>KK499773.1:894247-1224384 GCA_000688715.1 Glossina pallidipes | reverse complement strand
TAATTAAAAAAAAAAAAAAAAAAAAAAAAAAAAAAAATGTATTCACATTAATATCATTTATATTTTTATTGTTTATCCAAAATATGTGAGTGAGTCGTTAATACAGCTGCACACGTTAGCTTTATATCTCGTGTCAAAATTTAATTTATATATTGTTCGCGGAATTCATTAAAACCCATTTATAACTTATATTAACGTTATTTTTATAGGCGTGGTAAAATAATAGATATACTACTATACACTATATATGTAGGTTAGAAACAAGCAAAAAAAAAAAAAAAAAACAATAGAATAAAATCTTCAGATTTGTCAGTTAGTTACACATTATCTTCTAGCGTTTGCTGCCATAAATCCAAAGTTTGATAAAAAAAAAAAAGTGAAATACGTGGAATTTCAAATGTTCAGAAAACAATTTTTTTTTTCTTTTTTATTAATGAATAGCAATTTTTCTTTTCTATATATATATATATATATACATGTACATATTGGTGCTCAAAATATATTTGCGGCAAGATTTTTTTTTTTCTTTTTTGCATATTTGAACTATTTTTGAGATCATAACTTTTATTATAGGCTTTCATTTCATTTGTCTCTTCCGATATTAACAAAGCATCGTTCGTTTCATTGTGAAAGAAGCCACGTCCGGAGGTCCATCGAGGTCGAGAGATCATAAAATTGCTATTTGTCGTCGAAAATTTATGAGCGAGTATTACGTTGCCACCAAGAGGAGATAACCATCGTGTTGCAGTCCATTTCTTCAAAAGTTTCCGTCGCATTGTATTGAGGAGAAGGTGTACCTATCGGCAAGCAATCATGATGTACTATTGTGTTTTAAAAATTATGACAAATTTCGTTTTGGTTTTTTTTTTTTTTTGGCAATCAATTTATTATTCCAAATGTATTTTGTCTCTCCTAAGACATTAAGCGCTTATGCCACCAACATTTCTTTCAATCCTCGATCTCCGGACTGGCCTTTAAAGCTTTCTGCGGACTCCCGGATTGGTCGTTTGAGTTTTGGAAAATAGCCAAAAGTCACATGGAACTAAATCAGATGAATACGTTGGTTGTGGAACGCTATGGGTTGAATTGTGAGATGGCGGATTATCGTGATGCAAAAACCCAGAATCGTCTTTCCACAATTTTTCCTCTTCTTGCGAACAGCTTCACCCAAGCGAGGCATAACACTCAAATAATATTCCTTGTTAACAGTTTGGCCTCGCCGGAAGGCATTCATAGTGCAACACAACGCCACGATAATCGAAGAAAATCGTTAACCTCATCGCCATTTTGAAGCGGTTTTTTCGTTTTCGGTTCACTTTTGATTGATCGATTATTTCCGAGTCTTATGCGTAGTTCCAACTGTCATCTTTTCTAACAATGCTTTGCATAGCCCGTTGATAGTCAGAAATAATCTTGTCACACACATTGTAACAATCGAGAGAAATTACTTTTGCGTCGTATAACACCAAGCGCAACTGAAACTGTGATGACATTTGGGATGTGAAGTTTGACACACTTGTCTCTCACAGTGCTACCAATTTAAATAAATAAAAAAAAAGTATATCTGATATTCGATATATTCGCACAGCTTAACGTGAACGTATTGGTCTTATTTTTTGAAAAAGTACCAGAGCCTTCTTCTCCGATCTAATTTGACAAATACTTATTTCTGTTTTCGAAGGTCGTTTAATATTTGCAAGTAGTCCCTTTCATTGACCCAATAACAAATAATTCGAGCGAAATTGTAAGGCAAACCTTCTTCATTGACAAAGCGAGCGATGTTTTTCTTAATTTTGCATCTCTTGTTTCGTGTTTGTGTGATTGTACACATATGTCCAAAAGTTCATTTTACTTCGAGAAAACATTTCATTGCATTGAATGCAATGAAGCTGTACATGCTCTTAATACAAAAAAAAACAACTATCAAAAGAGTTCCTATGAATGCTGAAAAACTCTTCTCGATTTTCACCCAACACTACTTTTTAATCTTTTTGCTTGAGCAAGGGCCTCTAGCTTTGAGGTAAATTCCAAAATGTTAATGCAAAGATTAAGATTTAAGAAACTTTATTTATTCATGAAAGAATTATTAAACATAACGTTTCCTGCTCCCAATATGATTGCATTATAAAATTAAATTTAACCCAAAATTGTTTTTCATTTGCTTTTTTTTTTTTTTTTTTCACAATTAGGGCCGCTACGACCTGGCAATTGTGTTTTAAAGATAGCGTAAAGTCACCGCTAGTGACTACCAGTTAGATATCAGTGCTTAATAACCTCTCCGAGTAGTGATAATGTAAAGTTTGTTTAGTCTCTTTATACCCATCACCGAGGGATGAGGAATATATTCATTTTGTCAGAACGCTTGCAAAGCCCAGAAAGAAGCCTCAGAGACCCTAAATAGCATATATATATATATATTCCTGATCAGTATCAAATTCCGAAACGATTTAAGTATGTCCATCTGTCCGGCTGTGTAATGTTTGTTGTAAGCATTCTCTTGGCTGCAACAATACAGCTGTCGACTTTAAATTTTACAGAAATCGCTTGCACGCAGGTTGATATTGAAAAAGAGTCAAATCGGTCGAAAGACAGTACGTAAAGTCAGGACGAAATTGTTTTCAAAAAAAGAATAAAAAATTGGTTTTTTGATCATTACTCACGAACTATACCAGATAAATCTACAAATATTTTAACGCATATTCTACGGGCGATGCTGTAGTATCTGCGGGAAACTGGAAAAAATTGATCACGCCTACTCTACTTTAGCGTATCAAAGTTTAATTTTGTTTTCTATACTTTTATAACGTGCCGAAGCAAGCTTCACAAGTCCCAAAAAGCAAATTTGGCATGCGCCTAAGAATGTCCGTCTGTCAGTCTACCTAATTATGTAGTATCTGCGGTGAACATTTCCCCATTCGTAAAAGTAAAGATATCGCTTACAAATTTGCAAAAGAATTTGTACATGACGTACACTTTTTAAAGGACTTGCCTGCTACGCCCACATACGCCTATGTGATAAAATCTTTTAGTTTGAAAATAAAAAAATATCAAGCTCGCCCACTCCCTACTGTAGAGCAAGAAAATTCAGTTTTTTTACTCTTTTTGTTTTTTCTTAGGATAACAGTGCTGGGCATAATTGATTGATTCGGTCGCGAGCGAATATAAATTTCTTTCTTGTTATTAATTGAATGCGCATTTTTAGGTTCTTTCTGAAAATTGTTATGTAAAATATTTCTTCAAAGCATTATACTCTTCTAAGTTAAGGTTGCCTCGATTGTAATTTTTGTACTCGAGAAGTTCACACCAAAAATCCTAAGGATCCATATATCGGTTAATAATTCTCAGCACAGCATAGGGAAGATATTTTACTGTTATTCATTTATTTATTTTATTTTTAATTCATTAACATAGTGTCGTGTAACGGTTCTCTAACATTTTGATACTTCTCTCTAATAACATGAAATTCCTATAGGCCTTGAGTCGTTGAAGCCGTTGTTTGCCATTTGCAATAGAGTCGACATCTGCCTGTCAGTTTCGGGAACTATTGATAGATGTGTTATAGCATTTTCTTGGCCAATTTAATCCGCCCAAACTACTTATGTGCTCTGTTGCCTCCGTGGTACCATTGTTAAGTATTCCTTTACGAGGCGATTGGACCGTTGAATTGGGCTTCTTGTTATTTGCCAACACCTAAGTAAACAACGAGATTATTGTCAGTAGAGTATTGTCAATATATTGCGGTGGGGCTCGCGAAGTGATTCCTAACGTGGATCCATAACTTTTGGCAGATGTTTGCTATCTAGTTCTTGATCGTAAGTCAAGTCATCTCTCTGCTGGCACGAATGTGGCGCACGAGAGGAGAACTATATTAGTCTTGTCCTTAGTTCAGCTACACAGATGAAGTGTTTAATAATGGCTGGTAACCGGTCATAAGCATAATGAAGAGAAGAAACGATAGTTTAGAGAACAAAAGTTCATTAAAGAATTTGATGCGTAAATGATTGAGTAACGCGTCTGCAGAAATGGTGAACAATTGTTAGGATAATAAATTTTCAAGATTCGTATACGAAAGAGGAGAAATTTTGCATTTACTTGCAATTAAAGCTTCTTTTCTGCACTCTATAGGTCAACTAAGTTTACCACTGATCCTAATATGCCCGATAAAATATATGCGACGACCCCGCAAAGCTTAGTTTAATTTTTACTTTGAAACTGCTGGTCACTGTGCGGAGATACAATTTGGACATACATGAGCCTCCGAATTTTCATGTGAACAATTGTAACGCTTAACATACACTTATGTACGACTACATTTATGTGTAGTATGTATGTAAAAAGGGTATTACGTTTTTTGAACTAACAAGAATTTGGAAGAAACAAAAACAAAAAAAAAAAGGATTTATATTTAAAGAAATACGTAACGAATTTGAAAGTAAAAATCTACCTTTATACATACAGACATACAGACCATCATACCGGTTGTTATATATTATGTGATTAAGAAAATTGTGGTGTATTTTTTCTCTGTACCTTTTCTACTCTATCTAATCGCATAGACATAACATGTAAAGGCGAACGAGCAACGAACGATTATGTCATTCATAAGCTGCGTGGATTGAATGTAGAATAACAATGCATTAAAATATCAAAATGCATTAAACAATGAAAAGCTATTTTTATTTAATGCATTTTTCAAACGATTTTCAAATTATTTATCCCATTTCTAAAGTGCTTCGTGTCACGGGGTCGAAGATCTGCTACAATTTTTTTTTTGGGGTTTGAAGGCCAATGAAGGTCCTAAACGGCTAGTTTTGATAAATATGACGAATACTGCAGCAATTCGTAGCGCAACTTCTTTTAAATTGATTATCTTTGCAGACACCGTTGTCCTGGATGTCTTCGCTAACTCATCCTCATCTCGACTGGATTTCGCGGCTCGTTTAAGAAGACATCAATTAGCAAAATTACTTTTATGTTTGTTCGACGATTTCACTGGTTTTTGCAAATTCAGAGTTGAATAATACGTTCTTCGCGCGCGCTACACCGAGTAGCCAAGTAGGTAGGAATCATGAGTAGGAAGCCAGTGTTCGCGGGATCTCAAATCTCAAAAATTCTCGAAAAGTTCTATTTTAACTATATTTTGATTTAAATCCCTCCAAGACTTCATTGACCAGAATTCTGTTAATGGTTTAATAGATCTCTGTACAACTTTTTTTGGTTCGTGTCCGAAACTTATTTTGATTTTGAAAGGACACCGCAATACGCAACCTCAAGCATATTGGGTGACTTGGCTTATAAGAAAACAATTCACTTGCTTCGCTGACAGATCACAGATCACTATATGAATGCGATGCATTCTCTACTCAAATAAGTTGCTCACGTTTCTGATGAGCATACTTTTAATGGAATATATGTCCTATATAGTGAACGCGTCATTATCTCAGAAATCGTACATGTATTATAATCAGTTTAGTAGAAATGTCTTTCCAAATATATTCTTCTGGGTTCCTAAAAAAAATATGTTGTTCCAGCGTATTCCAACTATTTCGAGTTATTATTGACTTTTTTTTTTTTTTGACTTTAACGACTTTCGATTTTTTGGGTAACCCAATAACATATCTCTATATGTTTACATATATATGTTTACATATATATGTTGACTAATTTGTAGGAAAACCGAGATATGCGGTTTCTAGGTTCGAAATTTGGTTTTCTTCTTTCTTTCCAAATTAGTTTACATTAATTAACAGCATGATGTTAAAATTAAACAAATTTACTCTTTGCATGTTTTCTTGCTAGAACAATAAAAGCAAATTCAAATATTCATATATATATATATATATGGATATATATATTATTATATTAAGATTTATAATAACCCAAAAAAAAGCTGCAATTAAGACGAAGACCGAATATCCGCTATCTTAAGTAGAAATTTAAAGAAACGTCGAAGCATTCAGGAATCTTTTCTCTTGGCAGATGAATTTCATTTATGGATCTATTGCGTCCAAGGGCCTTGCCATGTCATTTCTCTTTTCAATTTTTGCGAATATCATAATTGCAAGCAAAGGCGAAGGTAAAGGCAATTGGGGTAAATCCGTCCGGCATTGTTTGTTTGTTGGTCGAGAATATCTTGAGGCTGTGACCAAAGGAATTATTAAGCGAATATGCTGTCGTACTTCGAGAGCAGCGAGTACAAGAAATTTTATAGAACTTTATAGAAAATGGAAATTTTCTGTATTCCCATATACACGGCGGTCTTGCTCCGCTTTACGTCATTTCATTTTGCTTCAATACTCTTACTGTTCGCGAAGAAATTTTTAATTTGCCTAAAGAAATGAATGAATGAATGAATCAGACATGGATAAATGCCGATTAGCTACCGACAAATTATCTAACGAAGAAATAGTGAATCTGGATACATCCAATGTGCTGACAGAAAGGATACCTCAGAGAAGGATAGAAGAGCAACGGAGTCTTACATCGCTTTACATCAGCTTTCCAAAGCCATGAGTTTAATTGATCAAGTTTTCGAAATTTTTTACCATCAAATAATTTTGACTGCGAACGTAACTTCATCGTTGGTTGCTCGGGTGGTAACATTCGACAAAATTTATTTAGAAATGGAAAAAAAATCTCTGTTCAGCAGACTTTGGATAAATTTTCCAAAAAAACAGGCACCAGTCGAGTCCTCTACAGAATTCAATTAAATTTGTTTCACTCTTCTTGTTGTTTTTTTTGTGTTCATTTAGTTTGTTGCATTTTTTTAATTGTTTTGTTTTAATCAGTAAATGAAGTTTCTTTGTCTAATTCTATTACTTACAAATATGTACATGTATACTATAATCGATAAAAAATAAAAATGTTAATAAAAACAAGTAAGAAAATTATATTCGATCGAGACCGAATCTCTTATACCCGTCATCAGGTTATTCTAAAAAAGGCAAAAAAAGTTAAGGAACTAAGTTTACATGCTCTATAATATGGAATGCTCGCGGCCGATTTTTTCTATTTTCAAAATAAAAGTTTTTGTCACATAGGTGTGTGGGCGTAATAGGCATGTCCTTTAAAATATGTAGATCACTTTCAAATTCTTTTGCAAATTTGTAGCGCGATATTTTCATTTTTGCTAACGAGGGAATGCCTATCGCAGATACTACGTAATTGGACAGATGGACTGACGAATATGCTTAGGTGCATTTCGAATTTTTTGAATTTTTGCTTCTGCGTGTTATCGAAAAAAAAAATTAAATTTTTGATATGCTATACCATTGGATAGGCGTGATCAATTTTTCCCATTTTCGTACATGTGCTACACCATCGCCCATATAATGTACGTTCAAAGTTTTGTCGATTTATCTACTGTGGTCTTAAGTGCAATGACCGAAAAACCAATTTTTTATTCCTTTGAAAAAGCGGAGGTGTTCTCAGTTTACCTGTTAATGTAGGTGCGTCCGTCGTCCAATTCGATCTGTTTCCAAAACGAACCTGTCAGATATGTTGTCGTTAGTTGCATTTTTGCGGCCAGAAGAATGTTTACAACAGACATTATACAGACGCAGAGACGGATAGACGGTCTGCTGGTGAAGAATGTAGATACTTTATGGGGTCTCTGATGCTTCCCTCTAAAGCTTTGCTTTGCCAGTATCTGTATTACATATATGTCCATATATATATATATATCTCCATATACATATATATCTCCATATATATATATACATGGTAACGTAAGGTGTCATATGTCTGTTAAGGTCTCTAAAAGTAAATTCTTTCGACAAACAGAAATTGTTAATAAGAAGAAATTACCTCGCCCGCGCCACTAATCAATTTTAAATGCCTAACGGAACAATACAAAGACGACGACCGACAGATATGTAGAGTTTTTCAATACCTGTTTTTCGGAATATTTCTCAAATTGTCCGAAATGCACGCAACGACATGAATGGGCAAAAAAAAAAAAAAAAACAAAAAAAACAATTATGCCATACTTCCGTTTAAAAATCATTAGGACAAAGGAAAAGGGAAAAATCCTGATTTGTTCTTTCTTTCTGTTCACTATCGTGTTGAAATAGTGAAATACTAGAGAATTACTTAAACAATAGATATGAGCCACACACCCGCCAAGTAATTAGTTATGTTACATTTGTTTTCCTATGTCAAAAGTGACTGGAAAAATTATTTGTAAAAATATTTTCAAAGTGCAAGTAGTTGCGGTAGTTAGTTATCTTGCTGGGCTTTGCCGAAAACGTCAAGAATTTTCAATTTAATAAAATGTATTTTTGTTTATTTCTTTCTATCTTTTTTTTCTTGTTATTTTTTTTTGTTTTTTTTTTGTTTTACAGCCCATCGCTGTGGTTTGTTATTTTGAATTTCATCTTTAATAGTAAACAATGCATTTATTGTTACGCCACCAGTTCTCCAGGCGGTAAGTAAAGAACATTTATTTTTATAAAAACATTTCATTATTTATTTTTAAAATCATTGAAATATGGAAAATAGTAGTAACCTAACATAAAAAATATCGTGTGTTGAGCAAATTTGAGCAAATCGCTTCAAGGGAGCAAAGAAAAATGATGAGAGCAGCAAAAGTAGGTTCTGAACGGCGATATTAGGCAAGTCATGAAATTATGTTCCTTCGAATGGCGATGATAGGTGCAATGAAATGAAATGAAATCTTCGATATTCGTCCACTTGTAGTGTAAAAGTGAATGTGTCGCATATAATGATCGCAAATATAAATCGAGTAGAGTGTGCCTTGAAAAGCAAATTTTATTAATTTCCGATCCTCATCTAATTTGCTTAACATTTAATCAATCAATTTTTGCCGCATCATATTTTATATTAATTTTTTTGAATCGATTGATTGTATGACGCAAGCAATGCCCATACGCTTTCTTTTTCATGCATGCGAAAAGGTTTCCATTCAAGAGTTTCCGGTAACGATTTTACGATGCATTTATATGAAATGGACGTCCACATGCACCCGCTAATAACTTAAGTCGGTTAAAGATGAACTTCATGACCTTCTTCTCGTCATGTAATATGTAATCAGAGCTACTGATATATAAAAATCAGACTTACTTTGCTTTCGATATAAGACAGATAACGAGGGAGATCATGTAATGACCAGAGTATTCTTTCCGTTTGTTGCGAAACATTCTATAACATCGATCTTTAGTGCTCGCTATTTACGGTAACTGGATTTCCGGAACCGACCACGTTTCCACCAAGTGCCAAAAGCTATAAAAATCGATCATATTTCTATGCAATGTAAAGGCGTCTGATGAATAATTTCTTGTGATTCTTCTTCAGCTTCACTGAGAGAATGAGTCTCTCATCTGCGAGATTATGAATCCTTAAGAAAGTGGACGAAGATAGTCGATTTAAGAACAATTATTTGGATATTGCCACGCCGTTGAGGCGTGCACTTTTCCAAACCTTACCGCGAAGAAGAAAACTTATTATCGCTATTCGAAAGAAATCCTCTATGCGACCGTTAAGTTTCGGTAACAGATAAAAGAACTAATGCGGGCTGTACAAGTTATTACAATATATTTATATATATATTTATATATATATTTTATATATATGTATTATATATATATTTTATATATATATGTATTATATATATATTTTATATATATATTTACTATATATATATATATATATATATATATATATATATATATATATATAATATATATGTATTATATATATATTTTATATATATATGTATTATATATATATTTTATATATATATTTACTATATATATATATATATATATATATATATATATATATATATATAATATATTATATATATATATATTTTTATAATGCTCTCGTCCCAGGGAAAGGGAAAACAAAAAAATACAAAAATGTTAATTGTTGTGTTGCTGCATATAAATATTTTTCTTTATAAATTTCGCTTATAATTATACGAAAATTCGTAATATTGTTTGTCTTAATTATATATGTATTGTTTATTTTAACAAAATACTTACACATGTATACAAATGTAAATGTTCATGTTTATTTTTTTAGTTTTCACACCTTATTTGTATTGTGTGTTGTGTAGTTGAGTAAAGAAATGCAAAACTTCTATGTTTGCTTACATCGTGTTGTTTAGTTGTTTACTATTTCTTCCTATTCAACCCGCAGAAGTTAGGTATCCGCGATTAGGTAAAAGGTTAATAGGGGCGAATAGTAATTCATCTATGTATGTACCTAACTGTTTTATCGAATAATCATCAATTAAACGAATACCGGCGTATGCAGCGTTTATTAATTTTTTAAATTAATTTCGAATACAAAATAAGTAAAAAAATTATATTCGGTCGCGATCGAATCGTTTCTATATATATATATATATATACCCATCATCGATATCCTAAGGAAAAACAAACGAAAATGGCTACATTTTTATGCTCTATAATATTGGGTGGGCGCGGTTGATTTTTTTCTATTTCACCTTTTTTTCATAACACGGAAAGCTAAGGTGTTTGCGGCTTTCGTTCAAATCTTTTGAAAATTTGACGGAACGGAAGATTGTTTACCACAGATACTATACAATTGGGCAGACGGACAGATGATGGACAGACGAATATGCTTGAGTGCATTTCGATTTTGAAACTGTTTTTATGGGGTTTTTTAAGATTTCTTCTGCGTGTTATAATGATATCGAAAAAAAAAAAAAATTAAATTTGGGTAGGCGTGATCAATTTTTCTTATTTTCGTACAGGCACTACACCACCGCCCATATAATGTACGTGCCAATTTTTTGTAGATTTATCTGCTGTAGTCGTATGAGCAATGAAAAAAAAAAACAATTTTTAATTACTTTGAAAAAACACACAGGTGTTCTCAATTTACCTGGCGCGTCCGTCGACCGATTTGGTCCCGTTTGCAATGCCAATTTGTCAGATTTGAAGTCGTTAGCTGCATTTTTTGCGGCCAGGATAACGTTTACAACAAAGATTACACAGATGAACCAACGGACAGACAGACGGGCATGCTTAAATCAATTTGAGACTGATCAAGCTTCCTTCTTTGCGTTGCAAATGTTTTGACAAAATAAATGTGCCACCCCCCTCCCCCCCGCACCCTTCCCCCTCTCCCTTTCTTCGGTGATGGGTATAATAAGTTGATGCGCCGATAGTTACATTCTATTTGCGAAATGCATTTTACATTCAGGGTCATACCTACATATATGTTTCTATGTTGCAGAGACGAAACCAACACGCATTGAAATCGAAATCAATGGTAGCGCTAACATAAGTTGTCAACTGAATTTAGCAACGTTTGGTGGTAAGAAGAATAGCACTTCATTGTATTTTGTAGAGGAGGATACAGGACAAGCAGTATCAAGTGATAATATTGATGTAAGCATGTTGTGCATTAGTTTTGCTTTTGCAATTCGAAGAAAGAGACTTTCGAAAATTTTCCTTTGTTTGAATCCTTCTTTTATTCTCATTCTAATATAGATTTTGAATGATACCACCATAGTATTCATGTTACGAAATGCCATTGAACAAGATCGTAATTATATATGTAAAAGCGATACAATGGGTATTGGTGTCACTCATGTGGCAGTCGGTAAGTAATTTGTCACAATTTTCACGCCCTTATGTATGTATATCTACCCTAAAAATATGATGTCTTGCAATAACAACAATAATCAACGTAATAATAAAAAAAAGTGTACAATTTTTTCTTTTCAAGGTACGGCACCCTTAGATGTAACCGATTTTAAATGTCGCGGTTATGATTACACATATCTGGTGTGTAATTTTACCATACCACGCAATGTTTTATTGACACAGTACAATTTAAGTTATACCGCTCAATCACCGGTAAGTTGTATTTCACTAAACTTGCCGCCACCAAATGTATGTATTTATGTATGTATGTATGTATGCATGTATAGCGGCTGTAATGTGTTGTTTATTTCTACTATCGTGCATAAGAATTTCATAATACTAATAACCATTGTAGTGGTGTAGTAACAATAGTAGTATCAGCAGTAGTAGTAGTGGTAGTAGTGGTAGCAGTGGTAGTAGTAGTCCTCTGTTTGTTAAATATTCTTAATAATCGCTTGATTGGGCAACAACGTGTACATTATTTTTATGCTCATGTATGGAAAATTAACATATGTATGAAATTAATGTACAGAGTGAACCATCTGTTGGTAATTTTTTAATCAACAAGATTACTCTTAACGCACATGGGCCACCAAATTTTGTTTTTTTTTTTTTTTTTTTGTATTTTCTTTATGTATTTGTGCCATTTTTAAAATTTACAAAAGTTGAACATTATCCGTTCTTCGATCTACTTTAGTAGGCAAAACGAATATACCGACAGTTGGCAATGACGAATCAACTAATCCAATAGCTTCATAACCGATTTCGGGTACCAAGTCTGACCAGAACATACTTTGAGTTTTACTGAACATACTTTAAGCTTTATTTTTGCCCACCATATTCTCGCCAGCCAAGCGTCCCGAAACTATGCAATGATCGTAATGTTCAACACGCCTTCTGCCAGGAAGAGGATCGTAGAAGCACGAAGCAACTCCTGCTACAAAAAGATTATGCCGTCCACATTTTCCGCATTGACTACAAAACCATTGAGCTTTCAATCTACTTGCAAATCTGATGATTTGCCTATATTTGTATCGGCCTCACAACCTACGCACGCGCATACCATGTCAGTTATAATGAAAAAAAAAAAAAGAAAATAAAAAAATACCAGCGGGTAACATTTATAATGTTCACCGCAAGATTTACGTTAATAAAAAAAACTATCGTGTTTATGGATCAGAAGATTCACATGTAACCTATCAATTGCAGCAGAAAACTAAGTACGTGGTGTGCGGCCATTATTGCACCGAGTTTTTTTTTTTTTTGTAAGATTTCTTAGCAAATTCCTGAAACGAAACGACCAAAATCATATGATCGGTCGACGTCCTAATTTTGCTTGCAAGTCCAGTTCCAGTGTGAGCTCTCTTGAATGAATTCGGAAAATCTGACAATCAACGCATACATACATTATTGAACCTATTCTACTTTGAATGTATCTCCCTGTAAGCATAATGCAATGTTGAATGTGAACTGCATTTTTTTTCCGACATAAAGAGCATAACTTGCCTTTAGAAAAAAAAAGAGAAAAGAAAAGAGAATGTTCCTCTTCTTCGTGTGTTCATCGATATTTTTGTAAATTTTTTATTGTAAAATTTTTAAAAATTTATTCATATTCATACATATGTTTGTCTATTCGTCGTTTCTCATTTCAATTCCCTGAGCACCATAGGAGTTGCAAAAAAAAAAAAAAAAACTCAATTTTTTTTTTTTACATTTCCTTCAATAATCTTATGATCTATATATCAGATGCAAACGCACGACCTATTTGGTTCAATTATATTGACGAGTATGAATTATCGCTAACAAAAACCTGCATCAATGAATGGATATTTTGTTACGAGCCTAGCACACATGTAAAGGATGTGATACGTTCTGTCTTGTCGACCCACTAGAGGGCAATATATTAATTTTGTTAAAACGTTTGCAACGCTATATATATTCTTGATCAGTATGAAAATGGGAATCGATTTAAGCGTGTCCGTCCGTACGTCCTTTCGTGTGTTGTAAACATTATCCTGGTCGCAAAATGAAGCTGCCGACATGAAATTTGACAGAAACTCTTCCACGCAGGTTGGTATTGAAAATAGGCCAAATCGGTCGAAAGACACGCCCACAACATACACGTAAATTGAGAACACTTTCGCTTTTCAAAAGGTATAAAAAATTATTTTTTTTTGTCATTGATCATAAATTACGTAGTATTTTTTAGAATAACGTTGAGAGGTATAAAAGATTCGGTCATGGCCGAATATAATTGTCGTGTTTATTTTTGATTTTTGTTGTTAATAATAAAATGCAAAGAATTCAAAGAATTATAAAACATTAGTAGAGGGTTGGTTTTAAGTACTGCACTTGGTTTTTTTTTTGGTTTTCATTTTGTTTCAAACACACACTTTTGCACGTTCGATATGAAAATCCCTTTCCTTTAAACTTTAAAATTATTATTAACTTTCGATGCATGTGTATATGTATATATGTATGTAATTTATATAAAATTTTATCAATATTTGTAACGAATAACAAGAACAATTTTACAATCATACAGTGTAGACCTAAATTGGTTTAAACTATTGGTTCGCTTGTTTGGGCTTGTTGATTGGATAGAGGAATAACATCTATGGAAATTTTCTTGGAGAAAACCCATTTCACCTCAATCATCATTGAAACAAGAAAACATTCAGAACGAAGCTTTAGATACTCCATAAAGTATATAGACTTTCTTGATTACACATCGAATGAGACATGTTCGCCTGTCTGTCCGTCTGTACAATGCATGTGGAAAGTATTTATCTGGTCGTAAAAATGCCGGTAACGGCTTTAAATTTGCCGGAAAAAAGAGAAATTCTTGCACACCAGTTAAGGTATGAGTCGAGTCGGTCGAAGGACACATCAATAACAACTTAAAGCGAGAACATATCGATTTTCGGTTTGGTTCTTTTGCTCATTACTTATAAACTAAACATTAGATGAAATGATAAAAATTTCCAGAAATATTCTATTGATGGTCCTACAGTAACTGTACAAAAATTGAAAAAGTCAACCACACTCACCCAATGTTATAGGAGATGAATTTTTTTTTCCTTTTTTTTTTTTTTTTTTTAATAAAAACATAGTGGGAATAAAAGATTCCAACACAGCCAATCATTATTTTCTTCTTTTTTCATTTTGTTCATAACTTTCAGAAACTGCTCTTTCTTAATAAAGATTAGATCTCTGATGGTAAAAACTGAACTGGGTAGTGGGCCGGATTGAAGAAATAACGAAGATGCATTCGTCTAAGAGAATAATTATCGTTATTAAAAATTAAGCCTTTAGAATAAATGTCGATTTAATACTTTTTAGACTGCCTTGTGTTTGGGACTAAATAAAATACTTACATGAAATTTATAAATAAAAAAATATAAAATAATTACATAACTCATTTTTGATTGCCAGTTGCTGTACGACTATTTAAGTACGACTTACACTCTCTTTCAAACCTAGTCTAGGCTTGAATGCGTTTTGAGGGAAGTTTCATTTTTTTTTTTCTTCGTTTTCGATATTCTTCAAAATGCTGAAGACGAAAGTACGGAAGAACGGAGAAATTTTAATATAGAATTTGGAAATGTAATGAGATTTTCAGACCATTATGAGTCAAAAAAAAAAACTAGACATTTACGAAGGCTAATTATCCGATTGCACGACAGAGAGACGGAAAACATATTCAATAATATTTTTAAAGAATTCAGCAGGACTTGGTAAACAATATAAATATGAAAATTACTCACTTTAATTGAGATTTTATGATTTTTGAATATAAGGAAGTGATGGAGATTTTAACCAGTTAACTGTCTCGACCTGTTTAGTGATATGTGTTGAAACGCCTCGACAAAATGAAAAAAATCTTTTTTTTTAAAAACATTATTAGGTTAAATTCACACATTTAAAATGATAAAATTTGATAAACAAATCTGACAAGGACAGATGGACGGATCGTAACTTATATATTCGTGATACACAGTTAACTGGTTAGCAAGGAACAATTGACGAATCTTTGAAAAAAAAAAAAAAAAACAATTTTTTTTTAAAAAGAGAAAAATTTTTTTTTAAAGAGCTTAGTTTGCTGTTTTTTGATAGGGAAAACATTTGAAACAAGTTTTATTCTTTTGGATTTTTCAAAATCACATAATCGTCATTTCCATAATTGATGCCGACATCGATTTCGCTATTCATACCGCTCAATTATATAATACGTATGGCTATAGTTTGCATACATATGTCAAATCTAATATACTCGCTTGCGGTGAGTATAATTAGTATTAGATACTTGCATTTATTTTGGTCATTTATTGGAAAATTCGGCACAAATATATGCTATTTCAGTTCATCTTTCATTTCATTTATTTATTTACTAAGTAACTGTAAAGTCATTTAAACGCGTTCAAGGAATCATCGAAGGACTTCAGCTTAAGTGGTAAGGCACTTCAATATTTAGTAACATGAATAGTAATAGATTGTCCGGCCGATGAGTTAGACAAACGATGGGGAACCGCTGTTGATGTAGAGAACCGCTGTTGTTCTATAAAAAGGCTTGGGGATCGAGATTGAATGATTTTGTAGAGAGAGGTAGATAAGCAACATAAATTTTAGATAAACGGGAAATAAGAATTTTAAGAAAGCATAACCGAAGGAGGAGATGTGGTCTCTTAGTTTCACGTTGTAAACAAAGCGGTAAGCTAAACTTTGGGCATTTGGAAAAAGACTTCAATAAAAGAGTTAACACACGCCATGAGAAATGAATGCGCAACCTGCACAGACAACCTGTATAGGTTTAGCTTAACCCCTAAGTCTTGGTTCAAATTTGGCAGAAACATTGAAAGTTCTTGCAGACGGGTTGGTATTGAGAATGGGTCAAAACGCTCGTAGGACACGCCTATAGTAATAGGTAAAGAGAGAGCAACTCTGTTTTTTCAAAGGAACAACAAAATTGGATTTTGAGTCATTGCGCACTAGACTATAGCAGATAAATCCTTAAAAATTTGAACGTACATTATATATGTGCTGTAGTACCTGTACAAAAATGAGAAAACTTGGCCACGCCTACTCAATATTATAGCGTATCAAAGTTTAATTTTGTTTGCCAAACCTTTATAATGCGCACAAGCAAGTCTCAAAAACCGCATTAAGTGTATAAAATTTTGATCAGTTTCTAGTTTGGAATGTACCTAAGAATGTTCGTCTATCCATCTGTCCATTTGCCCAACTATCTAGAATCTGTGTTAAACATATTCTCGTTCGTAAAAATGGACATAACGCCCACAAATTTAAACAAGAATCTGAAAATTACCTAAACCAAAAGACACGCCCACTGAATGCAGAAAAGAACAGCTGCGCCCACCCAATATTACATAGCACAAAAATTTGCTTGTTTTCCTTTTCTCAAGTCCTTTTTTTTTAGGATCACGTTGATGGGTGGAAGAGATTCGGTAACCACCGAGCATAGTTTTCTTATCTGTTAGAAGATTATTTTCAATATATGAAAATTCCGCAAATTCATTGAGTCGCAGTCATTTTGCCCATTCTGCACTAAACGTTTGAAACTAATACCATTTTTTTCTTTTTTCCACATGCAATATTTGTTAGACTATTTTTTATTTATATGAAAAAGTTTATTTATGTATTTCTGTGACGCTTATCGGATTTTCAGTTTTTTTTCCAAGAAACGCATATACTTTTGTAAATATATTTGCATTCGAGAAAAAGACTTATT
The DNA here is from genome assembly GCA_000688715.1 of Glossina pallidipes. NCBI lineage: Eukaryota > Metazoa > Arthropoda > Insecta > Diptera > Glossinidae > Glossina > Glossina pallidipes. The sequence continues at coordinate 1,206,996 of KK499773.1, read as the reverse complement.
ACTTACTTAACCATTCGATATTCATCCGCAATATAATTGAATTTTTAATGAAATTTCGGACGATTGCATATAGTGGACGGTATGAATATTTAAAAAAGTTTCCCTGAATGTGCAAACGTAAAAATTGTTTGAAAAATTCTAAAGAATTTCTAAAAAAAAAAGAACTAAATTTTCATATTCTACAATATTGGGTGGGCACGGGCGATTTTTCTATTTTCATACAGTAACAAGCAAAAAACATGGAAAGAAAAGCTGTTCACAGTTTTTCCTATATAGACGTGGTGGTGTTGTAGGCGTGTTCCGTGAAAAGTTTGCATTATTTGAAAATATTTTTGCAAGTTTTTAGGCGATGACATTATTTACTCGGACGGGAGAACGTTTGTCATAATTACTAACATAGTTGACAAACGGACAGATGGACATGTTTAGGTGCATTCCGAATTTGAAATTGGACAAGAATTTATATACTTTGTGGAATTGTTGAAGATTGCTTCTGTGCGTTATAAAGGTATTGAAAAAGCAATTAATTTTTGATACTCTATAATATTGGGTAGGCGTGGTTAATTTATTGCATTTTTGTACACAAATGGTATAGCATTGCTCATAGAATATGCCTTAAAATTTTTGTACATTTATTTGCTATAATTTATGAGTAATGAGCAACGAACCACTTTTTTATTCCCTTCGAAGAACAGAGATGTTCTCAGTTTACGCGGTGTCCGATCGATTTTCCCCGTTTTCAATACTAAGCTGCATGAAAGAACTTCTAACGTTTCTGTCAAATTTGAAGTCGATAGCTTTTTTTTTTGCGGCCAGGAGAATGTTTACAACAGACATTGCACAGACGGACAGACGGTTTGCTGAGCATAAATATATATAATTTGTGGGATCTCTGAAGCTTTCTCCTGGGCGTTGCGAACGTTTTGACAAAATGAATACACTCCTCGTCGTTCGCTGATGGGTATAAAGAGTGTAAAGAGTGTGGATACGCTTCACTTAATATATTGATCTTCGCATAAACAAGTGGTGTTAACTATACACACTATTTAGAAAGAATAGACATTTTCATCGAATTCATTGACTTTATCGCTCACAGATAAGAATTAAACGTCTTACGAAAGGAAACAAATATATGCTACCTGCTATGTGGAGGACTTATCTTAAATACCAGCCATATAAGACAAATTTATATGTCCGTCTTTGTCATACTTGAATTAATAACTGAACAAAAGATTTTTATTGACGTGCTGGGTATTTCATTGATATATGTTTTCAATAATTCGATTTCCGCGAAGGTTGTTGAGCAACCATTTTATCGAAACTATACGTTGACGGTGTGCATTCGTTCTATAGATAGTCATCATTGTGTTATGGATGGACGGATCAAAGTGCGTATATATTCGTCATGTACAATGGACTGGTTAAAGAGCATTCAGAAGAGCCGAAGCCATTGAATTAAAAAAAAGGGAGTGGTCCTTTTTTTCGCTCAGGACAAATCCGGACGGGATGAGATCGATTTTAGAAATATCATCATTTGATTGGTTTTGGCTTTGGTTACCTTGGTCCCTCTTATCATCGCGGTGACATGATAAAATGCACAAAGTGAATCGTTTAGGAAGATTACGTTTATAAAGACGGCAAGTTAGAGCTGACGTTTGCCCAGAACACTGGATGATAAGGAGAATATTTTAAAAAAGGTTTCCACAATAGAATCTCAAAAGGATTTGAAAGGATTCTAAAAATTTGCCATAAATTATAATCTCTTGAAGGAAGTCTTTTATGATAAATTTTTGGAATCATTTTTGTTCGCTTTCGCTGCGAAACGGAAATTTAGGCTGCATATGTAACAAATGTCAGGTTTCTGCCCCCGTTTGCACAATTTCGAGAACGAACAGAGACATAGAAGGATTCGGCTGAGTTTACTCAAACTTTCGCGCTTATTTAAGATATGATAAAAAAACTTGTCAAAATATACTTAATGGCAATATCTTGACAATTTTTTTTTTTTTTTTTGTGGGATAAGGAAGGTGGATAAATTGATTGTACGTTCATTATTTGGTGACACTTGCACAATGCTACTCATATATAAAGCTATTTAAATAATGTTCCGTTTGTCCTTCCTATTGATTTTTTGGAGAAAGCAAAATTCCAAGTGCCAAAGAGAGCATATAACACGAATTTGACAAATTTTTTCCCAGGGTTCCGGGTCCCGGGTGGGCTGGGACAAGTTGCTTTCAAACTCTCTTGGATAGTGTAAGTGTGTACAACTTACGTTTGCCTGAGTTTGGATAATTAGAAGTTAGGTCCGCTTCGAATACGTTGCAGTCAGGTGCACTTTAAGCTGATTATCGACCTTCAGTATGAAATTGAGTTCATGTAGCTGCAAATCGCACTGCGGTGGGATGAAGAAAGTCACGCCACTCTATAACTCCGATTCCTTTATGGATATTTCTCTAATATCAATATAAATGAAAGCTCTTTGAGACCATTGAGGAATGCATTATTCAGGAGCTTGTGTTACGTTATTGTAGAAGTCCTTAGGATTTCTGAAAGCTTTACAGTTATGGAGGAAAATGAAAAAAATCAAAGCATTTTAGCAAATTTGCAAATTAAAAACGTAAAACTGGGGTGTCGCGTTGTCAGGCGCATTCAGTGTATATTAAAGTCTAAACTATATATATATTCTTGAGCTTATAACTGATGAATACTTGCAAGAATCCAAGTTCGTCCAATTGCTTGCTTAATTATTATTAATTTTTAAAATTATGTGTAAAAAGTAAATTTGTTTGTTAAGCAGTTTGTTATTTATTATTGTCATTTTCATGTAATTTTTAGTTTAATTATTTTTAATTGTAATTAATTTTGTATTTTCTTTAAATTTTTCTTTTATTTTTATACGTTATTCTTTGGAATGTAATCATTATGGACTTTTCTGGGCATGGTTAACTCTTAAATATAAATTTGTTATTAAAAAAAAAAATAATAATAATTTTTTAAAAATCAATAAATCAAAATTTTCAACTAATATCAACAACAACTACACGCAACAACAACAACAACAACAACAACAACAACCACCACAACAACAACAACAATAATAATTTGGGATGTGATAACCTGCATTAACTATTGTTTTTATTTACATATATATATGTATATCTATAATATATTGAATAACAACATGCGTTTGCGCTCGCATTGTGTTCTTTTAACCCTTCGTTTGACTTTTTAACGCATACCTATCTACCTACTCACCACCTATTAATCAATGGCAACTTTTATTAACATTTTTCTAATTATTCCCCTTGTTTTGGTTATGGTCAAATGTGATATGGTAAACACAATGTGACGCATAAAAACACGCCCACATTCACATAAACAAATACATCATGTACATGCATGCTCTATTATTATAAAAACCAAATCATATTTTTAATCCCTATACATACATAATAGATTCGCATATCTGATAAGGATGAAAACGGTAATCGTTTTTATCGAATCATTTATTCACAGAATTATTTGCAAATGTGTCAGTTGGAAATTCAAGAAAATGAAGGTATTTGTAATCTGACGGTGGACAGGAATAACTATCGCCCTAACTATGAATTTTACAATTTTACATTAATCGGACATAATGAGGTGGGAACGAACGTGCAAAGTTTCTGGATAAATCATTATGAGAGCGGTAAGTAAGAAAAAATGCAAGAAAGAAAGAAAGAAAGAAAAAATTTCAAGTAAAATTATTTAATTAATTCAAAATAACAGTTAATAGCTATCAATAGACGTAATGCTTATTATTCAAAAGAAAAATTGTAAATAAAGTGAAAAAATATGCATGCGATTTATGCAAGCGTACAAAGGCACAATGTGTGTGGCTAGGAAAAGCTTTATAACCGAAGTGGAAATTCGATGGTAAAATGAATGTTTGTTTAGCTTTAAAAAACCCTTAAGCAGCGGATATTTTCTATATTATTTTAAGCAACTTGCTTCCAGAGAAATAACTTCTGTTTAATATAATTATAGGACTTTTAATGCAGCAAACCCATTTTAGTTATATCCTATACCACTTGTGCTAAAGAGTATTTTAGGTTTGTGTGAACGTACGTAACATTAAGAAGGGCTTAAGATAGGCCCATGTTTGATATAAGCTTCTATGTCTGTCTGTCCGTCGGATGCGTGTTTATGTATTTTTATGCTCATCCGATAAGTCTCCATATTTTTAGATGTTTCGATGAAATTTGATACACTAATGTCTTATGACTCAACGACGAACGTTATTTAAAATGTTTCGGATCGATTCACTTTTTCGACTATCCCCCTTACAACACCTTATTTTGAAAAGTCATTGTAGGGAAAAGATTGGCAAATTTCAAAATTTCTCGATCACACTCGCTGTTTTATAGTATTTCGCCACTCAAGTATGAAGAATTTGGGTTGACTGGGGTCATTTTTGAACCCTCTTTCATATACCCGTTCCTACGAAAACTAAATTCTTTATTTGGTAAAAAGATATAATTTTTAACATTTCATGGTGAATACTAGTTCATAATAGTATGTTGAAGAATTTGGGACACGTAGGCCTATTTTTTTTTTTTTTTTTGGAAATCATCCCATATAAGAATTGTCAGGAAACGTAAATCTTTATAGGCCGAAAAGGCTTAATTGTTAATGTTTTATGATGAAAATTTGTTCATGATAGTAATTTGGCATAAAAATTAAGTTGACTAAATTTCAACCACATGGATGTATTTCTTGGACCCCCCCACTCCATGTAAAATTTCTCATCGAAAAGGTTTAATTTTTAATATTTTATTATAAAAATTTGGTTTATAGTAGCAATTTAGCACAAAAATTAACGTTAGAGAATTTAGATTACATAGGTCTATTTTTTGGACCCTAACAAATATGAAGATTAGTATGAAAATCAGGCCCTTATATGAAGAGATAGTCTATTTCCTAGGTTTTTATGACGGAAAGTGAAAGATAGCAAAATTATTGGGAAGTTTAATACGCTTTGCTAAATAAATATGGATTACGGTATGTAATGTTTTGGGAATCCCCCAAAATGTGGGCGTTTACGAAAAGCATGCCTTTGCATGAAACTTATGTCAACTATTTGGTGTAGTAATATCGAAACGAATGAGTAATTGTGCTAACAAAGTAGTGTAGGGTATCTAAAGATCTGCCTTCCTCCACTATAGATGTTCTTACTTGCTTTTTAATTGCATATTATCAAGCTTTGTGACTTTACACTATCATGTCTACGCAATTAATTGTGTGTCTTACGTTGCGCTGCAATTCCAATTTATTGAAAAGCAAGTGGAAAGTTCTACGCTAATTGAGCCAGATGCAGAGAAGAGTTTATGTACGTTATTCGAATGTCATTCCATATATATGTGTGTTTTGTCAACACTTCGTAGTTAGTTGATACTGAGATACATTTTTATAGTAATTTTTTTGATAGGCCCTTGATAAGATTCCAGTCATTTGGGGCGTAATGCCGCATAGCCAAGTAATTAAGAGGCGCAACTAACTATAAATCGGCATACCTGATAATCACGGCCGAACGTACTTTAATTACGTTTGATATTTGGTTGTCTAGCTATAGCGTATGCTCGGTCAGTGAAGACTCAATATTTATCAGTCGGTTGTATACTTTCTAAGCTACGGCTACTACTTAACTATGTCTCTCACTCTTCATCTCTTTCTGATCACCATCGATTTTATATTAATAGCAATTGGCGAAGAGAAGAAAAATTCTCTATGTATTAGTAATTGCTGGCGGGTTCACGGACTGATTTTACTGATTTTCGAATGTAACCTTCGAAGATTGATAAGGTTGGTCGTCTAGCAATTCTACCAATTTAACGACAACATATTATTATTTCTAGCAGTTTCATTTATGTGTCAGGCCGGAAGTATATTGACCGACTTAATATGTGCTTAACAATATCCACGCAATGGCGAATGAAAAGAATCAGAAAAGAGAAGGAAACTTTCATTACATTTAGATAACCGAAAAAATATTCAAACTTTGGAAGGTTAAAATTCATATATTCATTGCATTCAATTTGCTGCTCACGCTCTGCATAGACGTATGTAGGTGTTTGTCGATTATTTAAATCGATGATTTTTAAATTTCCTAATTTTTCGTTTAGCAATAACTTACATTGCATATCAGATCGATATCTGAAGCAATATCCAATATCGAGGACAAACACATGCCAAAGCTATGATAAATTTTCCGTCTACTCATTCGAATTTTTAAAGAAATTCGTTTCCTTTTTGCATATCGGGCATAGAATAAAATATTTAGAGGTATCCTTAGTAGGTAGTAGAAATTTGTAGGCACCAACCCCTCTTTACGACGGAGACGCATTCAATTCAAAATGTCATTGAACACATAGTTGTTGACCAAGTAATTGCGTGAATATGCGAGAAGCGAAGGAGGTATTTACATATTTCAATTTAATTTAATTGTCTTCAAATCTTCAAGGCGGCAGGTACGCATTTGAGAAAAATCTACGGGCACCCTGTGTCATGCTATTTATTTATTTGTTCATTTTTGCAAAATTCCTTATTTAAACTTGATCCTCTTTTTTTTGTTGTTATTGTAGTTATACCACCTCGGCCGGAATATGTGTTTGAGAAAATTACCAATAGTAGCGTCGTTTTAAAATGGCATATGCCTAAGTATAGTTATTACACTTCGAAAGGCTTGCAATATGATATACGTTTGCGTCCGAGAGGTTTCGATTGGATGAATCATTCAAATTACGAAATACGCAGTAATCGCTCGGAATACAAATTAATTTTGCGAAATTTACCTTACGCTTATTATTGGTATCAAATATGTGTACGGATTAGGGTTAAACGGATGGCACGTAACGATGAAAGCACCTGGAGCGAGCCAAGCGAACAAGAATTTCAAACTACAGCTTGTCCGCCTGAATTACCACCCAAAACGGATATAGGCAGTTTTTATATAGATTCAAGCGAAACACGGGTACGATTGTATTGGCAGCAATTGCCTGAATACAAAGAAAATGGACCAGATTTTCGATACGTCATCAAACAAGTAAAACGTGACGGCGTTATAGTGTAAGTAATTCAGTATTAAGAATTCATTTGTGTACAGGTAGGTAATTAACGTTTTGCTTTTCTCTATTTATTATAGACCTATGAAATCTATACATATTGATCGTTCTTCGGCGATATTTACTTGGCATAAGCGTCATCGTTATGAGTTCGCAATTAAAAGTAATAACACTCAGGGTGAATCGCAAGATAGCAGCAGTATTATAGTACCTGCTTGGGGTAAACACCATGAACGGATGAATCCCCAATGGATACGGAATATTTATCATGCGGCCAATCGTAGTTACACATTGTCTTGGAGTCCGCCCACCAATCAAACCGATTTAATTGATTATACGGTCTTCTGGTGTCAGTCGAAGCAGGCCGTGCCCAATGAATGCCGGGTATGTAAAAACGTATTTATTGCATTTGTTATGTTATTTACAAAGTATCCATTCTAGGACACCATACAATTTCAGCATGTCGCTAAGGACAACACTCGTTTCGCAACTTTACCGCAAGAACAAGAACAAACTTTAAATCTAGCTGTTTCGGCTAATTACTTGGAATATAATAGCGGTATGCATTGGACGATGTGTACCGCAGATATTGCTAGCGATCTGGTTAAATTGGAGCCTGAATTTTCTGTGACATCGCCTCGTTCCATTAGCGTACAATGGAGTTCCGATCGCGTTTGCTCTTCATTACTAGAGGGTTACAATTTAACTTATTGCCGCATACATCGTACTACCACAAACATTAGCTCGAGCGGTTTAGAAAGTTTACCCTGCATGGAAGAGACTACCACCGTAACAATACCGAGCACTGCTAAGAAATTTGTAGTTAACAATTTGAAGCCTTTTTCCTCATATAAAATTGAAATGTACATGTTCAGCAAGTTAAAAAAGGGCAAAGTTAGCGAAACGCAAATAGTAAATACGACCGAAGAAGGTGAGTGTTTTATACAGTGCCGAAGAAAAAAGAAATTTAATTATAATGTTATTGAATTCGTATAGCTCCTTCAGCGCCTCGCAATTTGAAAGCATTTAATATAACGAGCAATTCAGCGGTTATAACGTGGACAGCTCCTGCTCATCACAATGGCAAAATACGGAAATATGTTATACAGTAATTTTATAAACTATTACACGCTATGGACTTATTTTCAATTCAATGCTTTCTAGATACAATAATGAATATCATCTACTGGATTGTTTCAATGAGTTAAAAGTGTGTTCTCATAAAGATCTTACATATAAATTGGAAAATCTAAGCAGTTATACGAGCTATAAAGTATATGTTACGGCCTATACGAACGCCGCTTCGATACCCAGCAACGATATTCAATTGAAAACGCTTATAGGAAGTAAGAATCGTATTTGAATTTCTCAAAACAATTATTAAATAACTTTTGAATCTTTAAGTTCCCTCCAATCCACGTCACATGATGAGCAAAGAGAAAAATCAGACCGTATTACAATGGTATAAACCGGAAGTACCTTCGGGCCGCGTGGAATACTATGAAGTGGCCGTCATTGTTTGGTATAAAGAACAAATACAACGTCAACATGTATCCGGAGTCGTAGGCTCTACAGAATGTGTTTTTCATATACCAATATGTATAGATGCTGATTATCGGCATACAGTGCAAGTGCGGGCGGTTAATATAGCTGAACGTAGCAGTGAAATCGATTATCTTATTTTTGCTGTCAATAGCACAGACGAAGACTTGGATTTACTTAGCTCCTATACGGAAAATAATGATCTGAAATGTGTCGGCACTTCTTTTAGTGAGGAAGCGCAACTGCAATTGATTGAACGTTATCGTAATGGTAAAAAATATGTCCAATATAAATCGGTCTGGGAAAAAGGACCTACTTATAATTGTTCATCGACCAAATTAAGCCGTATCACCATGTTAGCTTTGTTGGTAGTTGTATCCTCGTTGGGTGTAATGGCCGCTTTCTATGTTGCTCGTAATAAATATAACAAAATGGCCAATATATCTTGTGCTCTGCCCCCTGGTTTGGTTGCCATAACATATCCCAGCAAACATGCAGGAGAAGGAGGAGACTTTAAACCTAGCAAAGAATCATTTGGCAACAACGAAAGCCGTCATTTATTATCGTCTATATCGCGCGATTCTACTTACATGTGCAATAATGAGCAACTTGGTGAGGTAGACGAAATAGTCGCGAGCTCATTAAGTAAGAGCAGCGGTTACATAGGTTCCAATCATTCTCAAGATTACGATGGTCAGGATACTTGCACTACGACCGTTGACAACACCACAGAAAGTTGTATTATTGAATCACCGCCCGTCGTCGATGATGCTTATATGGTGATGGAGTTAATGAAATCCAATGAAAGTAATCGTTCATCCCAATCGCAGGCATATGTTAACCCTATAACACCGGGAGATGGTTACGTGCAACCACATTTCGCGGCCCTATCTCCCATAGCAACAGGTAGCAGCGGCTACATTAAACAGTTGCCGCAAATAATGCATCCTGAGAATGGTTATATAAAGCCGAATAACGTTTTTAATTGGCAAATTAACTCACAAAAGTCGCACGATGTATCATCGATATCTCCTCGCCACAATGATAATGATTTGTTTTCAACTAACAATATTAACGGTTACGTGGCATCACAGCTAGTGCAAAAGGTAAGCGTTTAGTTTGTATATCGCTAACGGCGGAACGATTAGAGATAAGTGGGAGCCGATCTCAGTTTATTGAAGAATGGGAAGATTATTTAACGAATAGCTTAACATTTTTTAATCGAAAATTATATACTCGTCTCAAATTGGACGTAGGGCATCAACCACTAGTCAGCTATATTTGGTTTGATAAATACCCTTGGACACTTATTATCTTAAACACTTGCATGATAAATATTTGACGCAAAATTTTTTATAATTATGACATTTAGATTACGAATCATGGAGTCGCCTTCATTTGTTTGAGTCTTTTTGTCTACAAAGAACACTTGCTATAAATGTTTGTCAACTTTGGCCCTATTCCCTATTCATTTGCTCTCCCCAAATCTTTCAACAACGCTTTTCTGATAAAGGCGTTTAGATTTTACACATACAATGAGATCTTCCCATTTTTAAATTTTCAAAACAATACATTTTTAATTTCAGCCGACAGTTCAAAACACCATTGACGGTTATACTTCCTTGGATACGTTAACCAAGTCCACACATCCTGCTATGCCGCAACAAACTATCGGTGTCGATATGGCTGCTAGTACAGGAAGGAGCGCTCTATGTAATCTCCCGCCCATATCCGGTTATGTAACCCAAAAGGAATTATCTGCTTTTGGCCAACAGCAAAAAATTAATTGAGTTCCCGCGCCATCAATTGTGGCCACCAGAGACTTGTTTGTACAAAGTTTGAGATTCTTTTAGATATCTTAAGTAAAAAATGAAAAGAAAAAAAAAAAAAGAGAAAGAAACAAGAGTATATACTCGCTTTAACTAATCAAAGTATTTCTTGTACACAGAAAATATTTCACTTTTAAAAATGCTTTAGCTGTATTGTAATTTTATATATATATTCACATTGTCTCTTGTTTTAAAATTTTTTCAAAAAATTTTATAAAGTTCTTAAAAAGTATTTTTTTAATTTCTAACAACAAATGTGCCTTCTTTAAGCTAATATAGATTTAAGTTTAGCTTAAGCTTTTATTAAATAGAGTATGTATGTAGTTATTGAGAGACCTCTCTTTTCGTTTGGTAACAACATACCCATTCCTCTTGACGGGCAGCTCAATTTTACCTTTCCCTTTCCATTTTTCTTCTTTTCTGTTTTTTTAAGTTTTTTTGTGGTAATTTTTTAAAGCATACATCACAATTATATTTTATAAACTTTTATGTATAAATTTTCATTTCTATTTCAAAAGAAAATGTCAAGTGGTACGTATATATGTGTATGTAATTAACCTATAATAGGTGTCGTTTTTTTATTTAATTTTTTTTATAAATGTTTATAACCGTTTCATTTTGAAATAGTAATCACAATAAGTATAAAAAATTAAGCAAATTGTCCTTAAGTAGCTTTAAAATAAAATAGAAAAAGGAAAAACACTTAATAGCGCAAATTTGGCAAAATTAACTTTGTGGCCTTAATTAATTAGACGTTAAAATTTTTCATAACTCTACTCTTTATTATTTAGCAATAAATGAAAAAGAATTTTGTATCTTGTACTTAATTAATGTTATGTCATGATCTTGTATACTATGAGCAATAAAAAAATGCATGTGTACATATACGAGGATTGATTAAAAAATTCAGCAAAGCTTAAAATTCCTTAGGCCGCATAAGTCCACTTATAACAACAACGTAGTTGTCTCACACTGATCTTTAAATTTCTTGGCGTTTTTCATCTAAATTGTTGATCGATAATATCTTCTTTTTTTTTTTTTTTTGGTTAGGAATTTAATTATATGCATATCATCTCAAACATGACAAACAAACCCAAAACGTCATCACTACTGAAGAGAAAGAAATCAGGAAAGATAAAATGGTCATGGAACGGTTATTTTTCTAAAGAAGCTCTCTTTCTCTCATCCAATTGATAGTTCAGTACACTGTCGGTATTTCACTTTATTTTGCTTTTGTACATATGTTACTCGAAAACAATGTTACGATCGAAAGATTTTTCATTCGACAGTAAAGATAAATGCATACTGTATCGACAGCTGCGTACCCATCGTTGGTCGTTTCAGTGGCTTGATAATCGACAACTGTAAACCCCATAAGTAGAAATTACCGTTTAGTTCACTCGTTAAAGACTCTCGTAAAGTATACGTATTCTAGATGAATTCATGATTGATTGATTATCTGCTCATTCTGCTGTTTCAACTCTTAACGACCCAAACAGTTCTATAAAGACACAAAAGACACTCTAGATCTAGTGATCACTGAGTTATGTATGTTCAAGAATATTTTTAAAAAAATTTGAATGAAACTTGCAGTAGAGTATTTAGCCGTTACTAATGCTAGTAGGTCAACAATAGAGTTAATTTTTTCATAATTATTTGGTCAATTGAATCATTCAAGCATCGAAAATTCAGAGATATGAAGCAATCATTTAAATATCAGATCGATATCAGTCGCGCATTAGATCGCTTGCTGACGATAATTTTTGTAAACAAACTACTGTTCATCTCTGTTGCATTTGGGTTTATGGTTGTTAACGTTGATTAGACTGCCGAATCGACGCTAACGTCCAACGAATTTCTGCCAAATAGCATATTATGCCGAAAAGCACGGGAAAATAAAGCCAAATATTATAATGAAATGCACATTTTGGATACATATAATGAGCATAAAGATTAACTAACCCTATATATATATACACATATATATATATATATTGTAGTGTATTAAAATTTGTTTTTTCAATACCTTCATAACCTGCAGAAACAAGCTTCAAACCCCCTCTAAAGTATGAAAATTCTTGGCCAGTTTCAAATTTGGATTGCATCTAAATATGTCCGCCTAATTGTCTGTCCATCTGTTTGTTAGCGCAACTTTATGGTATTCTTTCGAAAACGAAGATATCGCCTACAAATCTGTAAAAAATTTGCAATTGATCTAAACTTTTCAAAGGACACGCGTACAAAGCCCACCTGCCTATAAGACTAAAACTTTTGTAATTTTGAAAATAGAAATAATCGGCTGCGCCCACTCCATATCAGGGAGCATGAAAATTTTGTTCTTTTGTGTTTTTTAGGATAATGGTGATGGATATAAAAGATCGAATTTAATTTTCTTAGTTGTTTTCTTTTATCCTCACATATGAACACAGAAAAAGAAGATCCAGTATATAAAAAGTTTTATTTTCAGTATTAATGTAATTTTTATGTAAATTTTGTAAATATAATTTTAAGATTGTTATTTTTATAAATCTCGTGTCAGCAATACTCTCACTTGTTCATCCAACTGCGTCAATTGTGGTGCCTCCACACAAACGTCAACACCATTATCTTCATAGGTCAGCTGGAGTGGTGGAGTGTGCAAATGATGTACATCCAATTTTTAGTGGACACAAACACCGCACAAACGTTTGCGATTCTTCTTCTTTTCCTTGTAAAATACGCCAACGACCTAGGAAAATGTTCTAAACTACAGTTAGATTTTCGCAATACTACGTACTATAATACTAACCTTTATACACACCAATGCATCGTTCCACAATGTTACTCGCCTTGCAATGGATGTCGCTGTATTTTGGTGTCATCGGCCAATTCGCTAGGGAGTATCGACTATCATCTTTGAAAAAATTAGAAACATATAGAAGTAGAAGAAGTAGATGTAGAAGTTTTGTTTCCATTTCTTCCAACACCTCTGATACAACAAATGATAAGGTGTTTTGTGCAACACTGACGGTATGGTCGATGCAGGCCAGCCATTAGTAACCTCTTGAAGCCCACAACTCGACAGTCGTGGCTAAGCGCAACATCGGCGGTATATATGTACTCTTCATACCACCATTCATACCAATTTTTCTCAGTAATGAAAAGCCGCTTTGGAAACGAGCAACTTCTGCATAAATTTACATACAACGATATAACGTACGTCGTTTGTAAATATTAGAAGCGATCTACTTACCCGTTTTGAGGTAGCGCTGGGTGGTTAGAAGCATCCCGCAAGGCCCTCCTTGCTCGTGTCATGGTGATTCTTTCTTCTCCGTCGCGGTTGTCATTGTCCTCCTCTTTAATGAACGAAAATGACGTTGCGATATATTACGCTCGAAATATACATATTGGTTAATATTGCTCGATATTTAGCTCGATATTTAAAAAATATATTGTACTTACTTTTACCAAATTCTTATTTCTTTTCCTTCGCAATTCGCGAATGTATTTTCGGGCAGACTTTATTTTTTTGTAATTTCTTTCTAATAGTTGTTTATATTTTGCTTTTGCAGCTGCTTTTTTTTTACAAATGCAACTCTAAAAGAGAGATTTGTTGAACTTTGCTTGGTTTATACTCAATACTAATGCAAATTTATGCTCAGCGACAGCAATTTTATTGTCGCCAGCTTTGGCGTAATTGAATGAGCGCGAAAGCAAATATGTGAACACATTTAGATTTTATTGGCGATTCTCGACTACTTCATTGTCGCCTGCTTACATAGTGACCACCAAGTATATCGCTTATATCTAACAGTGTCTTAGATTAGTTGTAACGAACAGTTCTTGATAGGTTCTTAGAAATGTTGGAAATGATTTTTTATATTTGGTTTACCGTTTTGTCCCGCACTGTAGTTTTGCTTATCAAGAAACGAGCCGTCAAAACGTAGTGTTGTCTCAGAAGATATGATAAACATTCATTTTGCTTTAGTGTTGTCAATGCGGAAGGATAATGGTGTAGGCATAAAAATACAAAATGACGTCCATTGGACAACACAACTTTCGAAGTGCCGAAAGAAGCGTTCAAGACGTTTTAAAAGACGTGGGAAAAATATAACACTGCAGCCAATATCCGCACCATTTTCACCACCTCTATGCGGTCAAGATTAAAATACAACTTCCAACCGATTACAAGGAATTACTTTGACGCGCGTGGATGGCGACAATATATCCAAAACCCGCGACACTCTTGAATGTGTCCCAAGACTTTCCGGCGGTATCTATTGAACGTTATGTAAATCCTCAAGAGGCGTTTGTATCACTCAGGAATCGTAAAGATCAAACCTACAAAGAAGGAAGGCAGAGTTGTTTAAAATTCAATTAACCCCATTTATTAAGCAAGCGGTGGGTTGCATTCAAACATTTGGCCGTAGATTCCAACGAAAAGTTTTACTATCAAAAAGTTCGGTTAAAGAATAATGCAGACAGATTGGTAAGACAAATTGATGTAATTGATGCTTACTGTAACGTGAGTCGGAAAATACTGAATTCGTTGATAAAATTTTGTAACCAATGCGTAATGAAAGCTCGGGAGGTTTAAGAAAGTTAACAGATGAGAAGAATGAAAATTGTAAGGGATTTATTTAGATGCTGCTAAACATGGTGGGTGGGATCATTAGTTGATATATGTACACATTGTTATTATAAATCGATTCAAAATCACGTAAGCGATGGTAGAGAAGCTGAAAATCCAATAATAATGAATTTTTTGAAAATCTTACATCAATAATGAGAAGGTAGGGCCTTAACAGGAAAGCAGAAAGGTGTAAACGTCATTGTAATTAATTCCGAGCAGGCTTTATGTTGTCGGTGCGATTTCGTATAATGCAACTTTATTCCTAATTCGTGCCACTTGCTGTAGATCGAGAGATCTCCAGATTCTCTAATCTTTACTGTAAAAATGTATTTAAAAAATGCTGGTATAAATTACCCACCAAGACCATGCGATATAACTCCTTTGGGCTTTAGTGTTATATTAAAGTTAATAAGCCGTAAACACTCATGCCTCTCTGAATTATCAGCCCCGCCAAAACCAGTTTCTTTGCTGGCACCTAAAGATGGTTATGTCATCGAAGTTCTTGGCATAGATTGGAATTCAGTAGAAGAATACATCATATATAAGGTTCGCTCAATGCGTTACTAAATATCAAATTCTATCGAAGGTAGTTGAATTATTGTACCCTTTACACTTATTATCGCCTATTATATTCAAATTTGAATCGGCCACGCCCACACAAATTTATAAATTATCAAGTAAGACTTATTATTCATAAGGTAAGTAGGAGGGAATGTTGAACACTATAATGTACATTCTTCATATGAAGAGATCGATTGTGTTTAATTAGAAAAAAGTTGAACACGCCCACTCATTATTATAAAATAGAAAAATTTAATTGGCTTAGTTTTTCGTGTCCCAGTCCCAGTGGAAAGAGCATCCTGCATATATGCTATATAAATATATATATATATTGTGAGAAGCCAAAGTCGGAACTCGTTTTGACCTCACGGTTTGTCCGTCTCTGGTGGGGCAGAGAGAGAGAGAGTGCTAGCTTAAGGTAGAAAAGTAAGTTACAGCTTAAGGTAGATAAGTAAGTTAGAGAATAAGGTATCGAAGTAAGTTAGAGAATACATTAAGAATAGGGATAGAATAGGAATAGATTAAGAACAGGAATAGAATAAGAATAGATTAAGAATAGGGTAGGGTAGAATAAGTTAGTGGTTAGTGTTAAGAGTCTTGTTGAGAGAGTTAGTGAGAGGAGTTCATGAAATCGTGTCGCGACCGCCGATAGCGAAGAGTAACGAATAAAATAATGTAAAGAATAAAATAAAGCTCCCTAAGTATAAATTTTCTTGTGCTTTCCTGGGCCGCTGAGTTACCCCAGCCCCAGAGATATGGGCCGCAAAGGTCTTCGCAATATATATATATATATATATATATATATAGATCAAGCCCAACATATATTGTAACGTATTAAATAAGGTGGTAGATACATCAGACTCCATTTGCAATTATTGTATTGATATGAGTTAATGGGCAGAATTTGAATTTTTCTTTTCTTAATTTGTTCATCACTTTATTATTTATTTAAAATTTATTTAACTAAACAATTGTTAACTAACTATATAGCAGCTATATGGAAAAATGATTGTTAATGTCTTTCGTAGTAATCAAGGTGAGGTGAAGTGTGCTCTTCTTCTTGCGTTTTATGCTCATAATCATGATGATGATGAATGTGCTCTTCTTCATCATCGTATTCTTTAGATTTTTCAATTTTCTTATGCTCATGTTTATGTTCATGTTTATGATCATGTTTCGCTTCATGATGATGATGATGTTTGACGGTCTCTTTTTTAATAATCGGATAATGTTCTTCAATGATTTTCTTCTCTTCTTTAACTACAATAGGCTTATGATGATGATGTATGTGCTTGACAATCGTATGCGTATGTTTTTCGATTTTCTTGTGAATTGGAACATGAATGACAACCTTTTTATGTTTAACTTCATGATGACCACTGAAGATGATGATGATGATGATTTTGATGATGATGATGATGATGATGATGGTGATAATCAATTCAAAAAAATTTATTATAAATTTTTTTTTATTTTTTAATTTAAGATATTACACGATCTATAGACGAAAACTCACCTCGCTTTCGCGTGACTAACTAGGGTTAACATGGCCAATAATAGAGCTATGAAAACATTGAATAGCTACAGCGAAACGGTGAAGAAAAAAGAGCAAAAAAAAAAAAAAGAATAAAACAAATAAAAGATTTTTTTTTCCTCCTTAAAACTTGTACATCGCATTATAAGGATAACAACAACAGTAATAACGACCATGATCAATATTGAAAAGCGTTATATGTATGTTTGTCGCTTACCCTTATACGACCAGCGTACATATTTTAATAAATATTTTGCAAAATTGAGCAAAATTACGCACAAAAAAAAGGAATTAAATATAAATATTATTAATAAATAATCCCGTTATAATCGGTATGACTCTCCGGCCAGGTATGTATTGTACGGATTGATTTTTGTTTATGCATGTCGATCATTGCCTGCCGTAAACTTTTATAACACGAACGAAACATCAAAGCAAAATCATTTCAACAATTAAAATAAAAATGTGAGAGTAGTATGATTGGTAGTGTGGTAGTAGTGGTGATGATGATAGTGTTGATAGTGTTAGTGGTATTTGGCCAATATTTTTGTTCATCACTTCCTTAGCTCTTTATTATTATATTACTATATATATATATATATGAAACAGCATGTAAGTGTGCCTCTGCGTTTTCCTTCATACTGCATATGCATGTGTTTGTGTATAAGTTTTCTCGTATTATTTTTCTCTACATTCTATATATGTGTGTGTCTATATGTATGGTTTTTACTTTGTAATGTTCATTCAATTGTAACTTAATATTTTCATTATTTCGCGTCTTCTTCTTCTTCTCTTTACTACTTGCGGTTTTAATATTTTCACTATTAGTGGGTGTTGTACCAACAAACAAACAATAACAAAAAACCAAAAATCTTGTAACCGTTTATTATGTTATATGCAGGTACATGTGTGTGTGTGTGCATGTGTGTGCATAGGTGTTGAATTTTCTTTATGCATGTTACTAGACTTTATTACATTTTTATTTTTTATTCACATTTTTTATGCGTTTTATGTATTATTTTATTTTGTTACGTTTATTGGCATTGTTGTTGTTATAATTATTGCAATTGTTTTTGTAGTTGGTGGTACTGTTTTGGTTTTCATTTCAGAAGCGGAAGCTTAATTGAAAGTCAGTCAACGGAAATGTTATCCGCGCGTGCTTTATTTTTGTGTGCAACGACACACACACACACACACACGCACACACACGCACACACATGTACACAATATGTGTATATGTCTGCTTTTAATATGTATTTAGATATTATTCGATAGCGTTCATAATAAAATAGAATGAAATTAGGTGGAAAAGGTTTTTCTTATTAATTATTATATAAACTATTCCATTATGAATATTTAAAAGTAATTTGTGTAAAATTCGTTACGCGGAGAGAGAGTTATTACATACGTATCCTCTAATGTTTATGCTTTTAACAACTTTTTTTTCAAAGTATATTTGTTGTTAATAATTTATTGTATGTTGTATATGTACATGTGCATAAAGATTGAATGATAAGTGCGCGTGCAGGGATCAAACGGATTTATTTTCTTAAATTTTTTTTCGATAAAAATAATTATAAAATAGTTTTCCTTCCTTTATCAATCAATTGTGTCTTCAACATGTCAACATGTTTGCGAAAAAACCAGACTGCATTTTGACGTTAGCAGCGTTTCTTAACATTTCATTTGACAGAGGCAAAGAGGACATCTAGAGTATCGGGTATATAGAGTACTGAGAGATGGTAGAGTGTTGGGTTATGTCGATGTTTGTGTGCACAAATGCCAATTTATTGGATGCACTCCAAGATTGTACGGATGCCCTGAAAATGCAAGCGTAAAACGCAAAGCTGTCTAAGCGATGCTAAAAGTATCACGGACGTGACGAAGCCTTAGAAAAATGGCCAAAAATGGCAGTAGAATGATTGCTTATAATTTTTAATGATTATTGGGTTTGGGCCTTTGTGAAGAAGTATCATGATGACTGTGGCAATGCCAAAGACGGGCAAACATTAATATATGTTCGGTTGTAGAAAGATCTGTAGTTTCCTCAGAGGGGATTGGACGGCTGTACACATTTAATTGATCGTGTATTCTAGGAGTAATGAGGTCTTCTAGTATAGGCGATTGCTTCAAATAATCCGTTGTATCAGCAGACATTGTGGACTTGAGCGTTTTGGTGGTTACTCACATAAAATCTATAGAGATATCTGACCAATGAATAGTACAACGATCGGGTGCTTGAATTGAAGAAAGGCAAAGAAGTGAGATGGATTTTGTTTTCAGCAAAAAACGAGCAGGAGATGGGATCAAGTGTATATGATGTGTGTTCACATAGCACACGGGAGTCGCAGAACGATAAGTGACATTGTCTCATACTATGTGTGCCATCGGTCTTTGCGGATTGAGGCGTTTACTGCAGTAACACACGTTAAATATGTAGAGACATATGTCCAGTAAATCATCGCATTCTTCGCGTTATTCATATCAAATCGCGGAAACTTTGTTAAGCTAAAGAGATGCGTTGTGTAAGTGTCTTTTTGATTCACTGAGTTTAGGTTACTCGGGATAGCCTCCAATAGTCTCGGATTACTCGTATTTAAAGGCCGTTCTTCTGCCGGTTGTGTGTCTATATCTGCAACAATTTATTTGAAATAGTGATATGATTAGAAAATGGCGTTACGTTGAAGACATTCAGTACCGTATGTAGCATTCAGCTCGCGCGCCATTTCTACTACGTGTCCATGTAACGTAACGCAGGACACGGCATATTAATATGCATTTTTTCCGAACATTTCATTATCGAGTAAAGTTTTGCGATGTAATGCAGGGCAATAACTATATATATAATTCAGTTAATTCTTATTCGCATGGTGTAACTTGAATGCCATTTGGTTGTGAATTTCTTTGTTTACAATAATGCAGTCAATAACGAAATCATGCAAACGTAAATAAAAACAAATCTATGGAAGACTTTTGATAAAATGAAATGAAGTGAAATGAAATAATTTCGTATTTTCATTTCTTAAAAAACTTTTGAGCTTTGTGAACTTTGAACTTTAGTAAATATGTTTCTATTTCTATTTTCTACAATATATTTATACGTTAGCGTATTTACATATATATATATATAAATATATGTAAAATGTTTTAAAATCAATTGAAAATCAAGTCTACTTTTGTATTCGGTGCTTGCGTGCATTTTGATCATTGTTTCACTTCTTCAAGTTTGTGAAGCCGTGTACCACGCCTTGCCATGCTGCGTCGATGTGAGCATATGATAATCAGAAGACGCTATGTCTGGTGAGTACGGTAGAGGCGGCAGAACTTCCACTTCGAGCTGCAACAGTGTATCCGTGACAATTTTTGCAATGTGTGGCCTGTGGTAGCATTTTCAATCGATTCGTATCGTAGCCATTTTTTCTCTTTTTGAATCATTCCCAAAGGCATGTGAACGTCTACAAGCAGTTGATTCATTCACTGCTAAGCTGTTGGAAAGTTCTTCCCCAGTTTGAGCTGGATGTTCGTTCAATAAGTCTTGCAATTGATTTTTTCTCTTGGTCTTCGAACTTTTTTGGTTCTCCAGGCCGTTCCTTGCCGTTGACATTAAATTGGCCATTTTTAAATCGTTGCAATCAAAACCGACAACTGGGATATGATCGAGCCGCTTCACCATAAGCTTCTAATAGTGATTGATGATCTTCGGCAGCAGGCTTCTTCAAATCAAACAACGTAAAGTAATGAGGGTTGAAAGTGCAACCTGGATCGCTCTGCGATTAGCCTTTTTATACGCTGACTAACTCAATGGTAATAAATAGAGAACTGTCCTATTTTATGCAAAGGAAGATCAAAAGCATCAAAGCAAAGTTCATGTATGTATATATAATGGATTTCCTTTCTCACATTTCCATTTGCTTTGAACTGTACGACCCGACCCGCGACTAACGAGCATAAGTCCTTATAATTTAAGTAGTTCCAGTGCAATCTTGCTATGTGAACATTTTGCTGTTTGTATTTATATGCAATTGTACGCCACTAAGGTTTACTATATTCTTCGCCCGTCAAATTGATCCGCATAAGTTTTGTTTGAGAAAACTTTGGATTTATTTACCACGTGTTAATCACTTGTGAAAATGATTTATTCAAATCGATCATCGATATTTCATTGGAATAAGCGACGTGTCGTCAATAAGAGTTTGGAAAAGGGGTATACAATAAAAGATATGCCTTGATATAGAAATATACTCTATCCTTATTCTCTGTACTCACCAACTACTAAATGTCTGTCTCCTATATTTACCAACTCTTTAATCTCTATCGTGCATTTTCATCAATTATCTGCCCTCTATTCTTCATCATCTATGTAACTTCTAGTCTCCGCTCCGCTCTATTCGCTCTTCGTTTTCTATATTCACGCCCACTATAACTTCTGTTCTCTACATCCTTATATTTTTCGGAGAATTAACTGTTTTCTCTTATATTCACCAACTATCTAACCTCTAATCTCTATGTTCACCACTTATTTACCCTCCGTTCCCTATATCCACTATCTATATATATATTGGATTGGAAAGTAATGCCGTTTTTTTACATTAAATTCAAGCAGATAAATTTTTACCAAGCTTTTATTTTTAGTCGATAATGTAATCACCCGCGTTATCAACAACCTATTGCCACCTAATGTGCAATTTTTTATTGGCTTTTCAGCCAAGTATCCGGAGATGAGATCTTGAACATCGTCCATATTTTCAAATTTTTTTGCCACTTGGAGAAGGTTGTGACGGTCAGAAAGAAATGACGAAAGAAAGAGAGAGAGAGAGAAAGATGCACGCTGCCTAGTGGGTGTGCGCTCAATCGGTAAGCGTTATGCCTTTTCCGACTGAGCTCTCATCATAACTATCACCAAAGTGAAATCTATCGCACTTGAGATTTGAACCCGCGAACACTGTATCTCATATTTTTAAAACTTGTTTAGTTTGTGTGCTCTATATTCGCTAATTATCTAGCTTCTATTCCCTATGTTCACGACCTATTCAACTCTCTTCCCTTATATGCAATCTTCTAACCTCAGCCCTTCATGTTCACCACTGTCCCGTATAATCACCAGCCATAATGGCTATATGTAGTATTTTCAAAATTTATGTAACCTTTAACATCCCTTCACGTTTATTGTAGTTGTACGCATTTCAAATTTAGCTAACAGAAGATCAGTTAGTGCAAAAAAAAAAAGATCATGTTTATGATAATACGATTTGACGCTTGTTCGAGAAAACTTGTTCACCAAAGCTTGCCAACGAATACGTTGCATAATAAATGAAAAGAAAGAAGAAAGCTTGGAAATTTTGAAAAGTAAAGTAAATATTACGCTTTACAAAACACATATTAAATTATATATAACAACACATTTCGTTTTACTTTTTTTTTATTTTTTTTTTATTTTTTTTATTTTTTATTTTTTTTTTATATTAAATTTATTAACTAAAACGTAGTAATAACAAGTATAAATCATATGTATGTCAGAGCAGAGTGAAGTTATTATTAAGCAGAAAAAAAAAAAAAACACAACCAACCGACAAATTTCCCATAAACGAAAGACATTTATTTAGTTTAAGTGTTGAACTGCTGCGAAAACTTGAAGAAATTTATATAAATTAAATGCTTTTAACTGTAAATTTCAACTCATTTATAAGCAAACATTTCAACGAAGAAAGACAAATGATTTCGCTAAAAATTTTGAAGTTTTATGCGATCATTGCATTAATGATGGAATTAAAATTAGTGTTTAGCGAAAAATTTCATAAAAATCATTTAGGATATCCTTTATTGAAACCGCAGCGCCTGCAGCAGCAGCAGCAACAACAAAAACAACAACAACAACGCAATATATTAAGGATTAATAAAAATTTCAATAAATTCGTACGAAAAAGTAATGAAAACACCTTCGAAAGGCTGCCAAAATCTTCTCTATATTTAACGCAAGACAAGTCCACGCATAGCGGAAAACATTTTAATGGATATGAAAGCATTAACAACGCTTTACCTATATTCGATCCTATGCCGGGCAGGGAAAGTGTTAAACAAGCAGAGAGACCCTTGATTTTCATTTACAATGATGCTCGAAGGTTGTTGAATAGCATGTTAGGTAAATGGAAATATCGTATGAATGAACCGGTACCCGGACAAATTCTCTATCCCCCACGAATCCTAAAATTGAAATCGAAAAAACGCACAAATAGCCCGTCAAAGAAAACGAAACCTTTCGTCGCTAATGGTGAAAAGCGGATAAATGTGATGCCTTTTACTATTGATGATGCGAAAACCTATAAAGCCTATTACGCTAGACAACAAGTAATGTGGAAGCCCCTGATCAACTATGTCACTAAAGCTAAAACGAAAGCAAACTCCGTGAAACAACTCAGTACTCGGAAATATGAAGAGAAACCTAAAGAAGAGGATCGTACTTGGTTTATAATAAATGGCAGGTAAATGCGAATGTTGCGAACGTTCCTTAAATTAAGTAAAGTACAATATGGAAATAATTAATTTTGAAAATAATTTGATTAATAAAAATATATATTTCTATATATATATATATACGTACAGATATAAGGGCCCATCGACAGTCAATGCTGCAACTTTACATTCTTCCAAATATATGCAGACTTAGCTTAAGATATTTTAATTATCTTACTAGGTTTTTATTAATTTTATTTATTTTTAATTTTAAAACTTCTTTTTTTTTTTGTATTTTCGAATAAAAAAAATGTGTTAACAATCTAAACTATCGGCTTCTTGGCGAATCTTTTTTTTTTGCGATAAGTCACTTAGGGTATGTTCCTTATATACGTGCGAGCACGATTAATAACAAGGGATTATGGATGGAGGAGAGAGAAGAGAGATGGAAAGAAACGGTTTGTTTTCGTCAATAATTCCGTTCTTTCGTTACTTTAATGTATCATTTAAGTAAAATCCTACGGATCAGAGGTACTTACTTTTCTCAGTTTTAAGAAAAAGAAGGGAGCGTAACCTGAGCTAATTTGCTGAATGACGGCCTAATAAGTTTGCTTGCAAAGAATTGCTTAACAAAGGTTTTACCTTTCCGAATTCTTAACTTGATTAAGCGCGAAAAAGCCATTCGGTTATACGCAGATCACCACTATTTAGATAAAGCTGACATCATTTGGAATTATCAGTTTAATCCATGTTGCACTCAGCAGTCGCGTATGTTTAACTGTTTGAACAAAAAATGCACAACGTTACGAATTGCTAGCGAAACTCTTTAATTCCAGAGAATGACATTCGTACGATTAATTTGCCTCATAACCAGCAATCCAGCTTACAATCGTGTTATTCTCTTTACATATCGTTCATCTCGTCATTTTTCTTTTTATACCCATTAGTCGAAGGATGGGGCGTATTTTTCATTCATTTGGTCCAAACGTTTGCAACGCCCACAAGGAAGCTTCAGAGATCCCATTAACTATATATACTCTTGATCAGTATCCAAATCTGGATTGATTTCAGCATGTCCGTTCGTCCTTTCGCTCGCCCATCATTCTCCTCATCGCAAAAATGAACCTATCGACTTAAAATTTGGCAGAAACATTGACGATTTTCGCACGCACATTAGTACTTAAAATGAGTCAAATCGGTCGAAGGACACCTTTACAGTACCACATAAAGTTGCGAAACATCTAGTTTTTGAAAGGACTAAAAAATAGGTTTTTTGCTCATTACTCCTAAATAACAGAAGATAAAGCTACGAAAATTTTAACATGCATGATTGTGAAGCATTCCAAAAGCAAAAGTAGAGAAAATCGGCCACGCCTACTTAATATTATAGTGTGTCAAAATCTCATTTTTTTTTTTCAAAACCTTTAAAATGCGCAGACGCAAGCTTTAAAAACTCTAAAAAGTAAATAAATTCTTGTCTGTTTGTTTGTCCATTTATCCGTCCGTCCAACTCTGTAGTATCTGTGGTAAACATTCCACCGTTCGCAAAAAAGTTTTCAAAAGAATTTGAGAACAAGTCCATGCAAGGAAAACACATTTGCTTTCCGTGTTTCTGTGCTTCTTCTGAAAAAAGATGAAATTAGCTGCGCCCACTCAATATTATAGAGTAGAGAAATTTAGTTCCTTTTTCTTTTTTTAGCCTTTCTTAGGATAACGTTGATGGGTGTAAAAGATTCGGTCACGACCAAATATAACTTTCTTACTTGCTTAATTTCGTTCCGATAAATATGTAGATACATATACATAGACAAATAATTTGAAATATGAGGAGAAGAGATAGATGAACTTAAATTCAAGAGATCAAATTATTTGAATATAACTTGAATGAAAGCCAATATATTTTTTTTCGTATCTTAAACTGCAATTATATTGATCCGCTTAAGACTCGCATTAACGTGAATATAATTCGTTAACTGCGTCTTCTCATTTTAATGACTTTTTTTTAGTTTTATGTATTTATTTCCACATGAAATTTGGTTAACATAAACTTACCGTCGAATTAGATTGACTTTTAAAAATAGATCTTATCCACGCTTATTACGAATAGGAAAAGGAAAACGAAGATAAGGAAAACTAAATTAAGTGGAAAAAAAAAAAACACGAATGCCCATAGCAGCATAGAGCCATACCCTTAACCGGGGTTCAGATCCGCATTGGCCCTGAAATCCTTAGCCATTGCAAGCATGCAGAACCTTGGCAACCAATTACAGTGAATATATTTAAGTCTATCTACGTATCATAAGGGAGATTGACGATTAGCCGCCTGGCGTAAGATCGGCTATTACGCAGTGCAGATAGATTTCATACAGTTTAAAAGGACGGACATATTGAGATAAAGTAAACATTTCCAAAAATCATTTCGATTTTTATAAAGGCAGCTAAATGGGTGGAAAAGCTCATAACTGTATCTACATTGATTGAGTTTTATGAAAGTGCAGTGTCTGGAAGAGCAACTAGGAACATTGAAGTTTATCTCACTTCAACTTAACTAAGAAATAAACACCAAAGATAAAATTCTACGTTTCTCTTATAGGTGTAAGGACAGAAAGAGCAATCTATTTTCATAATAAGGCAACGATAGAAGTGGGCTCCAGCCCAATTTCTTTGGGGCAAAAAGCACAAATTGTTTCTGAATTAACTTTGAATTGAGTCAACACGGCGCCTAAAAGAAGGAGACCATACAATTAAGGGGCATAAGCTAATGAATAGCATTTTTGTGACATATGGGTCCGCAAGTTCTCTAGAACACCGTCTAATAAAGCCAAACACAGACCAAGTTTTATTAATAGATAGCTCAATGTGCAGGCTAAAACGAAGATTTTGGTTAACCGTACCCCTAGATCAATAAAAGAGTACACATTGCCCAATGTGTGCGAAATGACGAAATAGTCAGATGCGAAAATGTATTCCGTCTAGAGAAGGAGACCTCCTTACATTTTTTAGATTTAATTTCATAAAACCTTCTGAGCGAATAAGAGTGCGATTCTATGTTAAATGAGGAAAAACATTTCACATCATCAGCGTATATGAGGATATGAGAGGTGGGATATGTAGCAAGGAACCTAGTTGGTCACTTTGAGGAATACCTGATTTTATCGGAAATTCTCTATGGAGAATATGCAGTTGAAAAGTACTCCGAATGATCTCGTACGAAGATAAGAGTCAGAGAGATAAGTATGAAGCAAAACTCAAGACTTGCAGTTTAAAGATCAATAATTTATGACATCTGAGTGAGGGCCACTGGAAAAAGCCTTCAAGATGTGGCAAATAAACTCAAAGATGATCGTAGCGGTTGATGTTCCTTTTAATTTAATTCATGCTGATATGAAGAAATTGAAGACCTGATAGCGAAAGCAAATTGTTGAGTAACAATTCGTTCAAACAACTTAGGTAAAACACTCAACTTAGTGTTTTTTCTTTTCTTGTCTTCTTTTGTTTTTTGCATTCAAATTTTTTTTAAACTAATTTGATTGTTTTACTGAACACCTTTGTTACGCAAGTTTTATCTAATAAAAGAAAGAGGGGAAAAGACTAATATAATGTATAAAAAACAATGTTTATAGCTACGTTCATAATAAAGTTTTTTGCTTAAGTCTTTTGTTGGCAATTATAATATAATGCTTGAATAAATGTATGTTTAAGGCATGTAAACACAACATACGTAAGCATTGATTTCTATAAATCCTCAACACACTTGGTTTAATTATCGAAAAACTATTCTATGAATTACATGCAAAAATACACGCAGTTCACGATTTGCATGCCACGCGAGTTAACATAATTGAGACTTTTTCTCTTACCAGTGGCTTCAACGGTTCGCTCAACGGCACTCAAATGGCGTTTTGCAAAATCTAAATTTAATTTTAGTTTTAAATCTAAACAACAACAAATTGAATTCTAGCTTTCTTATTGCGATTTCTTTGGAAAATATTTAATAAAAAATTTCCTAGATTTCCTAGATTTCCTAGATTTCCTAGTTTACTAATGTCTGTACAATTAATTTCTCGCAATATTGGCGTAGGTTTATTTTTTAAAATGTAGGTGAAGTTAAGTTAGGTTCCTTTAGTGTTTCTTCTTACGTTCTGGCACCACGCCAAGATCTATTATTGCCTCGTATCATAGAATATAGCCTTCAGTAGTTGAAAACTTTCAGCAAAATTTCGCCAACAACATGGTCTTGAATGAATTGTTTTGTACTTATTATCTCGTTTTTCTTATATCTTATCCTAAATCGGGTCAATCGAATACTATATATTTCCATTGCAATATAATTAAAATAAAAATATTCTGTAATTTACGTAAGACAAACATTATTAACATTATTGACGATTGTGAAGTTCACGTTTTCCTAAACAATATCGCTCGAAGCATGCAAATTATGGCCCTGGGTTGCATTATCATTTCGTTTGCCTGGCAATACCGTAAACACTCAAGTCGTGTTTGTGTCGATGATAAGTTAAGTTAAGAAATGAGTTTTTAAATATTTCTTCTTATTCTTCTAGATTTCGATTTTGTTCAGCATAAAATTATATGCATTTTTTATTTGTTTAAAAAATAATAATTAAATTATTATAAAAAAAATATTTTTAAATAGTTTTCAGTTAGTTATTGGTCTTTAAATTTAGATAACAGTATTTTTGATGGATTTTATAAAAAAATCGAAGAAATATTCTTTTGAGATTTTTTCTCCAAAAAAATATATATGTTTTTTCTAATTATATGACATAAGTTTGTGAAACGCATGCTTATTAAATTAAGGGTTGGTAAAGAGAACCAGTGAGAGAGAGTGAGAGAGAGAGAGCGAGAGAAAGAGAATATAAAGAGAGAAATCAGTCATGTAATGTGATGAAAAAACGACTAGAGAGATGATAGTAATACAGAAAAAGAGAGGGAGAGAGATGGACAGATATAGAAGAAGAGAGATTTTGGCAGCTAGTTAAATATATATTTTGAAAATCTGCCAACAAATATTCAAGAGATGGAGCGAGAAGCGAATCGCAATGAGTCAGTGAGAAGGCAATAACAAGTGTTTGTGCTTTAGTGATGAAATATTGGCGTAATTTGTATTTATAAGAAATTTTATTTCGAAAACAAACTGAGTGGGATTCAATCAGCGTGAGTAGAGCACGCTGAGGGGTAGGAAAAAAATACGAAAATTCGAGAATCAATTCAAAAACGATTTCTTAACGGTTTTCTTCTTTCTCGTTTTTTTTTTTTTGCTATTCCCTATGCAGCGTTGAAATATTTAGTAAATAATTCGAAACTTCGATTATATAATAGTTATATAGTCAAAGCAATCGAATCAATCATACCGTAATTTGCTTATGTACTTATGTTTATAATTTCGAAAAGTCTTTTAAATCTGTAAATTATGAAAATTTCAAATTTTTAAAAGTCAATTTGAAAGCGAAGACACAAACCACATGTAATTATTTACTATTGACGATTTAATTTCAATTTTGTTTACTTTTCAAAAATTTCGAAACGCTAGCACTTAATCAATCGCTTATAGAAACGATATATTTTTTTTAATTTTATAATTTTTCTTCTTCCTATCGTTGCTCTTCGAGTTGCCTTTCGTTCATAAGTTTCAGACTTCGAGCATTTACTATCAACAGTAAACATAGATGGTCCACAGCGGGTGTCGAGGCATTCTCAAACACATACCAAATGTGAATCGATATTGAACAAACTATGCTGATAACAATGATTCTATCCCAAGAGAACTATAATTTGATTGATTTTGGTTTGATTGAGCCGAAGATTTGGAGCACTCTTTAAAGTAATGCTCTATCCGTCGTTGTTGGTGATCGGCTGAAACAAAGCTGGTGTGTTGATAGTTGAGAGGTCGTTTTGGATTGCGCTGTGCATCTTAAGTAGAGATGTTTCGCATATCGGTCGGGAGACCGGGGAACGTTTGGCCACAGGATCGTTTGTTAAAACTATTCAAATCGTTTTAGAGCAGCTAACGTTTATCCGTTATCCGTTCTATTTTTTAAAATATGTTTTCTTCTCTTTAAGCTTCACATCATAATTATGATCCATATCTCAAGTACTTAATTTATGCTCCTTCTACTATTGTTTAAGGAATTATGTAAATCATGATTGGCTCATTTATTGCCCATAATTCATTAAATTTTCATTTAACATAAACGTCATTTAGTTTATCCAGTTTTTTTATCCGTTATTTCCTTTTTATTTTGATTAAGTTAATTAGTAGATTAGTAATTTTTATTTATTTATACTTCAACGATCTACTTACCTTATTACTTTCTCTATTCTTTATTATGTATTGTTCGTTGTCTGTCGCTTAATATGTCTAGTTTTAGTTGGATGAACTTGGATGAAAATATTGCAATATTAGCGACTACACTAAGCAGGCAAGCGTATACTTCGGATTCAAAATTTTACTACCACTGTTAGTATTGTCCTCTCGTTTGGGACTCGACAAGGTGCAAAAAAAATGATTCTTCAAGTCAAAAAAAAAAAAAAAAAAAAAAAACAAACAAACAAAAAAACAATATGATGAAATAAGTTAAATGTATATTTGTTTTTAAATCTTTGTTAGTTACAATGCAATCTCTTGGTGGCTTTTAGTATGTTAGAGAGGTTACATATAACAGAGTTGTATTTAAGATTTTTACACCCTTAAACATTCAATTCGGAATTAATATTGAATTTTCTTGGTATTGTTGTTGTATTTTTTTTTACTTTTTACGGGTTGTTCTTGTTTTCTTTTTTTTTTTTTTTCTTCTTTTACTCAAATCTCCTCTATGTGTGTTCGTTCTCGAGTATAAATTACGTTTTAGGAAATTTTGTTCGAATTCATTACGTATGTATGGATGGATGTGTGTGAAAGTGTGTGTATTGGCCGCACATAAAGGTTAATGATGAGTGCAAAATTTTTTCATATATCAAACCGACGTTGTAGACGCATCGAAGCGCATACACGCACAGCAAAGTCTTATTAAAGCTTGAACAGAACAGAACACTGAACAGAATAGAGCTCTGAATAAAAAATTTTTAAAAAAATAAATAAAAATTTCCCAAAAAACAAGAAAAAAAAACAAAAAAAAAAATTAAATAAATAAAA
Organism: Glossina pallidipes; assembly: GCA_000688715.1. Classification (NCBI taxonomy): domain Eukaryota; kingdom Metazoa; phylum Arthropoda; class Insecta; order Diptera; family Glossinidae; genus Glossina; species Glossina pallidipes. The sequence goes on along the minus strand of KK499773.1, from coordinate 1,176,215 downwards.
CGAAAAAATTAAAAATTTTAACGTATTAAAGAAGAAAACACCAATAAATTGCAAAAGAAAATATTTGAAAATATTTCGAACAAATAATCAAACGAGGCTCCCTTGGGTGAGTCAAGTGTTGTTTAAGAAAGGGGAACGAGAGAGCACAAAAGACATTAAGAATATAATATAAATTTAGATTTCTTTGTTGGGGTGTGACACATCGAAGAAAAAAAAAACCCATTCATTTCTATATAACATTAAAGACATCAAAAAAAAAAAAAACAAAAAAAAATTTGTAGCTAAAATATTCAAAAAAATAAAATTAATATAAATAAACGAAAGAAGACCGAAAACATCTTCATATCGCTTACTCTTTGTAAAAAGTGCAAAAAAAAAAAATAATAACAAAAATAAGAAATAAATTCTTGATGAGCATAAAGTGAAGCGAAGACAAGCTTTAAAAAAAACAAAAAAAAAAACCAAAAACAAAAAAAGACACAAAGGACTTTTAATTTTCAACACGAATTTATTATCATAGACAAAACGAGTGACAATTGAATTTTTGAATATTTACTCGACTTTACGCAAAAATGTTAAGTTTTTGGCAAAACGTTTTCTTGACTATTGTGGTCGTTAGCTTGTCAAACGTTCAGGTGAGTCATAGTTTTTCAAATTGTTTTTCTTTTGTTCCTTTCCATTTTCTTTTTCTTTTTTTTTCCATTTTTCATATCTTCTCTTCTGTCGTCTTCTTACTTACTATGTTTGTTGTTGCTGCTTAAAGTACATTAGTACCAAAGCGTAAGGGTGGCTACTGACAATACATATAATTATTTGCAGAGGCCCGTGAAAAGCAGCCCAAACCGTAGAATTTTTTTTTTTTTATATTTATTTATTTATTTATTTATTATTTGTGTTGTCATGTTTGTGGTGGATACTTATTGATTTTTTTTTTTTTTTAATTTTTTCAACATATAATTTCTGTACTAAGGTATGTAAATAAAAAAAATGAGAGAAGAAAAAAAAATGTTATTTCAAGTAGTTCCGTAAACCTTAACTTGTAAAGGTTTCCTGGATAACTATGGTAATTTTATATATTCTGTTAAAGGGTTAATTAGCATTTGAGTATATGCTGGTTGGATGGGTAACATAAAACGTTTTATTCAAGCTTAGCAATTTAACCCTTAAGTGATTCGCATTAAAGATTTCCGCTTTGTTTTGATGACAAGTTTCAAATATACGGTACCTGTACTTATTGCATTTATAAGGTGATATTCTTCAATATACATAAACGAGCGAAACAATAATTATCGACAGGTCGGTCCATACATACTTATTTGCAATAGGAGCCTTCCTTAGCTATTACTTAATATTAGACAAACTTAAATCCAATCCTTTATCAATATGTGTCATAGAGATCTTAAAACTCAGTTAGCTGTCAATATACGAAAATTCTTTTAGATGTTTTTGTACCCTACAAACAGTTGCGATGCAAGGGTGTAGATGTGCAGGCCTCAGAAGGCCTTGAGATAGACCTACCTTTTATTATATCGGTCGTTTCAGAAAGTGATTCAGAATTACTTTTCGCTTGCCTGCCCGTCTATCCGCCCATCTGTCTTGTTCGCTTTTGTTTAATCTTCACACGGCAATTTTTGATATGTTTTGATTAAATTCGATACATTGACATGTTCTGGTCCAAAAACGATTCGGATCGGAGTACGTTTGCGACCACTTCGCATATAATGCCTAATTTTGAAATGGCGTTACATGAATACTTGCGGGGCGATGTAGGGAATTTTATGATGAGGCCGTGGACCACCATAGTGTGTTTGCTTGTTTAGACCTAGAAGTGACTCTATTAGAAATTTAAAATTCTCCATCGTGTCTTCCCGAAATTGAATAATGTTTTTTTTTTGGTACTATTGTTGCCCTTACCCTTCCAATAGTTCCATCTGTTGTTTGGTTGCATTGAAAGGCAATTTCTTACTAATTTTTGATGTGAGCCGTTTACTATAATCAAAACTTCATAAATACTTGATTTACTTACGATATTCCTTACTAAAGGAAATTAATTTCAAATTTTTGGGGTTTTTTTTTCGATTCGTAGATAGTACTTTTCTGACTTGATTTTTTTTTATACCCAGTTCAGCAGTATTTTTGCATACATTTTCCTTTGTTTCATTAATTATGTAGACTGGTTGCTCATGGCTTGCTCTAATGAGATGAAAAGCTTTTTGAATTTTAACTGTAAGTCCGTAGTTAGTGGGAGATCGCCCTATGTTTAATTTTAAAGTTATTTAAAATCGTTGTGAAACTAAGTATAGACATATATATAACACATATTATTCATGTTGAATCTGTTATTGGGTTATAGGGTGTAGCTCAAGTCAAACGTTTGCTTCAACTTATTGTGCAATCACAGCAATTGCCGGATCTAATCCATTTATAAATTTCTTGTTTATTGTTGGTAATGCAGACGAGCTTGGTATCAGCGCATAGGCAAAGCAATTGAAAATCAATAATGAAATAATAATAGAGTAACAAAACAACCAAGGCAGTTATAGAATCGATAATAACAGATAGAATAAGTGTTTGTTAAAAATAAATTTATAATGAAAGTCGATAATACATGAATTATATAGATATATATAAACAAGCAAAAAAAGTTATATTCGGCGGGAGCCGAATCTCGCGTACCCACCGCTATGCTTCTCGCATTCTACTCTCCAAGTTCTTTTATTTGATACCCATATCGGTGGGTATTATTAAGAAAAAATTAATCCATCAGGTCGCGATGTGTATCATATTCATTTTAAAATCCACCCCCCTTTTAGGTAGAAGGAGGAGGAGTGTACAAAATACTTTTAAACATTCTGTCTTCTTTGCCTTATGAGAAATAAGCATAAAACCGCAAAAGAGTGAAAAAATAAATTTTAATCACTAGTAACTTTGGGTGGGCGAAACCGATTTTTTCCATTTTTTCACGCAAGGAGTGAAGTGCTTCGTAAAGTAAAGGTGAAAAATTTCAGCCGTCTAACTTCAATAATTTCCGGGTACCGAGCAAAAACCCACACATTTTTGTTCAGATAAATGGAATTGCATTCGGTTTACGCTTCAATGCGGGCTTCTGCTCTAACTAATTTGGCCTATTTTCAATACCAACTTGCATGCAAAGACTTCCAATGTTTCCGCCAAACTTGAAGTCGATATGTTCATTTTGGCGAGCAAGAGAGTGCCAACAACGACACACCACATGGATACACAGACGGACAGACATGGCTAAATGAACTCAGACTTTGACGCCGAGTATACTTCCATCTTACAGTGGTGGGTATAAAAATGATATCACTTATTGTGTGGGCCAAGTGAAATAGCATTTAAAAGCTTGCCTGTCTAAATTTAAATTTTCGAATCTTTTTCGAGTAATTTCGAGTAACTCTATGGTTTGAATTTTTCGAGGAATGTTGACTTTTAAGTACCAAATTGCTTATGTTATGCTGTCTACAGATTACGAAAGTAATCTGAACGCGTCAAATCACATGATTTCTGAATTTCTCGTTACTATTCGTTCACTGAATAATCAATGAAAAAATCAGTTTATGGCTTCATGTCTTCTGTGGCATGTTGCCTTGTCCCTTGCATTCAGTTCATTTAATTTCGAGCCATAAAAATCCACTTATCGTATGTTGATAAAGTTCAGTTACCACTTGTGAATTATTGGCTTTGCATGAATTCAAGGACAAAATAAAGAAAGAAAAGAAGAACAAGCTAACAAATCGCATGCCCCGTATAAAAAAAATAAAACGTAAGATTTTTTGAAGTATATTTTTCTTTTCGTAATAAATTTCATAGTATTTACGCTTATACTTTATTTTTCTCTTGCTATCTATTGGTTATTAAGTTGAGGCCATTGTGGGAATTGATAGGCCATTTTCAGAATTGATCCGTCACTTAGGATATGTTCACTTCTTCAGAGAGAACAATGGGACAAAAACGAGATAGGATACGCGGCCGTACTCTATGTATGCTGCTTTTACTGATCGAACATTCGTTTTAGTTGCAGTCATATGTCAATTATAATTTTAAGTACGGCCTACAACCGGGTATAACGATTCGCGATAATCGCGCTTCCTATATGCTTTGCTCTGCGATCACCCAACTAACAGATGCGCTTTCGTTTTTCGTAAGCTTCCTCCGAACTCAGTTCATTTATAAAGGCAGACCGTATTTGTTCCATATTCCGTGAATGAGTGAAAATATTGTTTTTCGTACCATGTCTTTTTCTAAACGATTCTGATGCGAAAAGTGATGGTGATGCGTATCTACTCTCAATCGCTTTTAAAAAACATAAAGCACTGAACTAAAACTTGTCAACTGCTACCTGTACATGGGGCAAAAGCAAATATCGGGTTATTATAGTGGCAGGCACCGCTAAAACTTAGTATATATATATACTTTTCGGATTACTATTCGGATATGTGGTATAAGGACATATTCCGATTTATTTATAGCATATACTTTTTGTTAAGATCTACTTTCAAGGTTTCAATGTGATATTAAAAATGATTTGTTTCCTCTTCGGAAAACTCAACGACTAGTGTTGTAAATAAGTTTTGCTGAGATAGGTTTCTTCCTAATACTTGTCTAATAGCGTTTTTCTTCTTTTTTTTTTACGTTATTGTTTAAGAATTAATTCTTTTAAAATTTCTTTTTTATTATAGCTTACGTCACTTGGCGTACTGGGTATATTAAGTTAGTGCGGATGTATATAATACCCAGAAGGACTTAAGATAGACTCACCTGTTATTATATCGATCATTTTCTGAATCAATTAAAGCTTGTCTGTCCGCCTGTCAATCTTGTGTTGTCTTCTGTTCAACCTATAGACCGAAATTTTTTTTTTTTTTTTTGCGATATTTTAATGAAATTTAGTACACGTTCTGGCCTAAGGACGAAGGCCGTTGAAAATAGTTAGGATCGGATGATTTTTCCGACCATTTCTTCTCCTCCTATAACGACTTATTTTACAAAGTGGTTATATGAATAACTGTGGGGCCATGCCCCAATATAATTTTTTATATATATTTGTGTATCTTATTCAATATTTCTATTAATTTTCTTAATACTCTTTAGAGTTTGCTACTTATTCGCTAAAACTTATCTAATGCGTATATTTCTTTGTGACTGGCTATGAGTTATATGGCGAATGCGTGATTCTGTAAGTAAAAGAGAACTTAGTCTATCTTTCGATCGTTATATACATCGTTATATAACTTAAATACACGTTTATATATTGAAACGTTATCATCACATATCACCTATCGTATCAGCTTATGTCAAGCGATTTATCGGAATGAAATGCGACAATTTATTGAAAACGTAAAATCACTTTTCTTACCAAAGAAAATTATTTCCTTGCAAATAAGTTGAATATAAATACAAAAGAATTTTCAAATTGCAAAGAAAAAATGCTGTACAGGATGCAAAATAATTTAGTTCTCTCTCTATCTCTGATCGACAATTCGCCGGAATTCCTTATCACACATTTTCTGTACAACTCATCAGTAGCGCGGCCAGATTTACATTTAGATTTTATTTGAGTGTTATGAACACTACCAGGAAATACTTTACATACACTGTTGCGAATCTATGACTTTATTTCTCTTATTTTATTTATCTAGTTTTGCGTACTTGTGGCAATAGGTATAATAATTTCATAAATTTGATAGCAATGGCTGTCGATTTTTATGCCAAATATTTTCTCCTTCTGGGCAACAATAGGTTTATAGGTTGTTTTTAAGTTACCACCACCACTATATCTTATGTATATGTTCTTAAGGTATTTCATAATAGCTTCGAAGAACAATAATTTATGTAAACGTTTCGAAAATGGTCTGGAGTTTTGAGATAGATTTGAAAATTCGAATAATCCCTAACTTACATACGTAGGTAGCGTTTCAATGTACTCCGTTAATGATTGTGTAGAGCATAAAATCTTGGATAATCTATCTAAAATTCTTTTATTCAATTTAAAGGAAATTTTAATTAATTTTTAATTTTAAAGCCTTCACAAGCTTTAGATGAAGATAAAAAATTTGCCTAAACAAAAATCAACGTAATGTAATGTAATGTGTGACTTTATGACATTAGCCTTAAGAAAGATTTTGCTAAATGTCTTAGATTTTGAAACCAATGAAGAACGTATACATATACATGCATACAAGAGACATATACACGAAGAGTCCGGAAAGTAGGATTCTATCGCAGACTTGTTTATTGCATTAGCAAAATATTTCTTGAGAGCCATTTTACTCCATTTCCGTATAGAACGACATTAAATTTTTCTTTCTTGTAAGAGCTCTTGTAATTGACGATCAGTGCAGGGCATAATTTTACGCGTTATCTGAGAAGAGGTAAAGACGTAAGATGTGTTAAAGGTTAAGAAATCCATTTTATGCTTACAACCGTATATTGAAGTGTTGTCACTTTGCTTCTAAAATCCACAACTCTATAAGCGGGAGATTTTAAATGGATTAAGTGATGTCTGCCTGTGAGCCACATATCTGTTAATGGAAATTCGTTTCTAACATCTACAGATATTCTCGTATTCTTACTAAGTTTGAAACTTTCAATTGATTCAGTAATGTCTGTCAATCGTTCCATCAAATGTGGTCAGTTGATTTAGTAATGTCCGATCATCGGTCCATCAAATGTGGTTACAAACTTGTTTCAGGTATTTCTAATTACATATGTATTCTTACTAAGTGTGAGGCTCTCAGTTGTTATAGTAATGTCCGACCATTGGTCCATGAAATATGATGTGTGAATTTGTTTGAAATGCCTCTAAATAAACACATATGCTTGGGAAGCATGGGATTCTCAATTGCAATCTCCGTCCGTCGGTTCATTAACAATTATTGGAATTTTTATTACGTAAGAGAACATAAATAGGAAATAAGCAGATATTTTTAGCTTGATTTCGTAAACAATTTTGAAAATGCGCATAATTAGCTCTATAATTAGCTAATACTAATTTTTAGGATTTTGCTTCTTATCAATTGTCATCAAAACTCTTATGCAAAAATAATCGAAATTAATATACGAATGAAATTATTTCGTATCATCTAATATTGTTTAAGAGCCCTTTTTACTAGACAACATTTATCGAGTGAGAAGTGATACCGAGTGAGTATGTTATTTAAATGATTGCCTTACCATATATATAGTTACAATTTTTTTTCCATGTTACGATCAACAGATTTATTACTCGAAAGAAAAAAGATTTCTCGTTTGAGATAAAATAGCAAACCGCAAAATATCTCATGATATTTTATTTTTTTGGATGCTATTGATTGGATAACATTTAAAGGTTGTGCTATTTTTTCTATTACATTAAACTTCACACAATTTCTTCGTACAATGCTTTTTTGATGTGTACTTTAAGCGCTTCTTGCCTGTAACCTCAGAATTAAATATTTTGTAGCGCTTAAATTCTGGCTCTCACCTGTAAGCTTAGTTGCTTATTAGATTTTCTAAGAGACAGCATTACTTAGCATAGTAAAGCGTTGTCTATCACCATTTCGAGGGACTATATGCACGCGATTATGCACAACGGTGTAAATTATTCCGTTAAAATGTACGCAACAAAAGAGTTCTGGGCTTTGAATAAGTGGGGAGTCTTTACGCATAATGAAAAAGGGACACAATATCCGAATAGCAAGAAAGTAGCCAAGCAATCGATTTTGAGGCGTCTTCAGCTATTATTATGAGTTGTTGCATTTAAATGAAATCATCACTAGGATAACCGGCCTACACCACTTTATCTAATTTTGACGAAAAATAGTCATAATATGCTCTAAAGAGATGATTTCATTTTTTTCAAGTATATCGATTTTCAGTCGCGTACAGCAAAGTCCGTTCGAAAAATGTTTGCAAAGCTGACTTGAAGTGCGCTACCTTCCTCACAGCATTTAACAAACATTACTCCTTCTCCTAGTTTCAAATACCAAAAAAATGGGAGCTATTTCGTAGATAACCTTAAAAGATTTCTCGCCCTTTTGATAGGGAATTGAAAAGTTGAGAGAGGGAGAATGTACATGTAGAAGCTATCGATCGATAATGTTTTGAATGAAATATGTTTTACAATTTTCTGAAAACAAGCCCATGTTTTTTTCATGAGAAGCAAGAAACAGCAAGGAATTATTTCTATATCTGATGCAAAGGAACGCTTTAAGAAGCAATAAGAGATATTAGTAGTGCTACTACTAAAAAAAAGTCCCAATTGAACTTCTCTATATTGATATCTTCATATTATTTAACTTTCAACGAATTAGCTCAGGTTATGGCGTATCCTCAGTCAACCAACCGTACAAATTGAGAAAAACGCACACGTGAGCGAAAAGAAAGCAACGAATTCCTAAATGCTCACACATATAAATGTGTAACTATATTAAATTCTTAAAGCATTATTTTTATACCCACCACTGTAAGATGGGGGTGTACTCGTTTTGTTTTTTTCCATAATTTATGTAAGACCCAAAAGAAAGCTTCAGAGACCTTATAAAGTATATATATTCCTGATCAGCATCAAATTCTGAGTTCATTTAGCCATGTCTGTCCGTCTGTATATCCGTGTGGTGTGTCGTTGTTGGCACTCTCTTGCTCGCCAAATTGAAGATATCGACTTCAAATTTGGCGGAAACATTGGAAGTCTTTGCATGCAAGTTGGTATCGAAAATAGGCCAAATTGGTTAGAGCAGAAGTCCGCATGGGAGCGTAAATCGAACGCAATTCTATTTATCAGAACAAAAATGTGTGGGTTTTTGCTCGCTACTCGGAAATTATTGAAGTTAGAAGGCTAAAATTTTTCACCTTTACTTTACGAAGCACTTCACTCCTTGCGTGAAAAAATGGAAGAAATTGGCCACGCCCACCCAAAGTTACTAGTGATTAAAATTTATTTTTTTCACTCCTTTGCGGTTTTATGCTTATTTCTCATAAGGCAAACAAGACAGAATGTTTAAAAGTATTTTGTACACTGCTCAAATGAAAATATATCATCTGCCTAAAAGGGGGGTAGATTTTAAAATGAATATGATAGACATCGCGACCTGATGGATTAATTTTTTCTTAATAATACCCAGCGATATGGGTATGAAATAAAAGAACTTGGAGAGTAGAATGCGAGAACCATAGTGGTGGGTACGCGAGATTCGCCCCCCGCCGAATACAAATTTTTTACCTGTTTCTTTTTAATTTTCCAAATATACGCACAATTATTAACATAGCGTTTAATAAGCCCCGAGGCGGACAAATAAATGACGTCTGTAATAATAATAGAAAAAATAAATAAGAAGCTTTGCCACTCTCATTCAAAATCACTCCAAATCTCTTATCATTTTGATCATTCGTTAGTCAGTTAAAATTGTTTTACTGACTTTCCTTTGCTTACTATGAAAACAATCGGAAAAATTCGAATTTCGGCAAAAATCCCGTTGAAAGCTATACTTGTCTTGGTAAATGCTATGGTAACTTTTTTGAGGTTTTTTGATTTTACAGAAAGCCGTTCGCACACCCGCTATACTGAATAAAATGGGTGATCAAGGGGATATGATTACCATAGAAAAATATGCAACAAAATTCTAAGCATTATTCTCAAATAATGGAATAATGAAGTTGCAAGACATAGTTAGTTATCGTAAATCGATATCAAAATGTATTCACAACGATTTTTTTAATTTGTATGAAAATTTTGCAATGGAAAGTTTGTTTTCAAATAGATATTTTACAGTGAAAGATATACACCGTTATGTATATCGATAGTTGCGATGATAAAATTGTATGAATCAAACCTCGAATTGCTGCCGCAGCTATCATATTCTTCAGATTTGGTTCCAAGCGATTATTACGTATTTGCAAATATGAAAAGGATGTTTCAGCCAAAAAAAAAAAAAAAATTTGAATCAAATGATGAGACCATTGCAGAGACTGTAGCGCATTGGAAGAATCTTGAGGAATGTTTCTATAAAAAAGGACTCGAAATATTAGAGAAATATTCGAGTCGTTGTATAACTTATACGAATAACGAATAAAGTTGACTTAGTCCCGCGAATTATTGACCAATGTATTAAGTATCATAAATTCAAGTTAAGTCCTCTATAAGACCATTCTATCAATGAGATTTTATGGCTTCAAAAAAAAAAAAAAATAAATAAAAATATAAATAAATATAAATAAAAATAAATATATATTTTCAATTTCTTTTTTTTTTGGTTAAATTCATTTATTAAACTTATAATGAAATTATTTGCTATTCATATCTTGTTATATATATTTTTCTACCTCTACGAAAGTTGTTTAAAATTGAATTAGTTTATATATATATATGTATATACACTCTTATGTACATATTAATATGTATATCTATGTATTTATATATACTATATATACACATTATATATATATATATATATATATATATATATGTATGTATATATTATATATGTGTATGTAGATATGTATATTTTTGTATATATATATATATATAAATTATACCACTAGCACTTCACTTTAGTACATTTTTGGTTTTTTAATTAACAAAATAACCCATATTTAAATATTTTCTAGAAATTAACTTGAAATAAAGCAGTAAAATGTTCGTGGGACGAAGATGGGCATAGTGATGGAAGTAAGTAGAGAGAGGTAGACGGAAAAGAAGAGAGCAAGAGAGTAAAAGAGAAAGAGAAAGAGAAAGAGGGAGAGAGAGAGGGATATATAAATGTAGACAGACACCGAGTAAGGGAAAGAGAGAGAGAGAGAGCTGGGGTGAGAGTAATATAACGCCACTTAAAACCAAAAATGCCTCAAGCCACATAACTGTTTGTGTGTGTGTGTGTATGCAAATGCATAAGTGTAGGGAAATGTACACAGCCACATATACGTACACGTATACGCACATTTACGAATACATTGTGTAAATTTATATGCTGGCAAGGATATAATGAAACCAAAAGGAGTGAGAGATCAAAATACATCAACTTGGGGTGGGGGAAGGGAAAAGGGGATTATATAAAAAAAAAAAAAAATTTAAAAAAATTAAATAAATAAAAGAAAGAAAAAACAAGAAAGCTAAGAGTAAGACAGAACAAGTATATATATATATATACATATATATGTATATGAATTCAGTTCGACAAAATGCATTCAAGCATAACCAAAACATGTAGAAAAAACCTCATAGAAAACAAGTATTACACAAACAGATGTAATGGAGTATAAATAAATATATGTTTGTATGTATTTAGTAATGATAATCGCGATGATGATAATGATAATGATCATAATAATAATGATGATGATGACGATGATAATGTATAGTGAAGCATAAAAAGGACAATATCATCGGGTATACTAAGTTAACTAACGTTTCGTTTTTAAATAAAAGAATTTAAATGAGAAAATAAGAATAAAACACACACATGCACGGCTATAAAGTACTTATTTCTATTGCATACTTCTACATGTTTAAATGTATGTGTATTTTTTTTTTTATAGGGTAAACGAAGATACAAAAGAAAAGAAAGCAAAGAAAAAAAACAAAAAAACAAGAGAGAAGAAAAAAAGAAACAAAAACAAAAAGAAAGAAATCATCTGCTTAACAAATGAAGGGAAAGAAAAAAAAAAATTATGTGCATAAGTTACTTAACTTCAAGGGAATTTTAAATGAGTAAGAAAAGCAGATAGAAAATGAACAGTATTAGCAAATCAGCAACAACAACAACAACAACAGCAGCAACAGTAATACCAAACATATTAATGATTCTTTTTTAAAAGCATAAAATCCTTTTTTTAAATGTTTTTTTGATCCCAGATATAAAAGAAAAAAAAAAGACTCTGTTCATAAAGCTTTAATTCTTCATCAAACAAATCGATTATTGTCGACCTGTGATAAGTTAGGACAAGTTAGGTGTACTTAAGACAACCTCTTGTCGGCGATTTTTGTTCTTGCAAATCTTATCTAAAGTACTCGCCAAGTATGGTCAGACGGTTTGCGTCGAGAACAATAAATAACTTGTCGTAGTAAGCTCTCGTGTTGTCCGCATAATGCAATGCCGGAATCTGTTTAATCACGAATTCAGCCGTTCAGTCTAACGTGAACATTAGCACTAATGTTGTTTGCGTGATCGTAGCTGTCATATTTTTCGATATGACTTAAAGTCCAAAATACTGATCATAGAGTTCGTTGAGTTTCGATTATTATTGTTAGCATTTGTGTGTCTTACGATGATATCATAGATCGATACGAATGTTTTCACAAGTTTACTGTAATTGCTTCTTCACTTTAAAGAAACGAATCAAATGACTTGGCGGAAGCGCATTAAAGCGGCTTCTGGAACGGGTGCTATTTCATGAATGATTTATAGTTTTCGAGGGATTAAAATGTGAAAGCGAACTAGGAAATATGCCACAATTTAACTTCAAAAGAATTGAACGAATATGCCGAGTGCCTTAGACAAGTGCCTGACTCATAAATAGCTTTCTTCTTATCCGTTCAGCATTACATGACTTAACTGCAGTAAATTCTAATTTACATTTTGACATTGGCGGCAGTCAATATTCATCTTTGATTAGCACACGATTTCGTATCGATCCATCTGCCTATAGGTTGTAAAAACTCTTAAGGCTGCAAGAATTGAAATAGAAAGCTGCAATGACTTGGTCATCTTAATAATAGACACAATCCGATTGCAATTATGTTCACACGAGTTCAAAGAGTCAAAAATAAATAAAATTTGCAACGAATATCGATTTGGATAGAAATTAATTTCCTGGTTTCATAGACACTATTGATGGTAACCAGTATTAGAAATGCTCTTTATTTTTAATTGTTTTTATGCAGTCTTTTAAGCGGAGCGCTAGAGTCCACTATCCAATTACGAATTAACACGCATTTAAACAATGTTTACAAATTATTTAACTTCTCAACTTTACATGCTGCTGTCATTAATTCGCGTTTCTATCATCGTCTTGATGAGCGTACAGTTGCAGGTTAACGAAAATATGCAAATCGTTGTACAAGCTATTGTGTCAATAAGATAAAATTTTATGGCTGCAATTGAATGTGGTGCAGATAGTTGAAATTGAAGGATTGGGAACTGCTCCCAAGATAGAAAACTAATGGTTAGGTGACTGCGTATGTTTGCTGTAGCGAGCACGCTACAAGTTTTTAGGATGTGGTCCCCAACTAGAGAGCTCTTCAGTAATATTGCTCTTCGTCTAGGCTACGACGTTTAATATGAGGGTTGACTGAAAACTTTCCAGCCCAAGTACAACCAATACAATTTTTTTTTTTGAAAAATTCGACTCTATTCCGCAAAGCAGTCTGCTTAAAGAATGATGCATTAGGTCTAACACCTCGGTAATTGTGAAAATATGCTTTAGTTGCCGCAATGATCTCATCATTTGAGTTAAATCACTCACTTTGGAAGACGCTTTTGAGATTTTTGAACGGATAACAATCATTGAGAGAGCTTGCACTAGCGATGGTGGTTATCGACTTATGACTCGATGTTTTCATTCCACTGTTAGTAAATGCGACATCCAATGTGCAGTCAATACTCTTACGCCTAAATTTTGATTCAATATGTGATAAAGACGTTCGTCGGACATGTTCTCTGCTATATCTTTAGCATTAGTTCGACAATCGTCCAGCACATTATAGTTGATTTAAGCGATGTTTTCGTCAGTGGTTTCAATTTCAATCAACGTCAGCCAATTTGGAAGGCAGACGTCTCGATTCACCACGATACGCTTTGTCAATATTTTCTCTCTTTACACAATCACTTAAACAAAATGTCAAAAAAAAACAACGGCACGTCTGAAATAGTTTTGTTGAATGCGTACCAATGCAAGCAAAAACCACTTCTTCATCTTTTGCGGATGAGAGCTGTCACCTTCATGTCGAGGTCGGAAACTTTTCAATCAGTTTACGTACTTTGTCATGATAAGATTAACTGTACAAAATAATCGGGGTAAGGCCGGCTATTAAACACTGTATAATACTATCTTTGTCACAATATCACGAAAATTAGATCCTGAGACGGTGTCAGAAAAGCCAGACCAACGTGAATGAAACGTGAAATGAGAATGTTTCAGTCTAATGCCTTCTTAATAGGGTTTATCGTATTGCGAAAGGTGTGACATAAAGTTTGAGTGCAAGGATACAAAGACGGGCCTAGGAGGGACAGATACTCCATGAACTTAATGTATTGTACATTATAACTAGTATAAGATATAAAAGCTTTCTTTAAGTAAATTATTATTTTTTTTTTAAATGTGATTTCTTCGTAACTTTGATCGCTTGCTAACCTTTTTCAGCTTTAATAAAATAATCATAAATAAGTTCAATGTGAATATAAAAACTTTTCAAAAAGTATCGTAAACTTTCTTGAATTTTTGAGCGTAAAAAATTTCATAAATAACGCTACAATCGGGAAATCAAAAATGGCAACAATTCTCTAATTTTACATAAGTTATTGATAAAGATATCAGTAAGGGGGCAGATTGATAGAGAGTGAGAGAGAAGGGGGGAGGAAAAAGAATGAGTTATAAAATTAAAATGAAAGAAAACAAAAAAAAAGAAAAAAATGCGAAAAATAACTTTAATTCGTTTCCTAACAATGAATTGTTTTTGTTGCAAATGTAATCTCTATATATAAGACCAACAGTCGCAGAAGCAGCAACAGCAACAGCAGCCGCAGCAACAGCAGCAGCAAACAAGAAGAGAAATAACAAATGTAAGTAGGAAGTAAGCTTATTACGATGCTTCCACTCTTAGTTACCAAACAATACTGTTGTCCTTTAACAATATCAACAACAGTAATAACAACATAAATACAATAGTGACAGCAACAACAAAAGAGAACAAGAACATTAACTAACACTAACTATGGCGACGTTTAATAAAGTCAGAGTTGCATGGAACGCGAAAGCAAACTAATGGTTAAATGGTGGCATGGCAGTGCCATTAGGGGGGACGGTATGTTCGCTTTTTATGCGAAACATTTAGTTGGGGGAAACGGACAAATATGTTAACTGAAATGCCAATGAATAGCAACTGAATGAATGGACAAACGGCTCACTGATTGACTGACTGACTGACTGACTGACTGACTAGTAAACTATATGAAACAAAAACTGATAAGTTGTGTATATGCTAACAACAGCGATAATAACAGCAACACGAATAAAAGTATGTTTGTTTGTACAAATCCTCTTCTCGTACACAAACACACATAAATATATTTATATGTAAGTGTATGTAAATGTACATGGGTATATATAAATTTTTTAAGCGCTATTTCGGATTATCTCAATATAATTGCAACAAATATTTAATAATTTTATGCCTCACTGCTGACCGATCAAAGCAGTTTTTGCATTGAATTTGGCTACGATTTTAATGCAATGTTTCCTATGGGCGATGAGTTCAAGTTTTTTACCTTTCAAGTCCATTTTGTGAACAAATCATGCATGTGTTTTCTTTCCACTTGATTTATCCATCAAACCCAGATAAAATTCCAGATAAATATATATATCTTTTAAGCGACTTTGCTGACTGATGTGTATTTTGTATGTGTTACAAACGGTAAGACAGTGCTTATATATCGTAATTTTTTGATGGGTGAGTGAGTGGGTGGGTGCAAAAAAACCAAATGTAACTTTACATAAGATATGAGTACAAAAAGCAAACAGAGGAAAAAAGAAAACGAGCTATGTGTTGATATAGTCTCTCTATACATGGGATTTTGTTTGATAGAAAGAAAAGGGTCGGTTGGTCAGTTCGTTTGTTTGTTTGTTTTGATTCGTCTATCTTTTTTCTTAAAGTTTTTAAAACAGTGTAAAATATCCGTCATACGCTATACATATATGCATACACATATATAAATATATGCATACATATATATATATATATATATATATATATATACATATATACATATATTTATATATATATATATATCTATTATTTTTTTTTCTCTTACTTTTTTGATTGGTATTCATGCCCTATAACTTTTAAGTCTTTGTATATGTGCGTGAATATGCGCGCGGATGTTTATATGTGTATGCATATGAATGCATTTATGTACGTATATATATATATATATACATCGGATTACTATGGCGTACGATTTCTTAGAATACACAATAACAAATGAATAAATCCGAGTTGAAAAACGTGCAGCAAAAGAAACTGTGAAAGAGAACTAAAGAACGGATTTAATTCATCAAAAGCGAAAATAAGCAAATTACGAATGTCTTGTTTCCTTTTACTTGTTTTTCTCTTTCTCTTTCGCTTTTTTTTATTTTTTTTTTATTTTCTACATTCAGAACATAATACAATCTTTTCATTGTAATCTTCGAATCAATTTAATATATATATGAAAGCAATTATTGCTCGTTTACATTTTTTATAAATTTCTTATCTTATTTTAAACCATAAATGATTATTAAGAGATTGTTCGAGAGAAAGTTACCTTTTTTCAGTTAGGGTTGTGAACAAAGTTTATGCGAGACGATAATGACGACAGCGTTTAGGAAAGTATCAAGAGATATAACCTATAGACAGTCTTGAACCTTGAGTTTTTGGTCGAATTTCTAACAGGAAGTCCTTTAGGATCTTTATATAACGAAAAACGAATTTGCTCCCAATATATATGTCAGAAATCGATTAAAAATATAGATAGAAGTTTGTCCGAATGAAGGACAGATGTCTCTGAGGGTTTAACGTGGGTACACTAGCGTGAAGGTTTAACTCCACGGTGCCCGCTGGCACACGGAGTGTGAAGCACTCGAACACCCCGAGGCTAATAATCCTCGCAACATACGGTGCCGAAGTCGGCGCACACGCTGCCATGAGGAAGATTAGGTCTTCGAGTACCAGACGAGATACGTTATGGTCGCATCTCCCCTCTGGTGAGGGCGAGGCACTATCTAAAACCTCTGCCTTTCTGTGGCTAAGGCACCCGGTTGCAATGCAACTCCATACGACAGCCGCCACGAAACTCCCGCTATGGGCCGTTCCCTTTGTCAGATCAAAGCTAGCTAGAAGAAATGCTTTGGGGGCTCCTGATACCCGTGGTACCAGAATAAAGAGAAAAGAATTATAGAAGAATTTTAAAAAGTCTCCGCTCGAACTTTCTAGGTCCCATAAGACCCGAACTCGGCATGAGATAGTCATTCGAAGAAGAAAACCAGTGTATACTATGCGCATGGGCATAGTATTCTCACTGGGCGGAGCGAGGCCGTCCGAATGGAGGACAATCCAACATTGAAAGTTAGTCGAGGGGATAAGATTCACAATTGCCAAGCTAATGATCGCGGATTCGAAACTCATTGTGTTAGACGCCATACTTTGTGGATAGTTGTTACATATAGTTAGTTCCCCGAGAACTTGTGTTCGTTTGTTGACTACCTTAAGCCTGAAAGCACAGAGATTGTACTCAGTTCTCTTTAAAACTTTGCTATTTTGAGCTGAAATTGTTTCTGTAGAAGTTGGCTGTGCTTTTGATCGATGATCTTCTCTGTAAGATAGTAGTTTAAGCCTTTAACCTTAATAGCGTTGCTTGATATGGCCGAATGTGTATTGCAGGCGGTAAGGAATAAATTAAACAAAGAAAGTTAAATGAGTAACAAAAGTCTGACGTTTCGATATCAGCGGAACTTACGTGTATGTAACGTGTACGAGCCATTTCAGTAATGAAAGGTGATTAACATACAAAAACAAAAGAAAAAAAAAACTGAAGAAAAAGTTGCCCTTCTATAGGCCTTCGATGAGATCTTAAAGAGCAGGATGTTGCGGCATTTTCACTATCTAAATAAAAAACGTGCGCATAGTGATGTCGGGAAACGTTATGCTTTGGCTGATTTTGAAACGGTCTTGAGCACCGATGTGTGTGTGTGTGTGTGTGTGTGTGAATCGAAGCAAAAGGCCTTTATGATTGGCGATGTTCAGGAAATTACAAATTTGCCCACAATTACAAAATTGTGCTTGAACCTGTGAAAAGTACCGTAATGGAAATGAGGAGAAGTATTTGCAGTCTATAGTAAACTTCATACTTGTGTCCAAGAAAATTATGCGCGAATATTGAGAGCATCGTGCATTAATGTGCGAACAATGTCGTGGTTGAAGTAAAACGAACTTTCGCAATATACATTAGATCTCATAGTGGCACCCAAGAAGAATATGCATTTAGCATAACGCATCAGTTAAAAGAGAAATTTCCCGGTCGAGCTCATTCGCAGCATAGCAAGATTGGGCGGTTAATGAAATTGCTATAATATCGCGCATCAATTTGCCAAAAAATATCGCGTTTTAAGGGAAATGAAGTTTTTTTGTAGCAGACCTTGTAGTGAAGTCCCCGAAGATTGATTGTGAACTTGACGGAACCTATACATATCATAACATCATGCATTGACGTACGAAGAAAATCAAATCCCCACTCTATAGACGACTGCTCTTGCAGCAGCGCCTTAGAAGCGTTGGGCTACAAGTTTCCAAGCCCTAAAATTTTAAGGCAAGCAAGAAAAAAGACTATAATGAGCCACGCCCCACCATTAATTACCCTACACTACTTCGCTTAGTACAGTTACTCATATAAGGACTTTTCAAAATAATATGTCTTAGGGGAGGTGGTGGAAAAAGTGATCCGACCCGAATTATTTAACGAATTCTGTTCGCCGTTGCAGTGGAACGTGTCGGCGTATCAAATTTCATCAAAATGTTTCAAAAGTCCAAACTTAAGTCTAGTCGAACACGGACAGACTTGAAGTATTGCAAGCAAGAGCTATAAGTAGATGTCATTACGAACAGTTCTTGTTCAAAAATTGCAGCGACTAGGTTACCGGTTTTCTGTGACACGATATCGCATACGCCAATGATTTCTAATAAGAAATTTGAACTTATGGGAAAAGTTTCCCCAAAAACCGTTTTGAGTATAAAGTAGAAAGTAAGTGAAAAATTTTCTTCAAATCTTAAGAAAATTTTGTTTTCTCTATATGTGCCGCTTTATTAGGTAGGTAGGTAGGTAGGTAGGTAGGAGGTAGGTAGGTAAAAGATTCGACTTAAATTGCGTGTAACTTAAATAAATTTTTTCTTTTTATAATTCTTATAACCTAATCTTTTTTTATTTTTCTTAATTCCTTTCATTTAGTATTTCCTGTGAATCTTAATTAAACACATTTATATCCGTACAGTTGAAATGGGTCAATTTATAAAGATTTATTTATGTAGGTGGCTAGGTACCTACCTATAAATAAATGTATACGAACGCATGCAATTGTAGGCATGAGTATGTAGGTAATGTTTGTTTTCATTTCATACGGGTATGTGTGTCTGTCTGTCTCTCTGTGTGTGCGTGTGCGTGTGTGTGTGTGTGTGTGTGTATGTATATGAATATATTTTACTTTTTACTCAACGCATACACGGACACATATATACAGTTAAATCCTTAAGCACTTGCGGGCACTTCTCGACTAGAAGAAGATAAGAAAGTAAAATAAAAGAAAAATGAAAAAGGAACCCTTTTAAGGGGCGCAGGATACTTGCAAGCCATGTATTTAATAAAACTATTTCAAATGTCACTCGCTGTTCGTTGATAACAAGGACGACTGAATTTCGTAATGGATCCGTAAAGCAAATCGTTAATGAAAAAATTAAAACATAGGCAAAGCGTTTGCAACGAGATGTAATTATAGCAAGGAAATATGCTATAGTGGTCGAAGAAGTGGCTCGATCCGAATCATTTTCAATACCGTCCGCTCATGAGTTCAAACACATCGGCGTGTTAAATTTCATCGAAATATCTGAAAAATTTGCGATCTGTAGATTTAATACAAGCAAACAAGACAGACGGACGGACAAGAAACCTTAGAAGATAAGTCTATCTCATATCGTTCTGGGCGTTGTATACACCCGCTTAAAACCTAATACACTTCTATATCACGGATGGGGGGGATAAAAAGTGGAAAAACTGTAATCAATCTAAGGGTCCAAACCACTGGGATATGTGGTTTTTTGAAATCAACTTAGATTTATATTTTAGTGACGAGTACTGCTAGCGAAGA
The DNA here is from genome assembly GCA_000688715.1 of Glossina pallidipes. Taxonomy (NCBI): domain Eukaryota; kingdom Metazoa; phylum Arthropoda; class Insecta; order Diptera; family Glossinidae; genus Glossina; species Glossina pallidipes. The sequence continues at coordinate 1,156,112 of KK499773.1, read as the reverse complement.
GCACATTTTCGTATAAATAAATACAATAGAGAGAAAGAGAGAGAAAATCGACCAGCCGGGGAAGAAGTGAACACATAAACAGATTGAAAATGAATAAACATAGAGAGAAATGATCCCTAAGACATACATACAAAGTGAGATAGTAAAAGAAATAAATGCTTTCAAGTAACAGATCAACTGACTTACAGATCGATACCAGAACTATCGGCGATATCTTCTCGAGATATGACGGAGTTATACTGTTTATACAACGTGTAATATTTTACATTTGTGGTTCCTGTTGGTCCAATGGGTAACCATAGGTATCGGTTAGCAATTTCTTCAAAATTGGCCGAAACAGATAACAAATCATTATCATAAGCATCGTAAGGATTTTTTCATCGTTCGACTTGTAACAGACACGAAGGAAAGCCCGAAGGTTCTGTCTTTGCTTTAGTAGTTCAACAAGATTTTTGAGAGAAATCGGCCAACTATTGAGAGGCTTTGTCTGAAATGCATCTTAAAAAAATGCATTTTCGTCCGGTGATATGCATTTCATGTTTCTATGCCATCTGTTACGGAAACGGCCTTTGAAAAACTGATGGCATTTTCATTTTTCGATGGCGAGGCAAGCATAAAATTATGCAAAGAAATGTTTGTTTTTGTTGTATTTCTCAAAGGTACATTCTTTGCAAACAGCAAAAAAATAATACCCGTTTTTAATAAAGTAAAAGGATTTGCTCAATTAAAAATAATGGGCGAAATTTGTTTGTGTATTGTAGTATATAATAAACACAAACATTTACAATTGCAAATACACAGTCATACACACATATGTATATATATATGTATAGATAATTGCTAACGTTTTTTGGGGTCTCTTCATTTTCATTCACATATTTTTATTCATATATATATAACTTTTTCTTTATGGCCGTATATATGAATGAAATGAATGAATGCTTTAATAAAGTACTCAAACTTCAAAGATGTTTACAATTAGTTGAAAATCTGTATAGACGTTTACAGATGTATGTATGTATGTGTGTAAGTATGTATCTATGCATATATGTTTGTCGTGGGCCATTTCTTCAAGAATTTTTTTAAGAGCAGATTGTGAATTACTTTGAATTATTCCGTATATATCAAAGAAATGCATTCGTCTTTGTGTAGTGAGTGAGTGAGTCTACAATACGATAATTTGTCGTTTATTTCCTTTTGATTTCTTCTTTTTCATTTTCTGCCTCTTCTTCTTCTATATATATATACATATATATATATATATATATATATATATATATATATATATATATATTATTTATATATATATATTATTTATATATATATATATATATATATATTTATTTTTTTCTTTTTCTCTTGTTTTTAATTACATTTTGAGTTTCTTGGACTAATTTCTTTTTAGACAAGTTCACCTTTAAATTCTCTCGGGTTATATGGAAAAATGTATTTTATAATCTATACAAAAACACATAAACATAGCACAACACATTCCACATACATACATACTTATACGCACACTTCCCAATTCCTTATGTCCTTATGTCTTATAGCTTGTGTTACGTATTTTTGCATTTTCTTGCTATTTCGCAATCTCTTCACTTGTTTGTCTGCCAGCTGCTACTGCTGTTGCTGTTGGCTTATGATTCTTTCATGATGACTTGGTTTTTGTATTAAGTTTTCTAAACGGTTTTTTACTTCCGCCCGTTTTTTCTTATTGCCATCGTTTTTGTTGTTGTTGTTGTTGCAAAAAGGTGCCATCTTGAAAATATTGCTTGCTTTCTGGTTTGTTGGCGCACATACATATATACGCACAATTTTATTTCAAAGTGTATATAAGTGTTTTCGTTGATGCGTTTGTATTTGTATTTGCGTTTATATATATATATGTGTGTTCTATATTCCTATCAGCTTTTATTTGTCGTATATTCCTTAGAGTATTTCCTATTTTGATTGCACATACAGTCAAGTGTGTAGAGAGTAATTGTTTCTCTCTCTCTCTCTCTTTCTCTCTGTCTCTCTGTCTCTATCCCTGTGTCACCCTCTTACTCACGCCATCACTATGTATCCATTTCTCTTCTCGTCACTGTAAATAACACTTGCCTTGCTCTTTGTCTTATTCTTTTTATTTTTGTTGTTATTTTTTTTTTGTTTTTGATACTCTCCGACTTGTGTGCATAAGAGATCTCCAGAGTATGTGTGTGATTTTGATTTTGTAACAAATACTTTTTCTTCATCTGGTGCTATTTTATAGCAACCATCAGTAGACAAATGATGGTATATGTGGATTAATAGCCTGTTTGTAACGTTCAAACCTATTCATTATAAATTCGTTATATATCTATACGTCTATATATGATATTCCGATATTCTTAGACAGTTTCGTAACGTTTGTCTATCTGGTATGGTTCTAAAATGCGCTTAGTGATAGAAATTATTTTTCATTTGTTTGTTTATTTGTTTTTTTTTTTTTTTTGTTTATTTTAAAAGAAGTGAAAGGCAAATATTTTGTTTAAAATATTATTCACTGAAGTTATCACTTTTCTGGGGCTGTCCATGAAAGGACCCGCTTGTTGTCATAGTGATCGAAGCTTTGCTGAGATACGCAATAAATTGTCGATTGAAAATAGCGTTAATTACAAAGAGTAACGCTTAACGAGGGAGCGGCGTGGTGGTAATATTTCTTCGACGGCTTTTCCTTGATGGGCACGAATGTCACGTCGTCCCGAACTCATCTAATCTTTTACCAAAGGATGCGCACTAAATATTAGGCTCTCGCCTCGATGGTAACTGCTTGCCTGATCCGTGAGCCATGGTTTGTCGCATATCGTACATGGCATTATGACCACTTTTCATCATCAATCATGTTTCCGCAGCAGTTTTCTTCGAATTAAGCAAGAAAACTAACTTTACCTATGTTTCTTGTGTTATTTGGTTTTTGTTTTTTTTTGTTTTGTTTTCATTCTGGTCCAGACCTATTCAAGGATTTGTTGTATAAATTATTAGTCAGACGTGTGAGAGAATTTGTAAGAAAATAATGCGTTAATATGTTGCGGCACTCAGAAGACATCCTCTACGCATGAGTGAACGGGGCGATCATCAAGAAGAAGGAAATGGCAAGAGAGGGACAGAGTATGGTTTCAGACTCATAGGTGTATGCCCGATCGGTAAGTGATATTCTTTAACCCGATCATATATTCACTGCAACTGTGGCGACAGGATAATTGTAATTAATATATGGTCTGCCGTACTCAGATCGGAGCTAACAAGGCTAATATGTCGTCCTATGTATTTTCACCTGCCAGGCTATGCGTGTTATTGCACGAAAACTACTTTGGATGCTTGCTGAGTAAGGCTATCAAAAGTCGACTCTAGATAAACATATCTCACGGTAACTGTTTAGTTTCGTTTGTGCGATTTTGTCCTTTGTTGTTTTCTTTCTGTGTGCATGGATGTCTTTCCTCTCGTGCCCGCTGCTCTTTATAAACAATCTATAAACTCTATTCATTACAGTTCATTTGCTTGATTGTCTTTGATCCATCGTCATTATCTTCATCATCAGCAACATAGTGACAGAGTCATCATCTCTGCTGTTTCCGTCTTTGCGTCTACAGTTAAATTAAAAAAAAAAAGAAAAAGAAAAGCTATAATGGAGAGAGAAAGCCTGGGCAGGCAGAATTATTTTGTAGCTAGAGTTGCCATAAATTGTTTTGATTCGATTCGCATTACAAAAGTTGTTGGAAAATTTTACCCCCTTCTACAGGATTTCCAGTTAAAGTTTTCTATTATTATATTTACTGCTATAGATGTTGCTGTTGTTTGGTTTGCTGTTATTGTTATTGTTGGTTTAAAATGGCAAAAAACGAAACTTAAGCTGGCGTAAGTAATTAATTACTTTTAAATTAGTGAAGTGAGTGAAAAAAAAAACTTTTCCTTCTTATGAAAGTTAATTTTTTTTTTTTTTTTTTTTAATAGGTTTTTGTTACTTTACTGTTTTCTTCCTGCGTTTAGGTTTACATTTTGCCGGTTGTGACGTTCTATTAGGGATGGCAATCAATTAAATTAAATTAAAAGCTAATTGTTCTTTCCTTTTTTTTTTTTTTTTTCTGTTTCTGGTGTTCCCCTATAGGGAAGTTTGATTTACGTACAACTGAAGAAATTATCCAAATTTTAATATAAAATCTATTGTTTTAAGTAAAATCGAAGATGGTTTAAGAGATTGCTTCGCAATAACAAACACATTTAGTTTCTCGTAAGATAACAAGATATAACTTTTAAGTGTATGCGACATTTAGTCAGGTAAAGGATTTATTTAAAAAAAAAAAAAAAACCAAAACGAAATTTAAATAAATTTCTAGATCAAGGAGAATATATCATGGCTTTAATGTTGATTGATTAGCCGATCAGATAGAAGTTTCAAGTATCAAATCGTTACTCGCAGGTTCAACTTCCAGTGCGATGTGACTGTCGTATTTAATCGTGTCTGTGGATGAACCAACCGACTTATAGGCACATTGGTTGAGCACACACCGCTCCCTATGTCTTGCTCTTTTTCCCCACTTCTTTCTGACCATGATCGTGTCACACGCATAGCGGACATCGTCTGAGTGATTGGCTAATTTAATTAATTACCCAAAATTGAAGTTATATGTGATGCCGGTTTTAAATTAAGTTTCAAATCACAATTCAGTTGAGAACATAGTCGTATAAGACAAACTTTTGATGTCGGTGTCTACCACAAATCATTGGACTGAAAGGATACTTCTTTTAGGATAATGGAAAGTGAACGTATTCGGTCTTCAGTTACTACAAGTGCAGTAAAATGTAAAAACAAATTTGCATAATGCGATGGTACCGGTTCCTTTGTGCTTTTAAACTAAAGAAATTCAGTAGCATTAGGTCGCGCCATACTGGCAGTGTCAAGCCGCTGCGGGAACGAGAGTGCTATCGGATAATCCGCTAAAACAGTTTCATGCTTGGGATTTGTGAAATGAAATGATATTCATATGCATTTCGAATTGATAGTAAGAATGAGTCATTGACTCGCATTAATTACGTCCTCTCTTTTTGTACGCACGATTCTGCGCTTTTATGAACGGAATTATTTAGTGAGATATCCGGACTTAATCTTTGTAACTTCGTTACCTAAAGTTAAGTTAATCGAATGTCAGTATCCTTCTTCCTTTCGGAATATCGATCATATGTTTTAAAAAAGTTCCACTAGAAAGCCCGACAGCATTAAAATGAAGATTTCCTTACTCGATTAATCGTTTTATTCGTCTTATATGTTGTACCTTTTATCGATACTTGAGGTTCGCAATTTGTTGGAAAGCAATTTTAGAGGGACAGAGACAGGGGCAGAGAGAGAGAGAGAGAGAGAGAGAGAGAGAGAGAGAGAGAGAGAGAGAGAGAGAGAAAAAGAGAGATAGAGAATATGAAGAAGAAAATTGGAATGATTCTCAAAAATGTCCGGATTAAAAATTGCGCCGATAACTGGATTAAATTGTTGGCATAAGCGTTGAAAGTAAATCTTATAATCTGTAAGCGTCCGACCGTCTTAGCTTAGATGAGTAAATAATAAATGAAGTTTTGTTTTTAGTAATTCCCGTTATTTTTTTTTTTTTGGCAAATTCTTTACTTCCCTTTGCTACGAAGTCGAACTTTGTTTAAAACTAAACTTTAGTTTTTTATTATCAGTAAAAACGAAAAAAAAAATATTAATTTTATTATTGGTTAATTAAAAATTATTTAAATTTTTATTGATTTAATTAGTTAATAATATATGCGCTATAATACATGTATTCGTGTGTGAAATTAGTTGATCTCTCAGTTAGAAAATTTGCAATAAAAATTCAATTATATAATGACCGCACACATGGTATGGATTACAAATGAATGCATTTTATTGCCGTCATTTAAGGTTGGTTTCTTTTTTTTTCTTTTTTTTTTTATTCAATAACATTTTTTTTTTTTAGGGTTTTCTCTTCTTTTCTATCTTTATGTGAAATATATTCATGTATAAGCCTCCTAAAAGTAAATGTGCGTGCGCCCAAATGTGTGTGTATGTGTGTGTGTGTGTGTGTGTGTGTGTGTGTGCGTGTGTGCTTGTATGGCTATACGTCACCAAAGCTCAATCTATAGATGCAAAGTTGAACTCTTCTGAAATGCATTAAAATTTAAATGAAAATTATTTCATAAAAAAAAGAAAAAAAGGCAAAAACGAAACCAGGCCTTAACTGAAATGTAGCACATGTCTGCAAAATGCAATCATATACCAATACATTAAAGTAACAACATCAACAACAACGATAACGATGACACCGTGCAAGTGCATGTATTGATATGTATTCGTGACTTCAATACCAGCCAGAAATTTTTGTTTAATTTTTATCACTTCTGCATGCATGTATGTATGCATGCATATGCATGCTTTCATATGAGCTGAGTGTAGATGTCTCTCTCTGTGTGTGTGTGTGTGTGTGTGTGAGTGTGTGTATCTATGAATTGAAAAATGCAGATAGAAAACGAAAATGGCAAAAATTACTTTTCATTGGATTTTTTTTCTTTTTTTTCTTTTAATTTTTTTCTCTACCCACATCAACACATGCACCCAAAAAAAAAAAAAAAGAATAAACAAATTGCTCAACTTACACAAATTTCAACGAAGAGATTTTCTTTTTATTTCATTTTCTTCCATTTTATATTTATTTATTTATTTCTCCATTTTTTTTTCGCTTCTCTACAAAAATGTAATTTTTGGCAATATATTCTACAATTAATTGGCTTAAAGTCCATTCGTACACACACACATTCGTATAGACACACATATCCATATATCCATATAAACACATATATATGATATATATATATATATCTACATATATTTGAATATATATGTATGTATGTATGTATTATTGTATGTATGTATGTATGCATATGGATGTAGATATATGGTAATATAATTGTACATCAGTTATACTTAAATTTTACTGCAGTGAAAGTCAATGACTTTTTTCCCGTAAAGCGAAAAACCAAAGTTTTTTTTTTTTTGGTTAGTTTTGACAAAGAAAATAAATAAATAAAACGAATGATCGAGAGACTGACTATACAAATTTTCCAAACGGTTTTCAAATATATTGCTAAATAAATGCGAAATGAAAAAACAGACATGAATATACACCATTTAGCGGATTCAATAACCGCAACTTGGATTTAAGGAATTTAAGGGCACCGCCCGGTTGTATCCTAAAAAAAGTGTTTTCTGACAGAAGTAATCGAATAACAATATTTGATAGTCATCTATTTATATATATATATAAAAAAAAAATTATTTTTGTAAAATATTAATAAATCGGAATAGCGAAACCATTTCGACGAGGCATCTTTAAGTTACGAGGCTCTGCGATCCGGAGTGTGGCTGGTACGAATTTTGCCTGAAAAGATTTTTTTTTTTGTTAATCTAGACATCTATAATTACAAAAATACGTAGGAATTTTTAGAGAAAGAGATTCTTATACGATTGGCATGTAGTTGTGCAAAAAAAAGTGAATTTTTTCATCCAAATTACACCCATCCCCGGAGGATGAGGGGTATATTCATTTTGTGAAAACGTTTGTAGCGACCAGGAGGAAGCATCAGAAACCCTACAAAGTATATATTTAGTCTTGATCAGCATCAAATTTTAAACCGATTTAAGCATGTCCTTCTGTCCGTTTGTGTATTATCTGCTATGAACATTCTCCTGGCCGCAAAAACGAAGCTATCGACTTTAAATTCGGCAGAAACATTGGAAGTGGAATCTTGCATGCAGGCTGCTGTAGAATATGGGCTACATCGGTGGAAAGATATGCCCATGGTACCATGTAAACTCTTTTTCAATAGGAATAAAAAATTTGTTTTTTTCCTCATTACTCATACCCTATAGCAGACTGTACAACAATTTGAACGCATATATTTTATTCACGATGCTGTAGTACTTGCACAAAAATGGGAAAAATTGGCTACGCCTACCCAATATTATTGTATATCAAAATTTAATATTTTTTCAATACCTTTACAACGCGCAAAAGCAAGCTTCAAAAACTCCATAAAGTGTATAAATTGTTAGCCAGTTTCAAATTGAGAAAGCACTTTACCATGTCCCTCTATTCATCTGTATATCTGCCCATTTGTTGGTCCGCCCGGAAGTCCGTGTGCTCATACATTCTCCCGTTTGTAAAGGAGGAGATATTGTCCAAAACTTTGCGAAAGAGTTCGAAATTGGCCCAAACAGGTTAAAGAACACGACTACACCGCATGACCTACATGTCTATGCAATCAAACTGTAGGACACTTTTACGTTCCGTGTCCTTTGCTCGTTGCTTATAAACTATAACGGATACGTGGAATAAATTCCCAAAACAAAATTATTCTACAAGAATATTAAAAATGAGCCACGCCCACTCAATATTATGGAATATGCCAATTTATATATTTGCTTGTTTTCGATCTTTTATAAGATAGCGGTGATGCGTGTAAAAGATTCGGTCTCGATCGAATATAATTTTCTTACTTGTGTTCTTAAGTAAAAAAAGTGATTACTTTCTGAAAATAGTAAAAAAAAATTATTGAAAATATAAGGCAACCTGTGCATAACATAATTGTTCCATATTTTGGACTGCGTATGAATTGCACGACTAAACGATGTCCAATAGTTGTGACTATTAACGCAAAGTTTTCTGGGTTTGTCCTAAGCCAGGGAGCTCTGTTCGAGCAAATCATAAAATACCGATTGAAACTAGATTTAATCAAACGGAATAATGCGTGATGGATATAATGAGGAAAGTGGCTTTCTTCACATTAGTGCTACTAACGTTTTCTGGATGTGTTTTTACAAGAGGAATGTGGTTTCGTTGTTGATAACTATCCACTTGGCTTTATCTCTCCCCTAGTCTCTAGGTTCTCCTAGTCTGCATTATGGTTATTTTTGCGCTTAGAACGTCGTAACGTACCTGCGTGCTCATCACACACCACGATTGAGCCGCGTGAGTAGCAAATTCGTATTAATTGGGCAAAAATAGCATTTTCACACGTTTAACTTATTTCCGACCGGAACATGAACATGGTTTTCTACACTTAAGAGGAATAACTTGCAGTGTTATGCAAAACTTAAAGACACAATTTTCGCATCGAGTTGTCACGGTTGAAAGAGAGTAACGTAGTCTCTTGAAACAAATGACTCGGAATTATGTGAATATCTAAACTTGAGAAACGTACGAATATTAGAAATGATGGAAAAGGCTCTTGTAACTTGAGCAGTCCGGCCAAGGAACGAGCGGTAGTAGTAGCCAGTAGTATGCTGTGTGGTATACGCACAATTCTAAGCATAGTAGAAAGTGCCAAAAACCGAATGATCCTTTTATAGGCACATGATTGATGGACAAATCTCTTTAATCTTTGTAGGACACTAGCGTTGGAAATATCTACACATAAGGAGAATTGACTTTGCTTCTTAGTTTTGAAGATTGTTCTGGTGTGTGTTTTTTTTGTTTTCAATTTTAGTTTATTTTGTGTACTTCGTACGCTTTATTGTTTTTTATTGCAAGTTAAGGATTATCTCATGCCGGACTGCTTATCATCCCATTAAAAACTGAGAGATATTTTCATTTTTATATATTTTTGTAATTTCAAATTTATTGAAATCGATAAAAAATTTTGAAAACAAAAAAAGAGAAAAAAGAAAAAAACAATCATAAATATCTTTTTTTATTTATTCATTTTTTTGATTCGGTTCGTTCACTTTGCTACAATTTAATCGAAATGATCGTAAAATTCGAATGAGAATAAAAAACATAATTATGAACATGAAATAAATCGTATCCATATATGTAAGATTTAAAACCGTCTCCCGCCTCATCTCATTTGCGTACAAATAACAGATATTACAAGCATAACATATATAAATAACCCAACGAGCAGAATTTGTTACGGTTTCGCATGCAATTTTCATGCGATAACTTTGTCAGCCTTTTTTTCTCGGTCTACGAGGAAAATATATACATATATACTATATATACATATATATATGTGTGTATGTGTGTGTGAGTGTGCGTGCGAGTGTATTTTCTATGTGGATCTGTGTACGTTCTGGAAATGCATTAAAATTTATGTGTTTATTGGCTATAATTTTATTTTAGACCACATAAACACACGTACACACACATGTACGTGCATAACACTTAAACAGGTCATAAAATTTTAGGTAAAAATTCCGGGGAAAACAAATTTATAATTTCTTCTTTTTTTACCTTTATTTTTTTCTCTCTTCTTCTGTTTCTTTCGCTTTTTTTTTTGCCCAACACCACTTTAAATGATTTGTGTATTTATGGCTCGCAAACACGTCTGTATATACATGCACATAATGTTACGTAAAACGGTGATGGTTGCCGGGATATTATGCAAAGCTTGAAAAATGCTCCACAATTTTTCCGGTTATTTTATGATATGACATTAGCATTAACCATACCATTGTCAGGACATTGCTGAGCAAGCATAACGTCGATACGTTCAGTGACTGTGTAACCCTAACGTTTATTATAAATGGTTTTCTAACATACATTGAAATTTGAAAATTAAGCAATTTTTGAGTGTCATTTGTTTTTGGGTGGACAATGTGGGGGTTCAATAAAATCGAATCCGATCTTATCCTATGTTATCCTATCGAATATCTACGTACCGTGAGATTTCAATATATTTTCAATAAAATAATAATAAAAAAAAAAAAAATAAATAAATCGCAGAAAAGGAAAAATCAATCGCTCTTAATGTAGACGATTAGGTTAGGTTAGGTTAAATTGATATAAAATCTTAGGTTAGATATGACAAGTTGCGATCAGATTAATCAGCATTTTTAATTTAAACTAGCTTACGTTAATCTAGACTGTCGTTGTTTCAAATTCGTTCGTATTACAATTCTAGCGTATGTGTAGCAAGGCTACAGGCACGTAAGGCACGTATAAGGTAAACTTTTATATTTCCCGATAGGGTTTAGCAAATTTTTCGTAGCAATATATCGAACAATGACGACAAATTAATAAAATGGCTATTGATAAACAGCAGTCTGTCTAGCCGAAGGATAAGGAATTACAGGAAATACTGCGTACAAGTCCAAGTCAAAATGTTAAAAAAGTAACATAACCTAAAATGTTTTTTAAAATGCCTGAATAATGATTGGAAAAACCAAAAATTGATGATTCATATCATAGGAAATAAAGCGTAGTAGTTGGCGGATGTAATTTTTCCGATATGAAATGCTAAACCGAAAGTATGAAATGGCAAGTATTTTGCATTCATTTCGCGACTCATGATGAAATATTGACTCGTTATCTGCAGCATTATGATCGAAGATCGTTAAGAACGAATATTTAATGATTTCAATCGCACAGTCTATATTAAGTTGGAGCAAATGATTGTGCGAGAGCAAATCAGAAGCATCAAATTGACTTACGACATAAATAGCATTTAAATATAAAGCGGGGACTCGAAACCCAAGATCCAAATAAGCGAAAACACAACAAATAAATGTACTTTCCCAGCCGTTACTTCTTGAAGTACTTGCTTAGAGTATTAAAAGTTTCTTTGTTATACCCTATACTACATGTAGTACAAGGGTATATTAAGTTTGCGCGTATGTATACAACACCAAGATGGACTTGAGATAGATTCAATTTTTATTACACGATCGATTGATTCGGAATCGCTTCCTTTATCGACTTAAGCTTGTCGGTCCGTCTTCTTGTTCAACCTATAGGTCGTAATTTTTAAGATATTTTGACGTGTTTTACCCTAAGGGCGAACGCTAGTAAAACCGTTTCGGATCGGATTGCTTTCTCGATGCCTTTCCCATACTATGCCTTACTCTGAAGCATTATTACATATGTGAATAATAGCATTAAAGCCGGCAAATTATTTAATGGTGCGACGTGGCCCGCTATAGTCTTCTTAGTTGTTTTATTTTTCTGAAGAGGATTTTATGTTTAAAAATTATCGGACAACAAGTAGAACTTTATACATCACACAATACCGTAAAGTGCAGGGCCACCACTCTAAGTCTTGAGGCTACAATCCAAGTAATCATGTTGTTCAAAAGGAAAAAGACAAAGTCTTAACATATATATGTGAGAAGCTATATATTGCAGTGTTGTTCTCGAGTTTTATCAATCTTCTTGATGCAAAAAATGGAATGGAGAAGGATGACGAAAAGGTTTCGAGTACATTTGGCTTTCAGTCCAAAAGAGAGCAGTTTTCCATGATGCTAAAGAAAGAAATGCTCCATGATGTAATGAATTGAATGTAACAACATTCAGATTATTTTTAAAATCATTGAAAATCTACAAAGACTAGTTTGCTTGTCCTTTATTCTTATTCAAAGTCTTAATTAAATTTAAATAAAATGTATTTGTTTACCTTTCTGCAGCAAAGAACACAAACGACTATAAAGAAGAAAAAAAAAAAAAAAACAAGAAGTAAAAAACCGAAAAGAGAAAAGAGAAAAAACATGTCATTAAATTCTATTTAACTTTATTTAAGAGTTTTTCGTTTCTGCTCTCGTTATATACGAACATTATAGTTGAGGGTATTAGAGAATTTACGTTAATAGAACTCTAGAGATTATTATTATTATTCTCTATTTTTCGGTTAAATAATCTTTTCATATAAATACGCAAAAACAAAAAAAAAGGAAAACTAACGGAGCCACACACACACACACACACACACACACACACACAAAAGAGTTATAAGCTAAACATAAAAATACCACAAAAATAAGAAGAAATAAAATTCGCACACACATTAAAACCTGCATAGAAAACGTACGAGTACGAGACTCCCCCGTTAAAATTTAAGAAACAAAGAAGACAGACAGATATCGAGAGAAAGTGTGGGAGTGTGAGCGAGAGTGGTGAGTGGAAAAATGAGACAGATAGGGAAATTGCGGGGTAAGTAAGAGAGAGAACGTAAGTAGTAAAAGCATAGCAAAGTAACGGATGTTAACCGTTGATAATTTACCTAAAGTGAAAGGCATAAAAATGTAAATGTATGCGTAAGTTTGTGTTTGCTTTATGATAATGTGCCTACACACGGGCCCATTTAGGTTATTAAGTTAGCATATGTTGGCCGCGCACATACACATACACAATCCTGGCAGTAATGGTAAATTAGTACTTTAAAGGTTATGTATAATACGAGACGATATAGAACGTGAAAGTTGTTCGCTTAATTGAATAATAAAATATTCATAGATGTTTTATTAATAGCTTAAAAAGTTTAAAGAAATTCGATTCCAACTAATGAAAGTGACTCGAAGAGTGACTCAATTCATTTCAATTCTTCTTACAGAGACCTAATCGCTTGCATAGTCTATTGCGTCTATTAGCGGGTAAATCTGGACACTTTTTATACCCATCACCGAAGGATTGAGGAAACCTCACCGACCCCACAAACTATTCTTAGATTCTTAATCGGCATTTAATTCTGAATCAATTTACATATGTCCGTCCGTGTATTAGTCTGTGATAAACACTCTTCTGGTTACAGGAAGCAAGAAGCCATCGACTTTAAATTGGATCCGAAACATTGGATGTTCTTACATGCAGGGACACACCTACAGTAACACGTAAACTGAGAAGATCTCTTCCTTTTCAAAGGAATACAAAACGAATTTTTTATTCATTACCCATAAACTATAGCAAATAAATTTATAAAAGTTTGCGTGTACTTATTCTATGGACGACGCTGTAGTATCGATATAAAAATGGGAAATATTGACCGCGCCGATCCAATATCGTAGTGTATCAAAATTTTAATGTAACGCACAGAAACAAACTTCAAAAATCCCACAATGTATATAAGTGCTCAATCGGTTTCGAATTCGTGTCGGAGTGCGTCTATTCATGTCTGTCTGTTCGCCTGTCCATCTTATCAAGTATTTATTATCTGCCATAAGCATTCTCCCGTTCGCGAAAGTGATGCCATCGTCTAAAAAGTTGCGCAACAATTTAGAAACGACCTAAACAGATTAAAGGTCGCGCCCACAACGTCTACGCGACTATGCAACAAAAGCTGTGAACACCTTTGTTATCGGCGTTGTTTACTTGTTACCCATAAAGCACAACCAACACATGCACCCTATAAATTTCCTCACTTTTATTCTGAAAATAGAAAACATTTTGCCATGCCCACCGAATATTATTGAATATCATTTTCGTTTTTTCTACGATAACGGTGATGGGTATAAAAAATTCGGTCACAAGCGATTATAATTTCCTTACTCGCTATTGTTAATTCACATAAAAACAAATGTGCGGGAGCTTTTATTTTTTGTTTTTTGTTGTTGTTGTAATCACCAGTCATTCCCGCGGATGCTCTTATAAGTGTACGTAGTGCGATGGTAAGAAAGGATTATAAGTGGTCGTCCAGTATATAATAAAAATATCGTAAATTCTCAACATGGGTTCATTTTAACTCATTGCAAGAGTGCAAGCAGAAACACTGTTTGTGGTAAGAAGTATCGAGCTACTTAAAGTAATCATCAATTTTAGATTTTTCTTTTTTTCGTTTTATTGGCCAATCTTTTACTAACGTTCAGGTCATGTTTTCAAATTTGCAAAGACGAAGAAAACCAAAAGGATTTAAATTTTGCGAATAGCATATGCGAGGAAAGCGTTCGAAATTCAAATTCGTTGCTATTGTTTATCGCGATAACTTATAGGTGGTTATGCATATGAATGCACTTTGGTATGTCGTAGTCTAGTCCTCTTGTTTTCATTTTTCTTTCATCGCAGATGCAAACTGATAAGCCCATGTGTCGTATGTATTATGTAGTTTGGAATGAACGAAAAAGCTTAACTCTACTGCTGTCATGCAATTATGGAGCACTCGGGCTCATCATTTTGGGCAGAGTTTTTGCAAATAAGCAAATTTTCAATCAATAGGCGATATGCAGCACTTTTAGATATGTCGATCGTGTTTATCAATTCCTAAATTTTCACTCGACACTTGAAAACTATAGATTTTGCAAGTATTTTGATCATTATTTCTGGTATTGTGACCAGCGAACGAAACGAAAGGCTAGATTGCAGCCGAATCCAATTTACCTCGATTAAGTACACATTTACGAATTCCTGGTAGCGGCCAGTCGGCCTTTTCCAACGAACGAATCAAATTGGATATCGAAAAAATTCCTTGCTAAAAAGGATAGGTTGCTGATGGAAAGTATCGCCAATATATATATTTTTTTTAATGCCTCGGCGGTTGCGGATGTCTTGAATGATAAAAGTGTGTGGAGCGATCAGCCAAAGTCTGGTCGACACTTAGCAAATTATCTAATAAATCCTGCCCGGGGATGGTATCTAATCACGAAGAACCATCGGCAAGTTATATCGAAAGTCATCTCGTTGCAGATTTCTTTTCCACGTAGTCAGCTGCTCTCAACATGAGTTGTTATAGATAGGCGTCATAGTGCCCAAAGAGAAAAGTTACGCTCGTATCAAATCTCTTATTTTTGCCGATCCAGAGGTAGTATGACTCCGCAAGTGCTATGGAATGGTTATACTCACCGGCTGCGCTAGCCATCACTTCCATTTAATTCGTAGGGCTTCGTCTAATTCGACATACATGGCAGGTGTAGACGTAAAACGGAGAAATTATCCCATTTATCGCTACACATCTCCAAAATTCATTGATTCTGATCAACTCTTTTCCTCTTTTACTTATCAGACAGTAATTAGGGCAACAATTTTGTTCATTTTTTAGATTGATATAGACGTTTACTTCCTGGCTCCTGCAAACAGACAACTGTGCAGAAAAATTGTTGTTCACTTGAAACGTTTTCCGCTGAGGACGATGCACAGACACTTGTTATGTGATCTGTATTCGAAAAGTTTGGATGGTCGCTATGGTATTCTTTCCACCAGATAACCACTAATTATAAAACAGAGTTGAATCGAATTTTATCTATTTTGTATAGCCTCTGAGCTAAGCATTGCTGAGTCGAACACATAAAGCCTGTAACCATCTTGATGCGAACTTTAACGCCAGCCATTCTATGAAAGTTACAAAATGTGAAGGCCAACACCAACATCTTTGCAGATGTTGTCTCTTGATATATATCTCGATTTTATTTTCTGCCAATTTCAGGCAACCTATTATTCATCGGAGAGGAATAAATTAAGCATTTTCTAGGTTAACATTTAAACTCACTTTAAAAACATTTTAAAGAAAGTTTATCGAAAGTTTTCGTTAACGCTAGCTATGCTGTTAGACTAATCCATACACTAATAGTATTTATTTGCGTATGTATGTTTATGTGGACATATGTTTGTCTACGTCCCCTTTTGAATTAAGATATTTTCGAGTTAATAAATATCAAATTTTTCAATATCTTTTTTTTCTTTAGTAGTTTTCCGTTTTGGCAACACATGTGTTCACTCATTTATGGTTTAATAGTTAAAAGGTTTAACATTTACTTTGCTCTGTAGTTTAGCTCAATAACTAAATGGGACCGCACTTTTAATCGCATACAGCATAAGCAAGAAAAAAAAAGGCAAAAAGACTTATAATTTTATTAAGTTTCCAACCAACGAACGGCTTAAACGAGACTGTATTGTTCGATCCGAGATAGATGTGTGTATGTAGATAGATGCTTCCATTATAAAGCTTTACGAAAATCCTCGGTGCCTACACATTTATACTCGCCTACACTTTCATGACGGCTACATACTGCTGCTACATATACATATCTGTATGTGTGTGTGTGTGTGTATGTTTACTTACATCAGAGAAATGCTTACGTGCATCATATATGCGTTTAAACCTATAAGTGAAATTATTTGTCATGTTGTCATGTTTATTTGCATTTGTATAAGTCGCATATATATATATATATATATATATATATATATATACATATGATTTTTTTGTCAACTTGTCATTGACTTTACATTGGTCACGAAAGTGAGCGCATTAGCGTATGTATGAGTAGTGGATAGCTGTGATCGGGAAGGTGGGGAAGTGGCGGATTATAAATATTCAAAAAATATATTCAACTATTACATATCACATCAAATGCATACATAAATGCATATGGGTATATATATACATACGTACGCATCACACATGCCGCACATACCTATATACAATACGTTTACACATATTCTGGTCCGTTCAAGCTCTCTGGTATGTAATCACAATTCAAAGCATTTTTGTGTGAGGAATTTTTTTTATAATACAGATTTTTTTGTTGTTGTCGTTGTATTTGGTAAATTGCTGAAAATTTTCAGTCTACATATTTGCTATTGTTGTTGTTGTTGTTATTATTATTATTATTATTATTATTATTGTCTTCTTACTCATGAATATGCATGTGTGTGTGTGCTCACATACATAAAAACAAACATACGAATATTTTTTATTAAAAATCCCCTTTGGTGTCTATCATCACTGGTAACATAATGAAAGGAAGAAAAAAAAAAAACAAACGAAAAAAGAAGAAATAAATTTACCATCATCATCAGTTAACAAAAGGTTTTTCTATTCACTTTGTTGTTGTTTTTCATTTATTTAACAAAATGCCTGGAATAAAAAATACTTGATATCTCTGATACATTTTTTCCCATTTTTCCAATTTTTTTTCTCTTTTTATTTTTTTTTTTTGTGTTTTGTTTTTGTTAGTAGAGAAAATCTTTTAAATACACAAGTTTTACTAAAACGAATAGAAAAAAGTTATTAAGGATCTGATTTCATTTTTCATCGGCTTTATAAAACCGGTACGCGAACGGATTATAATGAAAAATTGAAAATATTTTCATTGAATCATTTCCTTAAATTGGTTGGTGATGTATTGATTTATGTATATGTATGTATGTATGTATGTATGTAATTTATTTCAAATAACCGAATTTGTTCGGCTCCCTGAGCCATTTTAAAAAATATGATAATTTTTTTTTTTGCTTACAATTAAATACAAAGCATTATCGCAGTCGATGATGGAAAGACATTTTAAAACGTAGGGTGTTTATAATGTTGCGTGGGCAAATTTTTAATAAATTTTTTTGTTTTGTCAGCTTAACAGGTGAAAAAATTCATTACCTGAAAGGAATTTTTTCCTTGAAATTTCAAACTTTTCCTCAATCGTTTCGAGAAGTCTATCTGTCTTAAATGATCACCTGCTGATGTGATGTAGTAGTCGATCTAATTTCTTCCGCCTGTTCCGCTTTGATTTTCTTTTCACTCTTTCGAAAGGGTTTAAGTCTATTTAAAAGCATGTAGTGTAACTTTGTCGTGACGGCGATTAAATGGATGTGAGAGTAAGAGCGATTCGAAAGGGATTATTGCTGCTACCTAAAAATTGAATATTTTGATATTAATTATAAATGCGATCGTAGAAGTATATATTTCCTTGCCGCCTATCTGGATTTTGCATTCAAGTAGGGCACCATTTATATGTTGAAAAAAAAAACAGTGATTTGTCATTAAAAGTTGCTCAACTGTTTACCAAAATATTCAAATTCTCTCCTCTGACCATTTGACATGGCACTTTTTCCATTCCGCTTGATGCATACCTAAGGCGTGATGTTTGAATACGTTTCAATGGCTACTCTCGGGGAAGACCGTTGTCTATTCAAGTTGTTCCTGACGTTCGGGAACAAAAAGAAACGATTAGATGCCACATGAGGGCAGTAGGGCGGATGATTTCTTAATACGATATTGCACACGTTGAAGTAGTCGGTAGTTGAAAGAGAGATAACATTGTATGAGAGCTTGAGCATTGTTGAGCGCTTGTTTGTTTCCCCATTACTTCAAATGATTGGGTATCATTCAGGATTGATCTTTTTACGGTCCTTTAATGGCACTATTGCTATATGAGCATCTTTGCTGAAAAAACAGCCTACCATCTGTTCCATAGTGCTTCGAGCAGGAACTACTTTCATTTTGAAAAATCTGACAGTCGACTGATGTTTGCTTTGCAGCTCGTACACATCGATCGATGATTTGCCATCTACGCTGCGATCTTATCGGATCTTATCTTTTTTGCAGTGCCGCCATTGTATTTTTTTAACCATTTGTATCCACCTAACGATACAGGTACGTTTTTGACATTTTTTCAAATGTTATTTAATCCAAACGAGAAAAAATCTCTTACGCAATTTTATATACGCTGGTAAAACAAATATTTACCAGCTTTTACCTGAAACGTATTATATTAGCTTTTGCGCAGTATCAATATTTTCTGATGCAATAACTGATAACTGACTTTTGACAGTGAATGACGGTGCGAGTGACGATAAGCGAGTAGCAATCGATGCGGCTTCATTGCCAAAAGTGAAAGAAACTTAATGCATGCACTCTCTGATCTGGTCTTGATAATCTACGTCGAGAGTCGTTAGACATGATGGTATGAAAACTTTCATTAGTTAGTTTTATTTTCTCGTTGAGATACAAATTTTCAAGTCATCGTAAACAACACAAATCGCACTCAAGTGACAAAACGTTTTGACGAAGATTATGATCGAAACTGTTAAACTCTCTAGGGGAAAATGCAAATGGCGATTACCAACGCTTAAAATATAAATGATGCACACTCTTGCACACGAAAATTTGATTATTTTCCGTTGCTTTGTCATCGTAACTAATTGTGTGTTACAAATTCCACGATAATGGCGTATATGAAAGTGGCCGAAATATCGCTTGGAATTTTCTGTATTTGAAGGGAAGCGAGTTAAATGAAATTTTAAATGGACATGTCCACAGCATTTGTCTACAACAATTTGAAACGCGTTCTTCTCGAAACTCGATTATCCTAAAACGGCAAGCAGCGTAACATTGCAAAAGTTTTCATTTTTTTTTTCTTTCGTTTAAAAATATATTCAAAATAATAATCTTTGATAAGATAATTTCATATGTTTTTATTAAGAAAAAAGTTGCCTTTTTTTTTGATTGCAAAATTTCTTTTTCTTTACTCATACATATGAACAATGAATACTTTTAAAATATTGTACTCGCTAGCTATAGATATGTAGATAGATTAATATGTAGATTTTCTGTTTTTTTTTTTTATTAAATACAAATTTGCACCAGTTACACTGTTTTGTAGAAATCCTTTGCAAGAATGTCTCCGGTGCTGTTAGTTTTTTTTTTTTTTTGAAATTTTCAAAAATTATTATTTTTTTTAATATGTAGATACATATGCCGAATGGCTTCCTCAAATAATCTTTCGTTTTATTCCGAAAAATTGTCAAGGATTTTTTTGTTTTTTGTTTCTTTTGAAAGAATTCACAGTGGCTTTCCGTTCGGCTTTTTCACCATCCACTCGTTAGGGCATTTAAAGCATTTGGACTTTCAATCACGTTTAGAAATGGAGCGAACAGGTCGCAAATACCTCAGTCAACAAGAGGATTTTCATTATTAAGATTGCAAATTGTAGCATATTTTTGGGGCTTGTATAAATATTTGATATGGAAAATTGTTTGCAATCAGCTTCAGTGACACCGGTTACAGATATGTTTTACTTAATACAGTTTATCTGTAGGCGGTAATATTCTGTTATCGTTTGTCTACATAATAGCTACGATATCTATGAACTTCTGTTCCCTTTAAAATGGCGTTTTAATGGCGTTCGGAGATTATTGCAAGAATCGAAATAAATGACAGAATGATATATTCCGATTCTGCAGATCTCAGACTTTACGGTAGTGGTCAACTAAATTTGATTCACCCAACCAAAGCACGTGACTGCAATGAAATGAAATGAATAATGAAAATTTCTGTAAAGTCACTCTTCTCGCTTGTCTTAAAGAACTCACGGAAATGTTACGATTTCGCCTTAAAAGACTATAGGACTGACTATAGGAGACATAACAATTGAATCGATTATTTCAAAGAAAAACTATTTCTTTCCTTCGCCCCTATACGTATTCTAAATAGTGCTTTTGCAGCTAAAAGAATGTTTTATAAACGTGTCTTTATATATGAATGCTTATTAATATGAATAAATGTGTGTGTTTGTGTGTGTGTGCCTAAGTTGGCATGCATGCGTATGCATTTTTATGTGCTTATAACATATTTTCTAAAACTCAATACAATGCCTTAAGTGCTTTCCTCATTGTAATCACTTACTTAAAAGTTTCTCTCGTATAACTAGAGAGTTCCTATTACATAAGAAAAAATAATAAAGAATAAAAAAAAAAAAAAAGCATTGAACGTTAACTATTTTGATTATTCACTTAATGGAAATAGTTTTCCATTTTCATATTAACCCTATCAGTAGTAGTATGGCACCGCCATCCACATCATCACTTGTACAATCGCTTGTGTTTTCCTTTATATCGAGCACTTGAGCTTGTGATAAATTTTAATAAAATTCCCATCTTTTACGCTCTCAATCTAATGTTCAGTGTCCTTATTGTTTACTTGTGTGTATTTGTTTGTTTGTTTATTTATGTGTTTGTGCGTTTGTGTTTTATTGCCATACATGCTTATGCCTGGGCATTGTATTATCCAGACTTTGCATGAGTCTTGTGTTCATTTTCGGTGTGAGAGTATGGGTGGATGAGATGTGTGTATGCGTATGCGTGTTTATGTGTTTGTGTGTGTGTATGTGTATATACATGTGTAATTTTGTTTGTATTTATTTATGTGGTGGCTCGTATTGTGGTGGTGCAATGAGTGCGAGATTACACGATACTCCACTAGAGTAGTAGTGAGTAACATGCACAAGACAATGCCAAACATTCATTGCTTTTTTACACAATTACGGAACGGTTCATTGAAGCCTGCCATAGATGTCTACTGATGAACTCGTATCGCAATCAATGAACCATATACGCAAAAAACATTTGATTGTAGATCCTCTTCCTTCATCTACTAGTACTCAACACAGCTATTACGCGTTGGTTTATTACATAATATAAAGTTATAACAAAAGGCGAAAAGGGAAATGGGGAATAAGAGGAGGACAGAGAGAGACAGAGAATGAAAGAGAAAAAGAGAAAGCATACGAGATAGGACTACAAAGGTTTTTACAGTTGGTTTTTTTTTTATTGATTTTTCTGGTTTTTTTTATATGCCACATAACTTCCAGTGCAAGGTATGTTAAGTTTATTCAAATTTATGCAGCAATCGAAAGACAAGTTGAGAAAGACTCATCTTATTTTATGTACTAATCGGTTCATAATATGTTTATTCCCTATACCGCTGCTTGTACAGAACCCATTAAATTTTGTATGAAACTATTCATACTATTCAGAATGGGAATGATCCAGTGCGTATAATAACAATAGATTCAAAATTATTTTCTGAATTGTTTTCAGCCCATCATCTGTTCATCTTTCTCTCAAAGATGTGATTTGATCCTAAATATATGCCCTATCCAAAATCGGTTCGATCGAACTGTCTTTATGGTCACTCTCCCTATGATGGTACATTTCACTAAAATTATTATTTTTTTTTAAACACATCTTTCGAAAAAAAATCGATGAAGAATAATATTTTTGGCATAATAAATGAATGGGAAAAATTTGCATGGGACCGGATCGTATTTCGAGCCTTCTTCCTCATCAACGTTCTCACAGACAGTTAAACTTTCTATCCTAAGAAAATTCAATTTTTAGTATTTTTTGATAAAAATCGGCCCCGGACAAAGTGAGTTGGCTGATTTTCGACGACGCTGGCCCATGTTTTGATGTTCTTCCACGAGAGAGTTTGTATTAAAAATAAACCTTTATAATACATTGATGGAAACCGATTTCAACCAATCCATCGCATCGGTGCATTTAACTTCATTTATGTCCTGAAAAGTTAATAAGGAAATTTTCTCTATTCTTAGTGGTGTAAGGTATATAACTGCCGACCTGGCTCAGCTATAATGTTTTTCATTTATGGTATATGTATAAAAAAGCTTGAAACTTTCCGTACGAGGAGAAACTCAATCGTTTTGACTGCAATTTTTTATTTGTCCGCCCGTCCGACTCGAAAACAACTTAAACGTAGCTTTAAACCGTACAAAATGTATTTTTATATTATATTGCTTACCGATTAAATCACGCTATGGATAAAGTTAGTAAAATAGATAAAATATTGGGACAATACTGGGACAACATGAAAAAAAAAAAGAACAAATTCTCAAATTAAAACAATTGCAGCATAGTTATGAGCGAAGATTTCCCAATCATTTGACAGATGCACTCCCTCAGCAAAAGTTCACATATGATACCGACGGAAACGATTACTTAGAGGCCGAAGCAATTTCTGATTGATAAACGTCAGAGAGATTATAAAGCGAAGCTGTTTGTAATAGTCTTGCATAATCCTATAGCAGAATTTATCAATGCATGCAAACGTATTCGTGTGTTTGTCCGTCCTTTGGCAGTTGATAAAGTGAAACTTATGGAACAAATGTTTGATCAAATTTCGCAAAAGCTCATTCTAGTTTCAGGTCCAAGCTTTACTCGCTTTTGGTCTACAAAAATTATAAGATTATGGAAAGAAATGTATTAACAATCAAGTTCAGATCAAAATAATGTTAGATAATTTAGATAATCAGAGCCTCAGTTATTGCCAATATATGTTGAAATTGTGGCCCTGTATCGATTTCACCCGAGTGTTCTTGCTACAAACCGATCGCATGCAATCCAAGACAGGGCAGTGTTGCCAGCAGTAAGTAAATTTGCGTACACGAATCGTTGCTCGAGCGCCGACATAGATTCCGAGATTAATGATGTGGCAAACGAGAGGGACGTTTCGAATTATTTCGATTATTTATAGCGTTCGCAAGATGAGCTTATTTATCGAATTGTATAAATTTATTTTATTATCGTGGATAATCTCTCGCTTAACACGTTCCGCCGCGATTAATAATCCTATAAAGGCGGATGATCTTATTCCCCAATGTTGGGAATCTCGACAATATCTTATCGCGTTAATCGTTCAGAGTTAAAAGAAGTAAGAAAGAAGGCAGTGACGGAGAACATAAAGAATTTATGCATATTGTCCTTCTAAAGGTTGAAACGTTTTTTTGTTTTTTTTTTTTTTTTTTTTTTTGCTTTCACATAAACCCTATTTATCAAGAAGTATTAAGTAACAAAAGAATTCAATCGCTTTGAACGATTGAAATATCTATCTGTTTATTTATTTGACTGAACAATTTTATTTTTTTATTTTCTACCTTAGATGGCGGTATCGCCCGGATGTAAATATAACTTTTTCCTTCTTAAGGGAGAAAGCATGAAATTTATGTATTATTCTCGCATTTGTTTTTGTTGTTGTGCCTTGCAAATCCGTAAGTTCACTGCGTTTTCTTGAGTTCACTTGTATTGGCTCGAGTGGTTAGTTTTGTCAGTTTTAAGTGTTTTGTTTTTGTTGTAGTTCACTTTGTATTGTTATACGTATTTATATATATATATATATATATATATATATATATATATATATATATATATATATGTGTGTGTATGCATATACGTAATATTGTCTGTATGTATAAGTGAAAAAGCAGTCAAGTATTTCTCTTTATTTTACAAAACTCTTGGCATACACATACACACACTTGAAATATTATTGATTGGCATGGATTGCAGTATGGTTTCATAGTCAATATTGTGTATTGAATGCACGCATACACACACAAACACACACACACACACACACACACACACACACACAAACACAAACACACACAGGCACATAAATATGCATATAATAATTTATAATTGACAGTTTCGATAGAAATTTTCTTGAAGTTTCTATCAATAACGGTAATGGAGTTAAGTGAAATACAGAGAAGATTGGAAAAAAAAGTATTAATTAAAAGTAAGTTGAGCGAAAGCATTTAAGTGAATGTTCAATATAAGAGAAAGTTTCAAAAATACAAAAGAAAATTCATTTTCTTCATATTACACCTTAACTTAAGGCTGACAAATTATTTAAATGCAATTTTCCTAATCATTCCGCCGACGCAAGTGCAAATGGCAGAATGCTTTTAAGTTTCTCTCTTAAGTTACTCCCTAACCGATGTATATTTCATAGAAATATATTTCAGTGTGTGTGTGTGTCTGTGTGTGTGTGTGTGTGTGTGTGTGTGTGTGTGTGTGTGTGTGTATTTGACTGAGATTTTCAAAAGCAGTAATGATTAATACAATTTTCCTTTTACATGCTTTTGAAATAATTCAATTAATCGGTGAGGTCTTTTCTTCTTTTTTTTGTTTTCTTTTTTTTTTGTGTTGCTCTCAAATCGACTCCGACAAATTCGGATAACTAAAATATTCTTTTATCCTATTATCGTAAATGCAAAATTACTCTTGCGTTGCGTATGCAAGTCAAATGCAATCCAGTTATTTTAGGCTAAATTGTGATTGACAACAATCCGGCCAGCATTTAATTAATTACTTAACTTAATATTTTAAGTATTTAAATTTATTTCATTTTATTTCCATAAACAAGCAGATGTTCATTTTAACATTTTGCAAGTATGGATTTCATGCGGATTTATCGGAAATTTAAATATCACTATAAAGTAAACGCATCATCAGATATTAACCCGCTTTTGCTTCTTCGTCAGAAATGTTTAAAATACTTTGTACACAGTAAGATGAGAAATCTTCAAATTATTTACTCTTCTACTTCGAGGAAATGCACAGTGTTATCATGAGAAAGGGCGATATAATAACAACAATAATTTGGCAGTAATGACCGCCAAGTAATCTAAGTAATTATATTAGAATTCATTTGCTTTATTTGAAGCTGAAGTAGAAGTAAAACTTTAATAACTTGTTGTTCGGCGGAAATGCATTTTTACGAATTTAATTTATTTAGGATCCAAAACTAAGTTAAATTAATAATCTATCTTATCTATTAAGCGGTATGTAAATAATTTTCTTTGGTGCAATGAAATTCTATGAATTACCAAAAGACAAATATTTGCATATAACTAAGCGTAGGTGTGTAACAAACGAAACAAAGTTCGTTGATTTAGAAGACGTTTTCAAGTTTTTGTTACTATTTTAATAGGCAGACAGAGAGACAGATGAAGATATAGCTAGAAATAAAATAGTTAAGCTATTCAAGCGACTTAAATGATGAAACTTTATATCGATTTTTGGCTTTAGGCGATCGTTGCATAAAACATTTTAAAATGTATTGAGCCTCTCTAGAGAATTAAAATGAAAAACTAAACGACAACCGTATTCCTTTTGGCGGTCTCAACCCCTGTGTGCTTAACATTACTTGGTAAATGTTCAAATATAGATATAGAAGAATAGGAGCATAGCATACCGTCAGGCTTAGCAAATCAGATTTTCTTTAAGCGGGTTTGTGCATTGTAACAGCCTGTTTTTAGGCATACTTTTGGCATTTTTTTTTTTTTTCTTTTTTTGGGATGAAAGCCGGCGTAATAGAGTATTCAAGGCAGTTAGTCAGCCTATATGTAAATATCAAAAAAAAACCAAGAAAATTATATTCGCTGTGCCCGAATTTTTTATACCCATCACTGTTATACAATTTTTTTAGAATAATTTTCTGGAAATTTATAGCGTGTATTTGTGTATCTGCAGCTTATGAGCAACAAGCAAGAAAGAGGCAAAATAAAAGTGTTCACTGTTTTGTAGGCGTGTTGCAAATTCTTTTACAAATTTTTACAATTTGTGATGGTGTTGGTGGGGATAACAACGGATAATTAGATGTATGTACGGTCATACGAACAAAGAGGGGAGAAATATTACATTGATGAAGAATATACATATATATATATATATATATATATATATTTTATGCGACCTCTGGTGAGTGCTTCTGAATGTTACAAACAGACGAAGCAGTTTCGTTTAAATCCTTCGCTCAAATCGGCGAATGATGGTTAGTCACACGATCTGAGAGAAAACTAATTTAATATCTACCTGAAATTTACGTTTTCTTTAAGGACAAATATGAAAATACATATACATATACATATGCACATTATATATAAATTACTATAATTTCTCTTTGTTTCCCAGTCTAATGCCAAAGCTCTGTAGAGGGAAAGGAAAAAATAACAAAATAAAGAAAATAAGTAAAATAAACAAATAACAATAATTGTCAAATATCAAGAGTAAAAGGCCAGCAACAACACTAACATCATTAGTAACAACAGCACAGGAAGACACTACGATAGAATAAATTCCAACTTTTTCATTTCGTTTTCATGTTGTTTCCATGCTATTGTCCATTTTCATATCCATCCACCAATGCAAGCAAGGGGACGCATACAATTTATCTTTGCGTTCGTAACAATCCCGAAACTCGCTTTATAAGATTAACTAACTAAATTAACTATAACTCTTAATTAAAAATAATTTAAGCATTTTCATTTATTCATCCGTCCGACTGACTGTCTGCTGCTAATGTTGACATTTCGAGATAAAAACTTTGAAATTTAACTCAACTTTGGACTTTGCCTTTATCTGGCCCTAAGTAATTTCTAAGTAAATCATTTCTCTTATAGTGTAGATACGTATTAATCTGATATATGAATTTTGTCTTATAGATGTGCAATAAATTTGCAGAAAATAGTTGCTCTAACGATTTCTTTATCTTAAGCCGTAGGTGCTTAAGGATTCGTCTTAAAATGTTTGAAAGCAATTTTCTTACTTCTCGTTTTTTTTTCTAATTTAAATTTATGTTGACAAAATAATAAATTTGTATTCCCTCGACGTGCGAACGAATGAATGAATAGCAAAAACAACAACAAAAACAACCTCAATATCAAAACAACAAAGAACACAAGTCCAGACTATTTAAATGCTGAAAAATGATTGAAAAAGGGAAGGCGGGAGGGAGGGATGCAGTGAGAATGTAAAAGAGAGTGAAAAAAAAGGGGAAGAGGGAGTGAAAAAGTTAACTCTAAAGAAAATTTGTTTTTTTTTTTCGTAGTTTTAGGTAAAAATTGGAAAAATAAATTATTGAATTTTCATCGTATTATACATACAGCCGGAGGAAGGCAGGCATAGAGACGGGGGTAATATCGTCCGAAGGAAAGATTGTCTTGTGGACTTTAAAACCGGCTAAAATGTGTATGCATAGGTGTTAATATGGCTACTCGGCTTCGTCAAGTCGGTTGCGTAAAATTTAAAAAAAATTCCAAAATCAAATTTTTTGTTTTCAAATCACTTCTTATCGCTTAGACATATCTCTGTTTATCTGAGAGTTAGTAGCAACTTTTACAATAAAAAAAAAAATGAATGAAAGAAATCGAATACTGAGTTGCAATAAATATCGAGTTCATTATAACGGTGACCGGAATTATTTCGGAGCTTCATCCCTGTGTTAGTAAAGTAATATTATGCAAGATTCGTTCTCTCTATCGCCTGTGAGGCACGTTGAACAGTCACAGTTTGCTCAGTTTATTGTCATTAGTTGGTTTCTAAATATATAACTCCCTTGCTGGGCGGCCATTGATTGGAAAACTCTGAGTCTAACCAAGGTGCTGACCTGGATAGTTTATCACATAGTCAAACCAGTAAGATAATGCTTTGAATAAAACACGTTTCACTTTTCTATTAAACTGAAGGCTTTTTTTAGATAAAAACATCTGCTAACTGGATTCTAAATTATGGACTTGTGGACGTGTTCTTTTAGGGAAGTCAATGAGGCAAAATCGTTCATTATCTCACTCGAGAACCGTTTAGAATCGTAATGTGCATAACTTAGGTTTCGTTTCTGGACTTAAGGCTTTCTTTTGAGGATTTACGATACAATTTTTACTTAAGTCCTGAATTGTTTTCTTTCTTATTTATATGATCAGCGAATCAGGGGATGTCCTGCATGAGACTAAGCACGATGGAAGGGATTATGCATAAGTGATACTCTTAGGTATAATGGCAGCAATCCATTCATGTTCTATACAAGTAAAAGAAACCAATCAAAAATAAACGTTAAGTCGGGAAGAAAAAAAGAAATGCCACAAATATCACAACATAACCTCAAAAAGAAGAAAAACGAATTGTAACACAAGTTTCATATAAAATATTTTCACTTTCTTTACAAAATCATAAGAAATTATATTTAGATCAGCTTACGCGTCCCAGACATTTTACATTTTAGGATTAAGGCAAACGTCAAAGAGTCGACTTAACCCTATTTAATTTTCACTAAAATAATTTGAAAAATGTTTTTCAACTATAGACTAAATTACACATAAACTGCACACACAAAGCATTTATCTGCAAGCTTCAGCAGAGGAAATGAACAAACGAGAATCTGCTATATTGAAATATCAATCGCTTCATTTTATTTTAAGACAAACACACATTATCCGATGCACAGGCATATGTGATTCCCATACATGTACATGGAAAATGATTTTACATTAGCTACGTATGTGTTTTTATGCTGCAATCGAAATCAATTTTCAATCAAAAGAATGTTAAAATCGTTTTCGACGTATTGGTTTTGTCATGAAACGTATTCGACAGAGATTCAAGCGGAAATTTAATAAAGAAGATGAGATAAGAAAGCAGGGACCTTAAAGCAAACAACCTCTAGTTAGTCGCTTTTTAAGATAAGTATATAAAGAAACAAGCAAGAAAATTTTATTAACCGCATGAGTAGTCGAATAGGTGAGAATCGCGTCTATCAAGCGAATGTTTGCGGGTTCAAACCTCAGTCTACCAGAGTTTACTTCGGTCTTAGCTAAAGTGACTAATCAGACGGTAAAAAGGCGTAACATTTACCAATTGTGCACACACGCAAGAGATTGCCTCCATCACCTCTCTATTTCTTTTTTTCTTTCACTTTTCTCGTTTTTTTTTTTTTGACTACCATCACGATACACGAATAGGGGACGCCCCCGAGTAGTGATTGGTCATATTAAAAAAAGTATTCGAACGCGACCAAGTGTTTTATATCCATCATCGCTTAATGCTGATCAATAATATGTAGACTTTGTATGGTCTCTGAAGCTTCTTTCGCGATGCTGCAGAGATCAAAGAACGAAATATTGAGTAGGCGCGGCTGATGTCTTTTACTTTTATACAGGTACTATAGGACTGCCCGTAGAATATGAATGCAAATCGTTATCGTCCTATTTGTTGTGTTTTATAACACGAACGAGCCAAAGACCAAAGATTTTTTTTATTTTTGAAAACAGAGGTAGTCGGATATTGTATGCCGTGTCCTTTGATCAGTTAAGTTCAATACCGATCCACGTGAAAGAGCTTTCAATGTTTCTGGCAAATTTGAAGGCGATTGATGCATTATTGCAATCAGGAGAATGTTTACCACAGATATTGTCCAGGCAGACAGATGGATACGCGTAAATCTATATAGAATTTGATACTAATCAAGAACATATAAATTTTATGAAGTCTGCGAAGTTTCCCTCTAGGCGTTGCAAACGTTTTAACAAAATGAATATAATCCTCATCTTTTGGTGATGGGTATATAAAAAAACTTACTTCATTGTTTGTAAATCTATCTTATCGAACAGATCGGGGGTGTTCTAAATAAACTCTTATTCGTTTAGAACGAGGTTACAACGCCTCGCTAAGAGCTGATTATAACTTTAATTGAAACACGGGAAGTCTGAGAGACAAGTTCATCGATAGGGAAAAAGGTCATTACATAGCTGACATGTAGTATACAAACTTTCAATATATTTGTACCAAATACAAAACAACAACAAAAAAAAGAAAGGAAAACAACCGATTAGTGTGGCAAGGTATCGGAACAGGGATCAACAATGCCTTACTTATAAGCCACATGCGTATCGATTGATTCTTTGAGTATATTAGTATTTCATTTAGGTTTAAGGCTTGTTAACTGTCAACAGTGCGATAATTTTGCTTCGACACTAAGCCTAAAGCGTGCTTCATCGTTGAAAATGACAATGAAAAATTTATTATTATCTTCGCTTGTGTCTTTCGATTTTATTTTCTGAGTTAAATTGAAGTAATGCACTTGAATCTGCCTCTCGTGCGATATTTTTTTTATAAGATTTTTATTTCTGCGATTGATTTCATGCGACTTATATTGTTTGTGAGATTTGGTTTATGCAACTTTTTTTACATGCGGTGTGAATATGTAGAGAGATAGAGAGAGAGAGAGAGAGAGAGAGAAAGGAAGAATGCGCGCGTTCGGGACTACGACAAGTCGTTTTTTTATACTTTTATTTAAAATGCGCATTTACAATGTTTTTCTTTAATGTTTTCATACATTATTTAATTATTTATTTTGTTTGGAACACACTTTGTCGCGAACTTGTAAAGCTTTGATATATTTTCTAAGGGAGACTTTTTTTATGCGATCCTTCTTCGTTGCATAAACTATATTTTCTTTAATATAGTGTAAAAAATCATTTCTTGTCGCTCTTTAAGATGTTTTAGTACTTTTGTTTAGTACTGCGGTCCTAATCTATCGCAAAAGAAGTAAGTTCACCTGATGTAGAGTTGCCCGATAATCGATCGATTAATTTGTGTACCATTACCAGCAACATTATCACAATTCATTTATTGCACTTGATATCAGACCATTATAAAGAGTATATATATATATATATATATATATATTACTTGCTTTATTGATTAGTAAACTGTGCAGGCTCCATGATTCTTGATTTAATGATGAATCTTGATAAGTTAAAGCATGAAAACAAATTGAAACAAAGAGTCCGAAGCCGAAACGGGTGAAGTCTTCTTCAAGAAATTCTTTGCACTTACACGACTTTGAATAGCGATCGTTTAACTAGCAATAAACAGCAACTTGTTTACAACATTTCGCGGCAGTGAACCGTAATATTGTAGAAATATCAAAGAGAGTTAGAAAAAGCAAGAAAATCCCTAAGCAACGAATAAGATTTGTTTCGTTCATTCTCTATTGGCATTAAAATGCAATTATTTCAGGGACAACGGTAACGAGCAAAAGAGCTTTTCCGTTTGTTGGTCAACTCAACCGCAGTTAATACTGCAATAAGGAAAGAATAAGAATTATTTTTCTTAATCTCTACCACCGTTGGTTTGTACAAAGACTTCATAAATTTCTTACATTTAAATAGTTCTGAGAAAAAAAGAAGAAAAAAAAAAAGGATAAAATCAGGAGAAGGGCTTAACCTATCTTTTTATTTATTTGTATTTTTTTCCTTCTCTTCAAGTAAATTCGATTATAATGCAAGCTTATCAAAGAAACTTTGAAATGAATGTAAGCATAAAACTAGAAAAGAATTTTAATAAAATAATCTAAAATTTAATCATAAGAGAGGCAGGCAATCAGAAGCAAAGTGAAAAGAAAATAAAAAAATAGAAAATGGAAAATAAAATATTATATCTCTGCTCTAGAAATTTGTAATTATTTTTTATAAAATTAGTTTTCATTCTTCTATCCGTAAGACCGGATCACATTTAGGTGAAGAAGAGGAAAAGGTTTTCGCATTAGCCAAAGGTTCAGTTAGGTGAAAAGAATCGAAAGGCAGATAATCAGAGACCGTGTAAGATCGTGTGGCGGGAGTGTGGTGATGGGAGGGAGGAAAAAGGCTATGACAATCTATATAAGTATCCTTGAATATTGTCTCTCTGTATTAGAGATGTCTTTAGATTATTTTATTTTAGTTACAACGACAAATTGTAGTTTTTGCGTTATCCGTGTGCTTAAGTTGGAAATATAATCTTTTTATGATTACAGGAAATGCTAGGAAATTACCAGTTTGTTGAAACCTTTTTTTACCTTTTTGTTATTATTACTGCTATTATTATTATTATTATTATTATTATTATTATTATTATTATTATTATTATTATTATATGTGAAGTATATAAGCCTGGGGATGCTTCAATGCTTCTCTTTTGCCACTAGGTTATATAAAACCGATGACCTTTCGGTAACCTTAAAATTTTTTTTATTTAAAAAAAAGACATAAAAAATCTTAAAATGAAAAAGAAAGCTAAGCGAACTGATTCCCTCTGTACGCAGGTTTCACCTCGAGTATCTCTCCATACACATATTGAGATTTTATAAAAAATATTTTAGAAAATGTATTTTCTTTGTCGCAAGGAACGGGAAACAAGTGAACATTAACAACGGCATCAACAGAAGCTAAACAAGAATAGAGAAAAAAAAAAAAAACATCAAAACATCATTGTCGTTAACGTTATCATTACGAGCACGTACTAGTGGTATTATCATGACCGTCATTATCATTAAGTAAAGATAGACTAAAGTAAAATGTAACACACAAACACACACACACACACACAAAATGTATACACATGTATATAGATAAAATGAAAGAGAGAGAAGGAGAGAGAGAGAGAGAGAGAGAGAGAGAGAGAGAGAGAGAGAGAAAGAGAAATATATATACATACGTATATATCCACATAACGATTTCTTTTTATCAATACAGCAGTTTTAACATCCGTTCAGTAGTACCCCGTAATATGCTTGGCTTATGTGAGCTTTAAAGTTTGTTCATTATTAAAGAAAACATAAGATAATACGTAACATTTACGATTGGTTGAGCAAAACTCTTAAGCAAAAGTCTTAAGCAAAAAAATCTATTTGCTACAGAAACTTCCCTTTAAAGGTAATTTCTCTTTCAAATAAATCCTTTGCGTAACCATCGCAAGCCGGTTTTTCTGTATTGAGAATTACGTTTTCTTTTTTTCCAACAGAAACCTTCCTTAGGCGAACGTCTTGCGATATACATTGCGCCAAAGCAAAAACCCCTAAGTTTCTTCTTGACCTACTACTATTCAACAGAAACCATAAAATCATCAAAGAATGAGTGCATTCTCTAGCAGCCTCTAACGTTTTCATGCCCGACCAGGGCATCTGCAGAACTGGATTTACTCGATGTGATAAAGAAAACAGAACCTGATCGATAACTTATCGATGAATTTCATTTTCCCATCATACACTTACATTACTGTCACAAAAGTATCGAAGAAAGATCAATTTAGAAAACGTATTGATAAGGAGCACATGTGGTACACGAGAGCCCTACTTTTTCAAAGGATGAAACAAACATTTAGAAATTTTGTTTCTCCTTGGTTTTGTTTACCTGTTGTTGAATTCTTTAGAAATAATTTGTTTATTTTCATATAATTATTTCCGTTCTATTATACAAAAAATTAAACGCTTCAGTGTCAGTACATAACAGCACAACTACTACTTAGAAAATGGACAGCACTAACTGTGTACTTCCAACGCAAACTTCGACTTTTATTAATTTGAAATTTCAGCAGAATTTTAAGAAAAAAAAATATTTCCCGGTACTTTGTGAACAAAATATACAATAATCGTATAATTGATGGTCACGAACGTAATTAGAAAAAGCTTTGCCTTAAATTGCATTGAGAGTAGAAAGACTCGGAAAGATTTTGCCTGCCCCGGCCCCTATCAATGCGTAAACTTCCTGGGAATAGATGGATAAAAAAAGTTGCGTTTATTGAAAATATTAAAGCATAAGAATTTTTCATTGCTAGAGTTACCGCTAATGCTTTATATGTTAAAATTTAATCGCTTTCGCTTCACTACCATTTGGTAACAAAAAACAAATTTTTTTTTATTTTTTAAATAAATTTTATTCATTTCATTAATTATTAATTTTATTAATTATTCATACTTTATAGTTGCACTAAATCAAATAAATTATTTTTGTTCGATTTTTCATTACCTAAATTATGAAAAAAGCACTTTTAAATAAAGACACAAAGGCTTTAAAACATTTCAGAGATAATTGAATTCTCTTAGGAGCATTTTAAAATAATTACACATTTATAATTATATTTATAGGTATATATGTTTACAAATATATAATGTAATAATAATAGTGATATTTTCATAGTCGTTGTTATTGCCGTTATTGTTGCTGCTGCTGTTGTTGTTGTTGTTATTATTATAATTATTATTATTGCTTTATAATAATGTCAATGAAGCATTCAGAATATTGGAAAATTTAATAATAATAGAAGGGAGATTTTATCTGAAGCTTAGAACGAATCTACTGATACTTATTATTATCGAAAAGAAAATGCCATGAAATATACTATCAGCACACATATATATAAATATATATACATATGCATATCATATGCATATCAGTTCTGAAATAGATTTGCGAACTTTAATTTCCTATTAGTTCCTATTAACACTAGCCCCGGTGTTAGATGATTGCATGAAAGGATCTAATCAGATTTTCTTTTCTTCTTCTATTTTTTTTTTTTGTGTGAACTCTAGTGCAAAACAAAAAAAAAAACAAAAATTTACTGAGCGCGTTAGTGCTGGCATCAATAAAATTAAATAATATTTAAAGCATACTTTTAGATGTTATTTACAAAAGGGAATATTTTGTACATAATTTCCACGTTTTTTTTTTAAAGGCATATTTTTACAAGTCCCACACAAATCGACAAATTTTATATACTTTTTGAATGAGCGATGTGTTAGAAAACTAATAGAAATTTACACTTTATTGGGTAAATGTGATGTAATCTGAAGGGCAGCAACACGGATAAATATGCATACATAGTTGTGCACACACGCATACACACACATACACGATACGATCGCACATGAGATAAAACTATCCTTGCATATGAATTTGACACATACACACACACACACTGTCTCTTACACATTAAATTCATTAAAGGCTAACAAATTTTTTTTTTGTTTTTTTCCCCCCTTTTTATTACTGTTTAATTAACTGTAAAAATTATTAATTAAATAACGTCTGAAGCATGTTTGGATAAGCAGCTGCAGTTGTCAGACTTTTTCTTATCTCTCACTTAACATTTTAACATTTTGTACACATTTTTTTTTTTTTTTTGCCAACAAAACAGAGTCGCAGTGAAAAACTTTTGATGCACATTTTCAGTAGCAAGCTTCAAAAAACTGGTAAACGCTATTTTTGATGAAATAGGTAGGTAAGCAAAGAACCAACCATGTTCGAATTATATGCATAAATGTCCCTTATTCTGTTAAAAAATCAATAAATATACATTTAAAAGAAATATAGTGCGGAGTGTTTACGGACAATATTGGTTTGGAAAAAACGTTTGTGCTCAGATTATGTTTTTTTTTTTTTTTTTTTTTTGAAAACTTATTGTCGACGAAATATACGGCTTCGGATCTATGAGAAAATGCGAGAACAAATTCTCCTTTATAGTATTTTCATAAGCGAACGGATAGGATGACAATTCTTTGACTTTTGAGGTAAAGAAAAAGGCTATCACGTGCGTCATTAGAAAAATTGTTAGCAATTTTGTGAAGTGAAATTAAAAATTATAGTGTTTTTAAGATAAATGGCTGCAGACAATTACTTCTCATCGGGCCATTACAACTCAAGGACCACTTACTGGACCAAAAATATTCTTCACCGACTTGTCCTAACAATAATATATTGGCTCTGATTTATTACGAATAATAGTCACTTGCAAGAACGCATTTAAACCGGCATTTAAATCTTTTGAGGGTACTTCACATTTCAATTCAACTTTGCGTAAACGAATAGCGTATCGCTGAATATCATTTTTTTCTCATTTTCTCATGTTCGTTTTTTCGTTTTTTTTTTTGTTACTTCTTTACCTTTTTTGTTCTTTTTTTTTTTTGTTTATTTCGAAATTTATTATTCTTCGTTAGCATTAAAAAACTTTTTAACAGTTTTTCTTATTTTTCCCCGACTATTATAACTTTTTCACAACTTTTATATGTACATATATATAGACATTTGACATCAGCAGAGCAGAGAATGAAAGAAATTTTGCTTATAATATAATAGTGTTTTACAAGTAGTTCTTTATACTAAAGATATTATCAAATAAAGTAAGGAAAAGAAAGTCTTGTAAAGAAATAACAACTTTTGGGTAGGTGTGTGTGTAACTTCGATTTAGTATTAATTTTTATAGAATAGCAATAAAAGAAAAAGAATATATAATAGCGTCCTTGTACTGAGCAAAATATGACCTCTTGGATGAGGAGTTCACTTTGTCAATATTGATAGCAAAGATAGATAGGCGGGAATACACTTCTTTGCCTATCAGAGATGCATTAGTTCGGACGACGGTTAGCAAGGAATAGATTCTGTATTTAATCATTTATTTCATTTTCTTTCTATGCTGTCGCTAAAATTTTCCCACATTTGAGGATACGTTGGTGACTTACGTTTTAGTGGCCATCCAAAATGACTCAATCAAATAATTAACTACTAAACTGCATAGTCAGATTACGTCTTGAATGGTCATGAGCGTTTATAAGCGTTACCTCAATCCATTGTTCTGACCAAATGCGATGATTTTCTTTGCTTTGATTACCAAAGCCATACATCGAACAATTTAACGATGATAAGTTCATCTTCTCTCATCACAATATAAGCAAAAATCTGAGTCGCCTAATAGTCGAATGGTTGCTTGACTTTGCCTTGAATAATTGCAAATAATACAAGCGCACAAGTTCAACTATATGTGAGCAGAATACGTTACATGGGTTGGTAGCGATAATGTCTTGCTTCAATTCTCCCCTTAATCCTTGCGTATTTACCTTGTTGTTGACGCGGAAACTTTAGGAAGAGTGCACGCCATGACATATTCAATTCATTCAATTGTTCGCTAATCGAACATTTATGCTGCCTAATGCGAAATTGACCTTACATAACGACTGCATTTTAAAGAGAAATTTAAATAATTTTTCAAATTTTATTTTTTAAATTTACACATTTTTACAAATTTTATATAATATATCATCATAACATAACATAATATAAACTGAAAAAAGTATAGAAATGACTTTTGTCGAGTTCGATCCGTATTTGATGACTATATAGATTAAATATAACAAATCTGCATTATTTGCAGATACTTTCTGCTAGAAATTTACTTCGTACTCGTAACGTATTTCCGTAAAAGTATAAAGGAAAACTAATAGAATTTCAAATTGATTGAAATACTTGAGGAATAGTTTTGTTTGTTTAAAATACTACTGATTGACTTTCCACGGTGTGTAGCAAAGATTTGTAGCTTACGAAGCCTTCATAAATTTATGTATATACCTATGTATAGTACAGTTTCCTCTTTCTCTTTCGCCTAATTGCTAGACGGAAAGACAGACGTAAATTAATTTTTTAACTTTGAAAAGTGCGCTGCACATTTACCGTTAATGTCTGCGATGCAATTTTTGTTTTTACGACTTAATTAGATGACTGGCACGAATGTGTGTACTTTTCTTCTACCTTGAACTCTTCATCCCGTTTTTTTTTTTTTTTTTTTTTTTTTGTTACTCCCTTTATTTATTTATTATTAAACCATAGTAACATTTTGATTGATATGCTTACCCTTTTTCTCCGCTACTATTCCGTTAAACTGTTGCTATTTACAATTTAACGGTAGAGAGTCGAGAGAGAATGGGGGAAAAAACAGAAGAAGAAGAAGAAGAAATAAAAACAACTGTTAAGCCAATAAATAATATTCACATGTTGAAATAACAATTTGCTTACTGGATATGGGAGAAGAACTTTTGCAAGTATTCCAAATTCATAAAATTCGTGATTTATTTATCCTGAATATATTTATGTGTGTTGGCGTGTGCATAGGTGTTCTCTCATTTTGTACCCTATCTCTAACACCCACACCCAAAACCCACACCCACACACAAACGCTCTCTCCTTTTTTTCCTCAATAAATTGACTTTTTTCGCTTTCCCTTGCAGCGTTTTATTCAATTTACATGCGAACGACACTTTTTTATTTATTTATTTATTTATTTATTTTTTTGATATTATAAATTTTCTTTCTCTTCCTACTCCCCCTCTCTCTATCTCTCTCTCTCTCCCCCTCCACTCACGCTTCGTTATCATCGCTTTATACTTATTACGAATGATTTTATAAGAGTGCGAAGCGTTGTATGCGTTTGTGGGTGGCTTACTGTGCGGATTGAGTGTGTTGTCAACATTCATTTACCCTTCATTTACGTGTTACGTGTACATTTGGCTTTACGTTTTAATTGACATGAGTTGTTTTTAATTAAATATTTGATTTTCAACGGAAATTTGTTCTCGTATTCTCATCTCTGGATAAACTAGCTCTCTACTACTCTCTCCACGGTCTACCGTCTCTGGAACCCCTTTACAACTTTTTCCTTGTTTTTTTTTTTTTGTAATTTTCTTTGTAATTACATTAAAATCTCTAATTGTTTGCTGTTGAGTTTTTCAATGAAAGTGTTCATTAAAAGTTTGCTATGCTACGTTGTTGGCCGACTATTATATAATAAGTATGTGAGGAGGCGTTTAATTATGAAATTTTTAGCCAGGAAATTAGTGTAAATATTTTTGTAATTTCGTTTGAATGACTGTGTATCTAGTGTACTTTAAGTTAATTAGTTGGAACATAAGATACGCTAAACTGGTCTACAAATACCTTTACAGATTACATAAATGCAGCATCTCTTCGTCTTCCTTATCGCTGCAGTCTTTAAAGCGAGTAAACGAGACTTGCTAACATTATTTACAATGCGAATATGATATTAATTCGTCCATTTCGTAAATGATCAATAAAGCTGGAAAATTGTTTAACAATTCGTTAAGAGATTATCTTGAAAATGTTGAAATACTCGTGTTGGGTAAACAAAAAAAACCCACTGTTCTATTCACCTCTCGCTTTTCCATTAATATGCTTAGATATCTGGGAGACAAAAAGTTAAAAATTCGCACGACTCGCTACATATGTATTCCATGTACATTTATAAATTCTTAACCAACATCGAGTAAATTTTTCAATATAATCATCACTTCACAAACTGTATTATCTCTCCTGCGATCTGCAGGTAAACAAGCTCTTGCAGCAAAGAGACTCCAAAGGACGGCTAGGGGAGGTGAAATTTTTATTATTTAAATTGTTGTGTAGCTCTGGGAACAATATACAGTCTCAAGTTGAGACGCATAGCTCATATGAATGCCATGCCAAA
This sequence comes from Glossina pallidipes, assembly GCA_000688715.1. NCBI lineage: Eukaryota > Metazoa > Arthropoda > Insecta > Diptera > Glossinidae > Glossina > Glossina pallidipes. The sequence goes on along the minus strand of KK499773.1, from coordinate 1,116,162 downwards.
TCGACTAAATGACCAAAGGGACATGCGGTCTAACTGATGAAAACATAACGCTCTCTTTTTCGGCAATTCGGACCGTTTGTGACGTTTAAGCAACATATCGCAACTTAACATTAAGTTCATTATTCTCATTCTATTTCTCATCTGGTTACCAATAGGTGCCGTATAACGTCTTGATGTGTTAGATTTCGCCGGTAATTGTCCGGTCACAGTAAGCAGCACTTTTTTTGGATTAAAAATATGCCTAATAAAATCTCTTAAACAATTTTCGGTACACACGTTCCATAGCGTATTCGATCCGATCGGAAATACAAGAAAAAAAAAAACACAACCAAAATACAAAGAAAATAGAATATTTCTTCTTCTTCTTATAGAAAAGGTTCAGTGTGAACATGAAATACTTTACTGTACGGAGCCTTAATAAAGCCAACGATTAGGTTATGTTATTGATCATCACTTGATTCGTTTATTCATTTATTGGCGTTAGTTGTGCCATTATATATAATTTTATTCGCATATATGTGACCCTCTGTAAAGGGCAGCACGTGTTTCAACTTGGCTTGCATTGATGCAGGAAACGATAAGTTGGCGTACCTTAAACAAGATAGGAATCATAGGACTGTGAGAGGGAAGAATGAGAAGAGACATTTATTAGGTAGATCGTTAGGTAGGAAAAACTGAGAAACAATGGAGGTTTGTCTATATCGCTGTCTGTAACACAACTACGACATCACCAGCATACATTTTGCACTCTTTGTGCAATAATTCCTTCTCTCTTCTCTCTTCAATCTGGCTGCCAGCAGTTACAACTCTCTGCTTTCTCAAGCAAGAAGCTATGTGATCTTCGGTATGCTGATCATGAAGTCCTTTCAGTCCGTGATCATGTAAAAAGTGGTTTTCATGCGCCGGATATCAAAAACTAGGACCGTTTACGTACGACTTGTATTCGCTAGAAGCCTATGCGAATATTTTTAAAAGTCATTTGGAGCAGTTCTCGTATAGCGAGCGACCTTTTTAATAAGAATTCCTCGTTAACGAGTAGCATTAATGCAAAATGAAAATTCACTATCGAGTTAGCTCGATAATGAGAACCCCAAACCGACCCCAGATTTTATTATTATCACAGACTGTTATACGGACACTGTAGCTGTTTGAAGAGAGAGAAACTTTTGCTTTTCTCTCTGCTTTTTAAGCGCAAGCACTACAGCTTAATTTGGACTTGTGCCAGATCGGAGAATGTAAGCAGAAAACTTGTTTCGCTGACGAGATCATGATAGAAGAGTTAAGCTGTTTTCAAACTATTTGGTATCTTGTGTACTCTTTGTTCGTTATTGTAATCCATTTTATTGTTGTTGTTGTTGTTGTTGTTGTTGTTGTTGTTATAATGATTCCTTTTTTGATAATTATTTAAAATTTAATTTATTATTATTACGTTGTTCTTGTTAGTATTGTTTTTCTTTTTGTTGTTGTTATTATTATTATTATTATTGCTGCTGATTGACCATATTAATAATCTTGTAAAGGTTCTATAATTTATGTGAGTATAAAAGCAAGCAAACAGTTGCGCAACCACTTTACTTTAACCTATGCAAACATATCCGAATATTCATGAACTTAATTATAAATAAAATCCTAACAATAATTTGAAATTTAATTCCCAAAAAATATACTATTCTATGGTTGTCCATGGTTGCTTTCTGTTTTTAGTTTAATTTAAAATGAAAATGATATAAAGGATGTATATAAACGGATTTCAAGTAAAAACCGCACTTTTATAAAACACATGTTAAAGGTATAAAGGCATACACACATACATAAGTAATACATATTTAGTTGGGTATGTGTATACGCTTACCAAATGAAAAAAATCAACCACAAATTCAATGCTGATATAATCAACAATTAACATAAAATACATAAATTTTTGACTAAAAAAAAAAACAAAAAAAAAAAAAAAAATTCGAATACGTTAAATATGAATAAAACCATAATAATATATCGAGCCACTTGTAACGGGAAATTAAGTACAATTTTTTACTTCATTTACATGACTAGGAAAATAAAGTTCAATGATTTGATTCACACTATTTTAATATGCATATCAGCCATATCCGACCTTTGGCCCGCTTGTCAATCTATTTGCTATTTGTAATCGGAGAGTGTAGCGGAGTCAACGAATCAAGTAACAGAGGTCTAAGACTTTAACAGATATTTGCATTTCGCAGTACCTATCTAATCTAATTCAATGCCTTTCGACGAAATATTTTGTCAGACTGAGAAATCACGTAAATCTCTTGGCGATATCTCTTTGCGACGGATCTTCCATTTACAATTAATTACAATTAATTTAATTTTGTTCCTTAAATTATTCCCATAAGCTTTTAATTTTATTGAGTTTCGTTTTGTTTAATTGAACATCATAGCTCGATCGTTATATTATAATAGCGTTTGTACTTTGGCCAAAATACGTCGGCACAACATTATCACCGGCATGAAAATGTGTTAAGAATTGCTACTTGTAGGTTGAACGTAAGAAAGCATAACTGACAGACAGACAGACAGACGGACAAGCTTAGAATTACATTTTGAAAGTTGTGAATTGATCGGTATAATAAAAGGTGTGTTCACCTCGAATTCTTCTGACCATTGTACACATCCGTAAAAACTTAATATACCCGTCTGTCAAAAGTGGTGTAAGGAATAACAAAGAATTGTTTAGGAGAATACTAAGCTATGTTTCAAATGTTTTTTTTTTTTATGCTAATCCTCTCTCGATGGCAATACCGTATTACAGAAACATTGGGATGATTCTTGTCTGAAATCAATATGTATGTGTACGATCTTTCGCCAACTGCTCGAATATCATGTATGGAATTGGATGAAATCATTTGAAGGGGAAATACACGGCGCGATATTTCCATTGTTTTTATTTAATTTTTGACTCATAATATAAGGGAATTATATGTTATGCAATTCACTAAGATCGGAGTATTGCGCCGACCAACTTAATATGGCGATAATTGAAATAATTGTAACTCTTATCATCCTGACCGTTCGCAATACTTTTGCATTTGCATTGAAATAGCACGGTATTGCAAAGTGTTCGATTATTTAGTTTGAGTTAAGCTTTGTACGCAAACTAAACTCGTAATAAATTTCCAATCTCCGCATAGCAGCCAATTAGTAAACAAATTTGAATTTGCCCTGAATTCGACTACATCTCTGTTGCATTGTCTGGATACTTCGCAATTCATGTTGCGATTCTTTTGCGCCGCTATTGCCTGGACCGGAATTGGTATTAAATTTTCATTAACTTTTTGCCTACCTTTTATGTCTCACATCTGCATCCAAAGAGCAAAAAAAAGCAAAAGAAAAAAAAAAAAAACACGTCTTCATCGAACCAACGAATTGCAGTCACTTATAATCGAAACATAACAAATTGACATTTTTGAAATAGTAAGTAACGAGGTACAAAGGCGGTCGAAGTGATGATGATGCGGTATAGCTTAGGATGCTTTGATTTTTAAATCCAATCAAAGGAATCGAAAAATTTTAAATTTGTGAATAAATTCTCAAACAACAAAGTGTCGCCAAGATGAAGAGCGAAACGAGAGGTGGAACACCTTCTCGTTGTACGACAAAAGTCATCTCAAGTTTTAAAAATTTTATGCTATGCGTTAAGAGGCATTAGAAAAAGCCTCATTTGTGACCACCTAATACTACCAGGCGGGAAGGTTCTCTTCTTCGCATGTATCATCCATGATAGGAGCGGTTGTACTTTGCAGTCCAAAAGGGCCAATATTCAGCTTCAAAGGTATTGCTTAGCACGCTGCGCTGCTGAAATTGTTATGCTCATCATATTTATGTTAAATATAATGCAATTTTGTTAGTGTGGTCTGCAAAGAAACCATTATTTTTTATTTTTTATTTTTTATTTTTTTTGCTTTTAAAAACGAAATGTTCTCAGTTTGTGTGTTACTATGGGTGTAACGACATCAGTCTTGTTATATCAGAATTTGCAATATTTTTGCGAAATTTCAACATTACGGACCGAGGGACATGTATAGATTAATTCCGAATTTGATATTAATCTTGAACGTCCGTAACTTCATAAAGTCTTCAAAGCTTAGTTTTGGCTGTCGGAAGCCTTTTCCATTTCTTAAATGATCTTGAGAGCTGCGTGTACAAAATTTTTGCTTCAGTGCTTTTACATGCCCTAAGCATGTCAGTTGAACACAATTTCATATCAGTACTTTGAGGATATGACGTTGAAAGAGATTTGAGCATAAAGTCATCAAATGGAGCGTTCATGCTTCTAGTTTGTAATAACTAAACTAAACTATCTACGAATTGCCTTTGATGATAGATATTGGCTCGGGCCATATTGTTTAAGGCCAAAATCAATCCAAAAATATTATCAAAAATGAATTGATTAAGAAGGTAAGCAAGCAAGCCTAAGCCATTTTCAATATTTATTTTATATAATTTTTTCTTTAATATATTTCTGGTATATAAAATTGCATTTAAATAATTGATAAATAAACAACTTAACGCCTGTTCATTGTTTATGATGTTATAAAATTAAATTTGATTGTTTTTGTGCCTTTTAAAGAAAAAAAATTTGAAAAAAGAAAAATAGGGAAAAAAAGAAAAATTTATTCCATAATAATCATAACGAACCGACCCTAAGGGTATAGAATTGTAATGCAATTAAAATTAAACCGAATCCAAACAATAAAGTGATAAATAATAATTCAAAATTGATTTATAGAAACAATTAAAAATCAGAAATAAATAAATATTTAATAATTTCTCGTTTTTCACTTTCGTTAATGATCGATCATAAGTAAATGTTTATTTGCATCTCTTTTATATTGATTATGCTCGTATGTATGCATGCATGCATGTATGTATGTACACTTAAGAATCGATTACCAAATATATACGAAATTCATTTCTTAAAAAGATTTACTTACCCCTTTACCCCCATGCACACTCATCAACTTGCAACGGAACGTATAATAATAATAATAATAATAATAATAATAATAACAACAATGATAACAATGCCAAGTCAGTTGCACGTATTCCAAGACCGTTCATTTTGAAGATTTATTTTAAATTGCATTTTATGTTTTGCGAAACGATGATAAGCACTTTAAGTCAAAGTTGAAATGTTTTTACATATTTGTATGTGTACATGTATATGCTATAATATACCCAAACCCAGTAACGACCTACTGGCTGACTATTCTTACAGATGACTCCACTTCACTTAGGAGCATCTGTCAAAGTGTGTGTTCGTGGCTATCTCTAAGCCATAAAAGTTATCCCGTTGAAGGGAATACAACAGAGTTTTCGAAGTCGCGATATTCGAGAAAAAAAGTAAAAAGCATTTCTTTTACGGGTCAATGCGTATTATGAGAGAGTAAATATGGAGACGATGTAATATATATGCTAAAGATCGCGGGAACCGATAGCAACGATGATGAAAGCAATAGACGGACTACATAAGTATAGCATCTCGTAGGCTGCTTGCAATCAATTCAATCCACCACCAAGAGCAACAGACTAAAAAATACGAAAATTATTTGATTTCAATCAAATTTAATTGAATTCAAACAACAAACATCAGCATTACTGATCTATAATGTGCTACCGTCCCTGCCGTACTCACTAGACATGCAGCATTCATAAGAATAATTTGGTGGCCCTTTCTATTCGTATGACGATAGAGATGACCTCGAAAAGTCCAGATAGGGTTTATGGATAGCTTTGTCAGCAAGACAGGAAAAATATGCAGGTGATATAGAAAATCGTTTTCATAAAACAAATTATCGATCATGATTTGTGTGCTCATCTGATAAAATGGACTGAATCAGCACAAGATCCCTTTATCAAATCAAGACAAACACGATAGACGAGTATCTATGCAACTGTCGAAAGAGCATAGTCGCGTAAAGGAAATTAGAATATTGTTGCGAGTAGACAAAAAAGGGATAACGCGGCTTTAGGCTTTGTAGGCTTGCGTCATAAAAAAAGAGCATTGAACGAAATTTAGCTCGACATTCTTAACTAAAGTCATCTCAAATGTTTGCGAATGAAAAACTAATGTGCGAGATTTTTATGCCCCAATTGACAAAGCAATTGTTTGCATTCGGACCTTGAATATCCCGATTATTGTCCTCTTAGTTGTTTTTTTTTTTTTTGTTTTTTTTTCTTTCATGCATTGATTAATGCCGCTTGCCTTCTGTGTTCTTTGTTTATCTATAAATGCAATCAACCTTAATAATGGACACTTGATACAGTGCTTTTTTAACCCATTATAAGCAAACATAAATCATTTCTTGGACATTTTGAGTGAAACTAAAAATTCTTTTCTTGCTTATTTTGTTTTTTTTTTTTGAAATTCTAACAAAATTTATAAATCAACTCATGTTCGAAATCATACATTCATGCGCACCTACGTGATTAACACGATGCATGTATTATACATGTCAGAGGCAGGAACATAACATACATAAAATTTCAAAAAAAAAAAAAAAAAAAAAAACAATGTCAACTCAGTGGCGATAATGCCTGCTAGACTGTAATTAACAAGAATTTATGACATTTTAATTTATTACCGAAAACACAGGGAGAAAATAAAACAAAAACCAAATAAAAAATAAAAGACAGAAAGAGAAAGAGAAAGAGAAAGAGAAAGAGAAAGAGAGAAAAAGGCCAAGCGTAGAAAATACCTCATATATGAAAAATGCCAGCAAGCCTTTTAAAAGGCGATTGCAATCCTTAGCTGGCTTGAAAATCAACAATAAAATATTATGAAAGCAAAAGAGAAAGAAGACGAAGAACAAGAAGAAGTAGAAAAAATACACTTGAAATGTAGCCAAAAACCTAAACATTTTTCTTTAGAAACCAAAAAACCATGAAATTGTTTTAATAAAAACTCAAGAGAGGCCTCGAAAGAAATAAAAATAAACGCAAGGAACGAAAAGGAAAGAAATATGATATGAAACAAACTATAATTTAAAATGAAAAAAAAAGTCAGTTTATAAAAAAGCGAATAAGTTGAATTTCACTATGATAGATAGATAGATTTGTTTATATTTAAATCTCATAAACAAAGCAAATAGCAAATTGTTCTCCTTAAGACCTACCAAAAAAAAAAAAAAAAAAAAAAAAGGTAAAGAAAACATTTGCGATCGATTATAAGTTTATCTGGAAATAGTTTGCATCGCATATGTCTTTCAAAAAGATCGATTTCGGGTAAATCATTGCAGCAGGGTGGGGCAGGACCATCTAAATTGTACACTCAAGAAAATATTAAGCCTAATAAGAGAGATGACATTACACAAACATAAACGTCCCATGACTATGAATAAGTTATGGATATGTAGATATATGTGAAATTTGACTTCTGGTGAGATACTAAGCCGCTTTTTATTTTAGGTGAATTTTATTGACGACTCGGCGACACTGTATTGTGTATTTTAATTTGCATTTTTCCCCCACGCAGTTTGCTTTCATCCGATTGCGGTCGGCAGGCAGATCAGTTGTTTATCAGGTTTCGGTCGCTTTCTTTCTTTCATTGCAGTAAACGTGAATACGTTTCATAGATGAAATTTGTTCGTAATGAAGCCCTTCATTTTTTTTTTTTTGCTTGTTTAAGCAAAGAAAAAGTGGGAAAGAAATAGATATAGAGGAAGAGAGAGAAAGAGAGAGAAAGAAAGAGAGAGAGAGAGAGAGAGAGAGAGAGGGAGAGAGATAGTTATAATGGGATTTATGTTTTATATGGAGCTCGGTATTAAACTTTAACTTTGCTCGGGCTATTATGCATTGTTCATACATAATGTTCATACCAATACATACATGTGTTGAGGGAGTGAGGGTATCAAAGGTATCAAAATATATATATATATGTTTTCTTCATGAATATGGAGACAGACTATAGTATAGACTTGCGAACCGACAGACAGGTGCATAAAAGTTTTGTGGAGAAACTCCGGTTTAATGTGTTTTTGTTGAACTTTTTCCTTATTTTTTGTCTTCTTTTTTTTTTTGTATAAATGTTGTGCTCACATGGGCACGTCATAAATATAACATGACTCAGCTTTGTGTTTATGATATGACTAAATGTACGTAGTTACGTATATGTAAATATATATTTATTTTTATTTTCAACACACAACACGACTCTTATTGTTATTAAAAAAAAAAAAAAAAAAAAAAAAGAAGAAGAAGAAAATCCTCCGCCTTGAGAATATTTTTCTACTTTTTATGTGTTTTTTTTTTCTACAGTTTCATCACTGCGGTTCACTGTCAATAATACATATGTGTAGCAATACAAGAATGTATGTGTTTATGTGTTTGCCTATGTATATATATATATGTTTGTTGTTACATCTGTATGTGTATATATATATTTATATTTATATATGATGGTATTCATGACCTTTACCAAGTCATAAAACTCAAAATATTTGCTCCGTTAAACAAAATGACAAATATACATAAACTTGTTTTTTCCTTTTGCTTTATTTTTTATTTTTACTTTTTTTTTTTTTTTGTTTCTTTGTTAAGCCTTATTGCAGAAAATTGCATTGACATGCCAATATCGTGTGTTTGAAAAATTATGAAAGGGAGCGAAGGGAAAAAGAAGGTTAAACGTGTATAAAAACATATGTGTGTGTGCGTGTGTGCGTGTGTGCGTGTGTGCGCGTGTGTGTGCATGACTGATATGAATGTTCTTTGAAAGCCTGTCTGTAAATTTTATTAAAAACTACAGCAATAACAAGTAAAAGCGGTGAACGGGACGTATGAGCGAGATGCCATATAAAGTTTTTATAAAAATTATAAAAGAAGAGTAATTTGTCGATAATAAAAATATTGAAAAAGAAAAACCAAAACATGAAAATAGAAGACAGGATATAAGAGGAAGCCAAATGCAGACGTCCCATAAGTCACCAAATAAGTTTTGAGAAGAGTAATAAATTTTATTATGTTTCGTTGCTTTTCGAGTGAATGCCGGGTAATGATGTTACATTAAAAGAAGAAGAAAATGAAAAGAAAACGAAGAATGTCACATAACACTCGTTTCGCTATTATTTGTTTGATTAAATTTTTAATTCATTTTGCTATTACTTGTGTCCCTAAGTGTGTAGGGAAATTTTGTGTTAAAGATTGCATTTACTTAGCATATCATACTCGCAGTATAGCGAATTTCCTGCCAAACACGGTACTGGGTATTTTTATTTTCTTTTTGACATGTTTTTATTCTCAAATCAATGTCGTGGAACGCTTACGCTTATATATACGTTTATAAATGTATATATACATACATGGGGATAAGTAGATAGAGATAGATAGATAGATAGATAGAGATAAAGAGAGATACAGAGAGAGAGAGAGAGAGAGAGAGAGAGAGAGAGAGAGAGAGAGAGAGAGAGAGAGAGAGAGAGAGAGAGCTTTATTTTTGTAAAATAATAGTCGGAACCGGACTCCACTTTCGGTAAAAAATCATTTATTTTTATTTTTTATATCGGAACCTAAAACGATGACTGTGTCCTTGACAGTCTTCTCATATATTTATATTTAGATATAGATGTATATATGCGCTTGTGGGTTCGTGCATTACGAATTATCAGTTATTATTTTTTATTGCTTTAGAAGGCCTTTTACCTTTACAGTACTCTCTCTTTTTATCTCTATCTCTCTCTCTCTCTCTCTCTCTCTCTCTCTTTCTAAATACGGCCAAAAATACAGTTGCAATATTAGGACCTATTTATTAAGAGCGACGCATACTTGCGGATTAAAGCTTAATTGCTCTTAACTACTCATCATCCTCTACTTACGCTTACTTGTCACCTTACTTTCATCACAAACATTTATATAAGATTTTATTTTATACCAATACTGTAGGGTTTTTTCGGCAGGAGTTTTTTATTAGGCTCGATCTCTCTCTTATCTTAAGCTAACATAATGAAAGATTATGAAGATTTTGCAATGATTCTAAGCAGAGTAATGGCAGAGTATAAGGCAGAGACCATGTTAAGGACTTACAATGAACATAGTTTGTCAAAAAACCCGGCACGCATCGGCTACAATAATAACTATGATGAGTCTGAGGAAGCATTTGATATATTACATGTGGGAATTCAAAATTGATTTTAGGTTAATGTTGCGAACTCGTTTGCCGAATCCTAGGCTCCATCCACAAGCTGTTTTCCTTTTGGGGAGACCGATAGGTGTTTTATAATGGTCGAACTGCGTACTTCTTGCAATCAAGTCGACCAAATGGTGAAGATAAAGTCTATTTTTTGCTTTTACGCGAGTACTTGGCTTCACGAATCTGCCCGCTAAGATCGTACACGGCCAATCTCAGCGTATAGCTGAGCCTTATTGTCTACAGTCCATTGTTTACTTATGTTGATATTGCATTCACTGCAATTCTCTTTGTGGGAGATGGCCGTGCCATCGTATGTGTTCACTTTAACAATCATATACAAGCAGTGCATTTATCGAGCCATTTAGGTGTATGTTATAAGTCACGATAGAATTCGAATAGTTAAGATTGGTGTAGGGCGAACGTAAACCCGTATCGTTTAGACTGTTGGCAATTATTGTAGTGGCAAGTGAACGCTTATGATGGCTGAAAAAAGAATCGATTCTACACCTTTCGGCATTTAGTTTAGTTACACATTTCTTTCCATTTCCTTTCTCCTTCTTCTCCTTTTAATTTCTTGTTTTTTGGCACATCACACTGTGCATTAGGAACTGATTTGATTCGTGAATTTATTTAAAAAATCGAAAGCGATTAAATAAAAAAAAATAAATAAATAAATAAATAAAAATTAACTGAAACGAATAAAATAGAAATTGAAATCATCAACTTTGAGGCATTCACACCTCAATAACTTTATGTCCGTGAATAGGTTTTTGGAAAAATGCATCCCCGAAACTCTTTTTCCCTTTTAATGAAGAACATCAATGCGCTGTCATTTACTGAAAGGTAAAGTCATTTGTATTATTATTGTTATTATTATTTCCGTTTTTTTTTTTTTTTTTTCTTTTTCTTTTTGGCATGTTATACACACAATTTTCACATAAATATTTATGCTTGTCGGATGTATGCATAAAAACGAATCATGAAATCATGAATCATTTGTCATGATATGAAAAGTTATCGCGCTTATGACTTCATTTACACAGAATTTTTCAAATTTGATTTTATTTTTATAGCCACCACAGGAGATCCAAGCATATTCAGCATGTTTGCGAATATGTGCAACGAATTTCGCAAGCCGTGAATATCGAAAGATGCGATGACGCAGTTGAATGTAATTTCTCCTGGTTTTTTTTTTTCGTTTTCTTTTCATATTTTTTTTTTTTTTTTTTTATCTAAATAGGAAAAGGAGTATAGTTTCATTTATTGCGCCTAGAAGTGTGCAGCAATTTTCATTTCCTGTTATGTGAGTCAATTTAATCATGTCCGTCTGTCTCTCCATCCCTCCTATCTGTCTCTTATTCGCCATCGAAATGGTGAAATTTTAATTAGAAAATTAAAAATTAGTGCACAACGCAGTTGCAACGCACGCATGCAAAAACTTGAGAATTTTATTTAAAATTCCCTTATTATGTATTATTTAACGTTTATTGTAAAAATTTCATTTCCGCTTTTTCTGCTTTTATAAAGTACTCTCCTATATACGCTCTGATCGCGAGACGTATGAGTGATTTGTAATACCCGTTTTGTACATCGACTCTCAGCATCATGCCCGTAAATATTTATAAATGTACGAAAATCATACAAAAATAAATATCATAAAATTTATTTTAATGGAATTTTCTCTTCATCAGGTGGAAAATTTGAATTGTAGATATAAGTTCGGTTAGAAGTTTTTATCTTAATTTCGAGTGGGAGAAAAAGGTTAGCTCTGTAAGTGAGTCGTGTATATCTATACCTTTAATTTCTGTAAGGCGGATGGCGGGCGGTGAGTGCAATGCATATCCGAAAAGAATGTTATCTATAAGAGGGCGATATAGAGAGTGGCCGCACCCTGGGTGGCGTGAGCCCGATCGATTGCCAATCACGAGATCGCCACCGCATTGGGCATTTATTTCGGGTAAGCCACGCTTCTTAACTGCCTTAGCAGTGTGTAAGAAGAAAGCTTTTACAACTTTAGTCCAGGGCCATTGGAAATGAAAAAAAATCAATGTGAACCAGAAAAAAAAAAACTTCCATTCTTAGAGATAATCTTCATATATTTTAACTATGCACCAAAAAATTTCTATTTTCTTTTGCTTCTTTGCTATTAGGTCGTAGATTTCTTTGATGTTTTAACTTTACAAAGCTTGTTTTTTTTTTTGGTCATAAAGGCATACACGATTGAACAACATTTCAGCCAGCCTAGGCATAACACTTACCGATTGAGACACACACCCACTAGGCTACAGCCGCCTTCCTATCTCTTTCTCTTCATTCCTTACTTCGTTTGGACATCCTATGAGTGATTTCCAAATCTCGAAATTCGAGGATTTCGCTTTTGATTACGCGATTGAATAAATGGCTAAGCGTTGTAATCAGCTCTTTCAGATAAATGCTCCTCAGATAATGAATTGTGAAGAGTGCGACTGAATGAAGATTGATTGAAGGAAAGAGGACGACTCTGCGGGAGCATGATGATACTAACCAGAATTGAATGCTTTTGCGCCTTCCCAACGAACTGATCGTTTAGTTCGGCTTTCCGTTCGGCTATCAATTTCTGGAATATTGAAAGAATTAATAATTGCCTACGATGTAATATGTACAGAATCGATTTCTGCATCGATCTAAAATTGTCCGTCCGTCCCGTTCTTTATTTTGATGTTCAAGCTACAGGTGACAACTGATGTACTTGATGTACTTGCTAAGAACATGAAGTGTTTCTTAAGTGAATTTACTCATCGGTGATACGAAAGAAAAAGTTTTAAAATATTAAAAATTCTGTTTATTTTAAATCCCTTAATATATTTTACACGATGGAACGCATCAGTGCTTTAAAAGTTTTCGTGAAGTTACGTTAAGCAATTTATCACGCTACCGGGACAAAGGAAAGTTTTTATATTTATTTTTCTCTTTACTTTTCTTTTTGGATATTTTAGAATTTTATTTTTATACGTATGTGACATCTTGCTTGCTTTAGAGATTTGACCCAGTTTTTAGAAAAGTTTACCAAGGCGCATTCAACCAAATCACGTTTGATTTGCTAAAGTGTTATTAAGCGGATTTTTTTCCCTCCCCTTTTTTCTTTTTATGTTTAAGTAGCCAACAAGAATTATTGCAAAATATTTGGAAATTTTGCACAAAACATATTTCAATACTTGCTTTTCATTTAGAATAAGACTCTGTTGCAAGAAAATATTTTCGGTAAAGATATTATATGAAGAATGGAATGAGAAAAGAGAATAGCAATCAAAAGGTATCCTTACGTACGTCTTGCTTGAAACGTGTTCACTTTTAAAGGACGTAGATAAAGCACAACGGAAAGTTTCAAATCAAATCGTTGATCAGCTAAAACGAAAATGAATTTAATGAGTATGACATAGATTGTCACTTCTTCTTCTTCTTATTTAGTTAAGACCATTCTTATAGCATCCAAGCTCCCGTTATGTTCTTTGAAGGAACTCTTTTCATTGGTACTTTGTGAATGAGACTATGCTCGATAGTAATTAGATATTCATCTGCTGTGAGTGTTAGCCCCTACTTAAGACTTCTGACCGGCATCCATTATAGTTGATAACCTGAAAATGATTGTGATTGGTTAGAGGGTGTTTTTTAGTTTCTTTTGCAAGATTTTTCCCATAACAGTGATAGGAAAACGCTCACTCGATTACACGTTGGGAACGCTTTAGGATAATATCGTAGTAACTAATAATGTGAGGAAAATATAACGAACTTACTCAGATGCGGAGTTTTTTGATCAGAGGAACGAGAAAATAATGTCACAGTTTTGAAATTAAAATACTTACCTAAAGGTCTCTAACAGAAATCAATCTAAAATATGGCACAAGTTCCGACTAAGGAAATCTAACTCTACTCTACTACTAAATCTAAGTCTACTGCAGAGATAATCGCAGTAGCAAGGATTATCATTAGCAATAGTCTACAAAGAACGGAAACAAACTACAAATTAAGAGGAAAAGACGTTCCGAAATGAATGTATGGGGAGATGTCCAAATAAACTTGTCCCGCTTTTTTGATAAAATTTAACTCTATTTAAACTGCAATCGCTGCTTAACATTTGGAATACGCACCATCTCTGTGTATGGTCTGTTGGTATTTTTCGGGTAGCATAGGGATGCCCTGGCGGTAGAAATTCGTGGTTCCGGGGTGAAGTGATCAGCGATCAATTGTTGCACATCTTTAACTTTACAGCTAAGCTAAGCTGGTCGTCTAAATATGACTGCATCGATCTGAACCAGTGCTAATTGCAATGAAACGGGTCTACAGAATATAGCGGAGGCCCAGCTTAAAGCAAAAACTATTTCCTAACTTGCGGACAGACATATGCGAACTTTCCTTGTCGTCCAGACTAGCATTTCTTTCACAAAATCCCGCAAATCAGGTGCTGACTGTTTCATAGGTTATTGCATTTTCATTCCAAGCGAACTCAATCATTTCCGTAGCTTCGGCTGCATCTTTTTTTTTTTACGTTAATCATGCTAAAAACACAGAATGACATACATCTCTTTACACACTTGATATACAATGAACGGCAACTTGCAAGCAACTGAAACTTATGCCGTTCCACTATCCACTATCTAAGTTATCTATACCTGGAAATTCTGGAAAATTTAACTCGACAGATACGTTTTTTTGAGGCAACCAATGGAACGTTCAGCGGTACCACTTATTACATATATATAACTTGTATAAGTAATGAATTTGGAAGGAGCAGAATTTCGAGCGCTCCATGATTGGCGTCGTCATACGCTGAATAAATCAATGATATTAAAAGGAAAACGGTTATTCTGTGTAGGGGAAGGATCAACACCATCGAATTCATTCGTTATGTACCCTGGTATTTCCCACTTCTTTATCATTTTTACTTGTAGAAGGCGTCGACCAAAATTTTTGCAAAACCCCTATTAATTTTTATTTAAAATTTTCGGTTACTATTACGATGAAAAGATTGTTGCATTTTAATTTCCTATTCCTGTGAAAAGTTGTACTAAGAAAAGTCCAAACCTGTGCAATATTGTTAAGACAAATAAGAGAAAGCAGAAGAAATGGCCAACAAAAAAAAAAAAATATTAAAAACGATTCTATAGCAAAAATGTTTAGGTAATGATTTCCTTATCATTATTCCATTGTTCGATCAATTGTCTCGATATTTGAGTACTCGATGATGATGCAATAGGCATAAATATGATGGCGACCAATGGTGACGGTGACGATGGACATAATCACTTTTAAATAAATCTTTTTAATATTTTACTTAAAGGAATTCCAGGGGAATTCTTTACTAACTTGATTAGTTGCGTTTCTCCTCAGCTGTGATCTATGAATAGGTGACTGTTTTATTGGCGTACGTGACCGTAGAATTTTTTGGCTTTTCTCAACTACTGCGGTGAACATTTTTATAAAAAAAATAGAAAATTACTTCCCCGTGGACATGGAGTTTGTATAGATGATGTTTAGAAAAAAAGTTTTCTATTTTATTATTACTTTTGTTAAATTTAAATTTTGTAAATACATCCTCAACGTATAGCGCCAGTTGATGGCTAACAAGATTTCTAAGGCGATAGTCGAGATGGAAACTTTCAAGGTTTATAAATCTAGTTTAAGCAAATAATCATATAGTAATTCACACATAGGCACACGTGCACGCATACTCACATGCATACGTAAATGTTACGTATTAAGTAAGAAATAAAAAAAAAAAACCGCCCTTAAGTGAAATGAGATACTGTTTGTCTGTAGCTTTCTTTCTAACCTCGTTCTTTTTTTTTTTTTTTTCTTTTTCTTTTATTCTTCTTCTCAGTTATCTGTTTAATATTTGTATTGTTCTAAACGAAAGAATAATTATTCAACATAATTGAAGTAATTAAATATTAAGTGATTCGCGCTTTGAAGTGCAACGTATATCTACGAGAGATGTCTAACAATAGATCAGTGGTTCTCTGCCTTCTTTGCAAAGCGATTAAATAATAACTTTTTCCAAATATTTTTTAATAGGTATATGCACATGCATATGCATATATATATCTATATATATATATATATATTTATATAAAAATAATGTCGCGTTGATTGCCAGTATTGTCATCAGCTCTTAACAACAGCATCCTCATCATACCGTCAACAAGATAAGTCCGTTCGTTCGTTCATTCATTCATTCATTCATTCATTCATTTATTCATTCGTTCATGCAACTATTCAACTACTCAAGTATTCATGTATTCAAGTATTCAAGTATAAATGCTTTTTTGTTTTTTGGAATTTCGGTTTTATTGATGCGTCATTATTTGTTGTTCGGTCGCTCGCATCATATCGGCTTGTAGGATACTTAATGGTGATGTGCTGTAAAAATATGGTGGTGGCTTGCAGTGTGTAATATGTTTAAAATTCCTTAAACCATACGAGATGTGGCGAATGATTTTTCTTCTTCACACACCGCCCTATTTTGTTATGTATATATATATATATATATATATATATATATATATATATATATATGTGTATGTAATTTTGTATATGTATACGTGATATGTTATAAATACATATCACGCGTATGCTTATATATAAAACAGTGTTGCCATTCTCATCGTTTCAAAGATTGTAATCAAAATATTTATCAATATAGCATCAAATTTAATCGGAGATCAGACATAAGCTCCATTATCCAAAATAAATAAATAAATAAATATATATATATATATGTATAAAGAGATTAAACTGTTGCTTAAATCGAATAATTTCTACTGCATTGCTATCAGTAAGCGTTGCTTTCTTCGTCGCGAGATGGAAGACACGAATTAATATAGAAATGTCCGTCTACTATGATGGTTATTCTTAAAACATGGTCGTCATATTTTCGACAATATGTTCACATTTCTCATTCATTTGCAATTTCCAAGAATTTTGCAGGCACTTCAAGTCGCCAACTCAAGAAGAAACGAGTTTTGTGTCTTTATTTTTCATCCATCCGCTCCTCGGTCATTATGTTTAATAAATCGATACATTTTCTGTTCTTATTTTTTTTATTCGTGGCAAACATTATCAAGACTTTTTTGGATCACATTTCATAGGTCTCTGACCATCACCCAACCATGTTCGGCACTGGCAACACTCTCCACTCGAAATAATGCACTTATGCTGATGTTTCTTTCAATTATCACAATAGTCGCGGAAGTCATTTTCCAACATTCAACTCGAGTTTTATGTATTCTTAGTAGGGTCGAAAGAGTTCCTTGGAGCATCCTTTTGAGCTTGTTGAATAGCCAGAAGTTGCCCAATCGACGTTCGAGGCCTGTAAGACGTAGAACGTGCTTTAAAATGGTTTGGGTTCATCTAAATGAAAGGACCACAGCATTGGCAAGGTGCTTAAGTGTAAAGTGACGATTTTCGAGCACTAAATCCTTGATGGCCTCGCTTGATGTTAGCAGGGCGCATATGGGTATTAGTGGAGACTAAACGGCTGACATTTTCGCTCCATGTATGAAAAAACACATCTATCTAAACACTACGGTCGTTAATCTGAAATCTACAATCACTCGACAAAAGGATGCAAAATTTCCCTGTTACAATAAGTAAACATGACGTAATGGCAAAAAGATATATTGCACTCTTTTCAAGCTTCAAAACTTCATATTGACCATCTGATTATGTAGACGGCTGTCAAATATATCTTCCACTCAGAGGCCGATTAATATGTGTCGCCGTTTATCTAGTATTTTGAGAGAGCTTTTATTATTCTCTAGTCTCCGGGTCTGTTTGTAGACGATGGTGATGGTTTTTACTTGTTGAGAACTATTGAGAAGAACTTTCCTCTTCACGAATACAATTAAAATTTTTCTATTGATTAAATTTGAGCTCTAAGTGGGATATTTTTTAGTCTAATACAATGGTATGTCAATCCAAATAATAATCATGATTACTCCAGTACCTTGTAGAGTTGCATATAGTGAAGTTTTCTCATTCAGTGGAAGCGCGATAGAGACGATACTCATAATTATGTTAATTGCTGCTAGCGAATAGGTCTGGTGCCATATATTCTCTCTGCCTTTGTTTTCACATTCATGTCTCTTTCTAAAATTATTTCCTTTATATGTAACTATGTATGTATGTATATATGTATGTATGCATATTTCACAATCACAAAGTTGTTCATGATGATGAAATGAATTTACTAACACTTATTACTTAAAATTTTATATGAGAGCTACGTTAACGGTTAAAGTCAAATGTGTGAGTGTTTTACAGTTGACTTTAAATTAATCCGTCTTAACAAAGTAAAGCTTACGCCAATGTCGCGATAGGGAATCTTCTAAACACTATGCAGTTTCGTTATCGAGAGAAAGTTGCGTTAGCTACAGCTCGTGCTATGGGATTAAAAGTTAGACATTTGTCAGAAGGTACGTGTTACGTTCAGGTATTAAGTTCAATTCCTTCAAAGTTGCGATAATTCCTAATAGCTGGTGGCCGTAATGCATGTTACATCTTCACTATTCTCTTTCTCTATCATTCATATCAGATGCTTTATATATATTTGTCTACGAGTCTCATAAAATGTATCTTAGTATGTATATGAATTAATTTCCGCCATAGCTTTGAAAAGTTTTTACTCAAACCTAATGTTCTTTCAAATCAGATCCTCGCAGTATTCGTTGCAGTGGATTTGTAAAATTTACAGCATTTTAACAACACTGTTGTAAATTTTATATATAATTTACGATTACAAGTATTTCGGTAGTATCTTCTCTTTCTATCTATCTCTCTCTCTCTGTCTCTTACTCTACTTCCATTCGAGTAATTGTACGATTACAACCTGGTTGTTAAGTTGCTGTCTTTACATTCATGGCTATGTAGTGTAGCGCTTGTTTATAATGTCTCGTGGAACGTTAATTTATAACTATTTTACGCTCGCACTAGAGCCTCTCTCTCATTCTGGCATTTGGTTACCTCACTCTCTTCTTCTTCTTCTTCTGGTACTGTTACCGTTGCAGCTCCCCTCATTTTACATTTTGGTCTATCGTATTAAGCTTTAGTTTGTGTTTTATTTGCTCTCCGTAGCAGCATACGTATGTATAAACAATGCTTAACATTTATTTTTACTGCAAGGCATTAATTTATATATATGTACAAATGTATATATATATATATACATAGGATTATACACACACACACACACACACACACACACACAAATAAACAAATAACAAAACATAACATATATATATATACATATGTGCGTGCGTGTGTGTGTGTGTGTATGTGTAAATGCATAAAGCTCCATACGTATATGAATGAAACAATGCAGTATACACAGTAACATCTTTATTATACACACATAAATTGAATGTTTTATAACTTGCATGTACATGCACATATGCACGTGTACACGCACACGCACACATACACGTACACGTACACGTACACGTACGTAAACTGCTCTTAAATAATGATGTTTGCCGTTATTGTTCTTTCGCTGCGCTTGTTCGTCATTGTTGTTGCATTATTGGTGTTGTTGGTGGTGTTTAATCATGTTTAAGTTGGTGAGAGAAATGAAAGGAGAAGAAGGAAACCTGCAACGCACATCATATTTACATATAATTCTTAATATATATATATATATATATATATATATATATATATATGTATATAGTTGATATACATACATACGCACTCATGCACTTATGCACTCATGCATCCATACACATATCTATGCATGTATGTTGTTGCAATTTAACTTTTGCTTGCATACTCTGACTTACGTTGGTACTAGTGATGCCTAGTGCGCCCATATATAAATTTCAAGTGAGCGCAACTGAAGGATTTTTAAGCCTGTTGTCACACTTTTCACACTGTTCACATGATTTCTTTTTCTTCTTTCCATTACTTATTTTTCATAGTTTAATGCTTGTTTTTTCTATCGTTGTTGTCGTTGTTGTTGTTATTGTTATTGTTATTGTCGTGGCTGCAGTTGCTGTCCTACTTTACATATGTTGGTTAATGTAACCAGTCAAGTAATTCTTATTTTTCTCCTTTTCACCTCTTTCCCGGTGTTTCCTTTCGTTAAATTTTTTAATATTTATTTTCACGTTTTAATGAATGTTTAAATAAGAAAAACATTTTCTTTAAATTCACAAAAATGCCTGTCACGTTACGAATTCTAAATAAATTATTCGTCCGCAAAATTAGCCATCCGTTGCTAACTTAAATTTCTGAAGATATCGCCTATAGGTACTACGCATATAAAACGACACAAACATACGCAATCACTTAAGAGGGGGATAATGTGATGTCGAGAGTGAACATAGTTCAAATTTATTTCATTTTTTTTTTGCTTCTCATCTCTTCGCAATAATTGCTCGTTAAATATACATAACAACAATTAGCTTAAAAGTAAGCAACTAATACTAATACAATCCGGCATGATTGCGCGATATTTTATCCTCGAGATTGTCTCAATTTCTGTGAAGCCAATACATCTTCAACTTCTTATGATAACAGGATCGAACCTTCAGGAGCAGTAAAGAAAGCTTAGATAAATCTTATTGAGGGATAATGCACAGGAGATGGCATTTAAAATTTCGTAGCATTTTTGAACTGTCAAGATGCAATTGCCCGGAAGGATCATGACTCAATTAGGGTGCGATCATTTTTAATACAACAACGTTTGTGAAATAATAGCTCGATTGCGTGAAAGATTGTTTATAAAGAAGCTTTTCAATGGCCTCATGCCACTGCCATGCACGAATTTCCCCAAAATTTTCCAAAAACTTTGATTCGTGTTTTTTTGTTTGCGTCTTTTGCCTCTGCCTATTGAAGTGAGAAATGTCTTCACGTTCGGTATTGGGGAGCAACATTAAATCGTATATGATTCCAATTTAAGTAAGTTCAAGTATTCATCTCTTCGGTCAGAGGTAGATAATGTCCATTTTGACCAGAACTATATATAGAAAGCATAGTTCTGAGAAATGTGTTGCGGAAGGGGAAAATGTCTGACATCTGACATATCTGAAAGACTAAAAACTCAAATATTACGTTGTACTAACATCTCTACATCACTCTCCCTCGTAGAAAAAGAATTGATGTAAGTGTAAGAGGAACGGAACTATCCTCTTGGGTTTATGTTTTTTTGGCGGTTATACGGCCGTTGTCCACCTATGGCTAATGGCGATAAATAAAACCTTATTTAGTATCATAAGATGTGTTGTAATTGCGAAGGTCGTTAATGTTTTCATTTTCCTCGTTGAATTCCGGTCGTACAGGTGTTGTTTGTTTCACAGTTTCTTGCTTTACATAAACTTCTTTCATCGCTTCAGTTAAAGTCAGTTATACCAGTGAGGTACAGTAGAAAGTACATCTCACCTTCCCTTTCTAGACAAATTGAAATTAAGATCGTTGATCGGTATGTTCGATGATTTGTAACCCAATATGCCTCAGTAACTATGGCGTATAGCCTCCTTGGAATACTAAAGCCATTGGCCAATTTTGGTTTCGATCAAATTTCACATACGCATGATTTTTCATTAGATCCCCTCGTCAATTATCGCGAATTTCTGTAATTTTCAATCTAAATAAATGAAATCAGGAAAACTCTTAGCCCACAATATGAATGCATATGAAAATTATGCTTATGCTGGGGAAAATTTAAAATTAAATTTTTACTTACGAGAGTTTAACATTTCTCGTTCCTCATGGTTGGTTTCACAAGTTGTCGGATTTTAATTGGGTAGCTGTCAACTCACATATACGATGTCAATGCAAGTAAAATGATAGCAACTTGAAGAAAACCTTTTAATTAAGTAACATTTCAATAATTTTGATTAAAAGCACGTATAACTTAAATACAGAATATTTTCACGACCATCGCATCACATATCATCACAGAAGGTCTGCCTGAAGTTTCTTGCATATAGTTTGGTCGAAGAGAGCAACAAAAATACCGCAAAGATACCCAGTAATGGTGGCTAGTTTTCAAGAGTTTCATAAGCATACGATTTGATAAAGGCAAAGGCACTTGAATCGTAATAGCCGACGCGAGAGAGGGCAAAGCGAAGAAAACAAAAATATATATATGTTGAATATCTTTCATCGCAGAACGTTGCTTACATCAGTCCTTGTAGCGATCGACTTGATCCCATGAAGTTTTCACGGCATTTACACCAGCAAAACATATAAGCAAGGGATTGGTTACGTTTTTCATCGTATTCGGGAATTAAGAAAGACTTTAGTTGACTTCAATTTATTCGTGCGCATATTAAGACGTTTAATATGCTTACCTTGAATGCTACCTATGCCTAATGACATCAGTAGCAATGACTGATTGATTGATTGATTGACTCTTTTGTTGTCGTACAAGACCTCAATTTCATCTTTGTTTCGTATTGATGGCGAGGCTCTTAAAGATATTTGCATAATTTTGCCTCATATTGCTAAGAAAGACTGCCATTGTCATGACTACATGGCCGAGATTCGTTAATCTCTTGTATGAATTGCCTATGAAAACTTTGTCCATCACTTTCCAAATTTCTATGACGAATAAATAGGACCGCATTTAAAGTGAAAGATAAAGTTATTATAATGGCAACGGCCAGTGGTTTGAAGCTACTGAAAGAAAGAGCTAATCACAAACAAGCTCTTTGGATCGAGCATTGAGGAAGAATCGCAGAATTGTCGTCTTCGAACTAAAGTAAGATTTTTTCCCTTATGAAAGCATTTTGGGACTTTCGCAATTAATTTATAGTAACTTTTACGAAAATATAGGATACCGGGGGGATAAATTTAAGAAATCACATATATATGGAATATAGATTTATGATTTTTGGAGAGGGAATAAAGGGGCTTTGAACGTGGGTAGGTCGTAAATGATCAATTCTATAAAATAACATGAAAGAATTCTGCTTCTTCTGCTTCTTCTTCTTATTTATTAATTTTTTTTTTTTGTAAAGCATATTCCCGATAGACTGGACTACGGCTGCCAATACAACGCGACTCTATTGTTGCGATCCAGAGTGGAATGGAGTCTTCAATGTAGAGTAAAGGGTGCTACATACAATATCTGTCATTACCATCTTCTGCATCTGTGGGTCCATATGTTTGTTAGCTATTTATGAAAGTGATAATTATTTGGTTTTCAAATCCGATACATATAGAATGTCTACGATGTATCTAACATGCGCTCATTTATCCTGACATCACTAGCTGTTGTTATAGCGTTGACATTGGCCACCACTATCCTAAGGCCAAATATCGTGCCCATATAAGATGTGGAGATAATAATTGCTTTTCGCTTGCAATATCAAACTATCAAAATTTTCAACTTTAGAGATTCACTCAGTCCACGCCTGGTTCCATGTTATCTTTAGGTTGATCACAATTGAATTTGTAAGGCATCACGTCATGGTACATTTGTTCTTCTATTGCTTTTTCTAGATCGCGTTTCTTCCAAAAGTCTAGCGCGTGTGAGTTCGGGCTGTGGCAGTTCATCGCGAATCTTCACAAAACGCCTAGGCTTTATAACAATAGTTTAGAAACAGTGTCATATTGTTTGCACGCAAGCCAGCACAGTATCATTTAGGGACATCGTTTTTCGTGCGGTATTCTTTCGACTTTTTTATATGACCAACCGTTTAGAAGATATCTCCTATACGTAGAGATACAATGGTGATTAGGAGAGGTTATAAGTAGGCAGAAGTGCAGAAAGGCAGTAGTGTTGGTGAACGTTCGACTTAAAAATAGAGAAATCAGGTACCATGAAAAAAGGCACTACTACTAGGTTTTTCCATAGGCGAGAAATACCGAGTCGCGGTTATGTGTCGTCAAAATCTCTTATCTCTGTAGAATACTTGCCCTGGATGCACTGCACAGTCCATCTTACTCCAATGCTCAAGGACATCGAGATTATTGGACATACTTTTGTCGTCGATGTGTATCTGAGCTATTCGCTGTTTACGATGGATGGCCTCCGACCACAGATGCGAATTCTAGTCTAATTTAGACCGGATTGAAATGTTGATCACTGATACGATTCAGTTGACTTGTAACTACGAATTGCTTGATGTAGTTGTGTACCAAAGAATAGGTTTACAAAATGAGATATATATGTGCATTTTGTATTCGAACATACTCTTAAGTTTTCTTTTAACACTTCATGATTGACATGCCTTATGGCATCCATGCTTTCTTCCCTCACACAACTCGTTCCTTCTTGTAAAGTTTGTATCTGCGGATATTCTATTGAATGAGGCTGAACGTTTTCTGCCTGAAAATAAGTTAACCATTTTTCCTTCGTTCGTTGTTAACTTTAGTCAACGTTTAAGTAGACTTCTTAAACCTAGATTACAATACATGTGACACTCTTCCAATGTACGAAATAATTTTATGTGTGTTTTATGTGTTGAATATGTGTTAAAATGTGTCTTTGATTTTGTAAATTACAAGTCCCATCAGATGGGACAGTAAACACGATCGATACAATTATAAATTACTGTTCAGCATAACTTACTTACACCATGATTCGTCAAATCGATTAATTATGTTTCTTATTTTGACAGCAAAGACATTTTTCCGGATAGCTGGTATATATTGGTGAGCCTGAGACTCATATTAATCATAAAATCGTTGGGCGAATGGATTTGCGAAATCTTCACTTAATTCACGATCGATCACTTTAAACAAGAGTAATGATATCCTACGCGGCAACGTCGTGGGTAGTTAGAGTATCATCAGGCAGTAAACATTCGGCTTCATTTGACAGGATATCCGCACACACAAATTTTACACAGATCAACAGGGAATATCCTGAAAATTAGTTTTAAATTAATTGTTATGCCACTGCCAGATATGTCCTTAAGTAGTCCTTAAAACCGTTTTAAAAATTTTCATCCACTTTCAAAAATTTCATCTGTCGCCATGGTTACTGTACGCTACGATAAAGTTTTCTAATGTCCAATAGCAATATTGGAATATTGCTATTAAGGAGCCTTGATTTCAGTCAAGTCCTTGTCTGTTTTTTCTCTTCCTACCTTGACTATGCTAAGCTTGAAGCTTGACTTTAAATCGCACAGCAGAAAACTCACTTTAAATGGTTTGGATGAGTCTTTCTATCTACGAATCGCAAACTGACGACAAGTGTCAGCTAAGAATATTTTTGATTTTCAATTTTCACTTCACTTAAGTAATTCGTTTTAATGCTAAAACTGAAATTTTCTACAGTCCAGCAAATTTATACATTTATACATTTTAGATGAGGGCAATGTTCAAAATCACAGTACCGGCTTGTCTGCCTTAGCTTTATCTAAGGTCAAGTCACTTTAAATGAGCTAAACCAGCAAATCCATGAAATGGAAGATGAATGCATTGAAATTAATAAAAAGTTTAGAAAAACGGATAACTTCGCTTTCATGTTAGACATTCGATTGATTAAATTCCGGCTATCAAGTCCACTTTATTATCGAGGGTGTTAACCAAAACCTTTAAGGAAGAAGCACAAAAAATTCTATTAACCTTTAGGTGCAGGACACATTCATTACAGTTCAGTTACAAAAGTTACATAAAAAAATGCTCCATAAAATTGATAGTGTTTTTGGTTAAACTGTACCGATGAGCATATGAAAGTGAACGAAGAAATATATGATAAAAGTGAAAGGATGATAACCACAATGTACTTACATTTAATGTTTCTAGTAAAACAATAAAACATTTGAACACTTGTTTGCTCTTACAGAGGCGACCCTTTACACCCTACACCGTTTGTAGTATAAGGTTGTATTAAGTTTGTGCGGATGTCGAACAGAATAGCTAGCCAGAAGGGCTTGAGGTAGATACACCGTTTACTAGACTGTTCGCGTCAGAGTCACTTTCTGAACCAATTTAAGCTTGTCTGTCCATCTGTCCGTCTACCTATCTTGTTTTCTTCTGTTAATACACTTAATAAAGCAACAAAACACAATCAACTATTTTGTGTAAAAGAAGAGAAAATAACGTAAAAAGCGGATGGATAAACTATTTATGGGAAAAAAAGAAGAAGAAAAAAGAAAAAAAAAAAAGAAGCGAACGACTGCAATACTCTGGGTAAAGTATGATATGTATGTGCGTGTTTATGGATACTGCAACTTTGTACGCCAATGATAAGGATAAAAAACAATATAGCGCTATATATATATCAATGACAATAACAATTAATCACAACGACAACATCATTAGATCAAATATCAATTTCATTTAAAAGCAATAATCATACGACAAATCTTACCATCTTTAGTTTGATTATCACACTATTATGTGATAATTAAACATCTAATAAATTAATGAAATTATTTAAACGGTGGTATTCTGCTATCTGCTTAGCTATTGCTGTTTTTGCCTCGAAGGGTAAGTCAAAGAAAGTATAAAACTTGCAGATAACGCGCTTTCCAGCGAAAATTGAAGCGAATAAACCATTTGCATTATTATTATGACACACGCACACACGCTAATAAGCACTGAGAAGCCAATGATTGCTATACATATAAACACATTTCAGCTTAATGCCGCCCATATATGTGTGTGTTGTGTCGAGACTCGGCAAATTTCCTAAAAGCGGACAATTCACTCCCAGCTGTGGGAAAGCTTAGCGTCTATTGTCTGAAATTTTCTATATTGATAGATTCTGTCGAACATTATGTCGAGGGTTGCCTCTAGGTTAACCTAGATGTTTACCCTAGTCTAGCTTCGTTGGCATTATAGGGAAAAAATAAAAAAAATAAAAATTAAAAGAAGAACTAAAACGCATACATGTTTGTCGTATGTTGATAGTTCGGTTACTAGTTGCCCTACCTTCTTCCCTTAAGTATACAGTCCATCTCGTGTATTTACCTTTAGTTTTCTTATTGTCACATTTTCTTACCTCAACAAGACTGTTATCAATTTCTTTTTCATTTCCTGTCGGATGTTGAAAGTTTATTTCATATAAACTATCGACAAAATATGGAAAGTAATGACATTGTTACACTAAGTTGATCTAATTTACTTATACATTCGCGATAATTTGGAATAGTACCTTAAGGAAGGAAGGATTATTTGAGCCATTGGCAGGAGTAAGTGCATTTAAGTGCATTAGCATATGATGTATTAGAGAATTGTGTTGGATTTAATAGGAGTGCAAAAGTGGCGAATCCGGTTTTGCTTTTAAGATTTGCAAAGTTAACTGTTGAAGAATCGAATTTTTGTTCAACAATATCGATAACACATTTTCTAACATATATAGCAGGAATTTCTCTTTGTTTAAAAGAAATAAAATGAAAAGAATGGAAAGACAAGGATCTTAACGAGAAGACGGAGAAAGTATTTCTCCGTTCAAATGAAGGCTTACTATGTTTTAATGCTAGCACTAAATTTGTGCATCTATGTATATGCCAACAGATGAACGTTGTTAGTAGATCCATAATTAACGATGTCAACCAGGACTTTATCGTATTTTTTCTCATTGCAACATTGACTGTATATAGCCAAGCAATATATGTATATAAATGATGCTTGCTGGTGGATTTGTGGTGCGGATTGATTGGTGTTTAGCTTATGAATTTGATGTTAAGCGTTTCAAGATTGTTGTTGTTATACAGTGTAAGCAGTGGCGTCAAATTTTCTTAATTCTCGCTGGAAGACTGTGCTTGTCTTAAGAGTTGTACACTTGGATGCTATTAACACTGACGTCATCATTTTCATTGCTTTTATTGACTATTAAGGCAGAGCTTTTTTGATTTTGGCTCTTAGTAACATGGTTGCATGTATCGCGCAGTAGAAAAGGCAATTGTTTAGGAAAATCTCGATCAAGTATCTTCCAATATTGTT
Source organism: Glossina pallidipes (assembly GCA_000688715.1). Lineage (NCBI taxonomy): Eukaryota > Metazoa > Arthropoda > Insecta > Diptera > Glossinidae > Glossina > Glossina pallidipes. Next base: position 1,088,126 of record KK499773.1, on the reverse strand, counting down.
AGCACGATATTGACTGTAAAGGCAATCAGAGCACAGAGAGTTCAGAGAGACCCAGTTCGTTTCTTTCTTTTGATTTTTTGCTAACGCTACAAAAGTGATATGCGTTGTATATGGTAATAAGCAGATGGACAAGCCATTCACAAATATAAATCGGGCAAAGTCAAACGCCCGCTAGACTTACATTCGTTTGCTACGAAAATGTCCTGTCTATTGCAAATGCAATTCAGTTTAAGCCCATCATAATTACGAAAATTAAGCACTCTATAGATTTACGATCAAAGTAAGCTCTAACGCTATTCTTCCCTACCCGGCTGCTCATGCGGATATTACAAATTAATTCCTTTTAATCATATCGCTGCTTAAGTTTCTCTTCACATCCTCGTCTAAATTGAATTTAAATTAAAAATTTCAGCTTCAGCAAAATTAATGTTTCTATAATTCGTGCTCGTTTATAACTGCATGAGTATAAGTGAGCGATCTTATAAATATGAATTTTACACATAATTTACATGTTCTGGCTAAGTCATCCAAGACTGCTTCAGTTCTATAGAACTACTCTATATGTAGAAGGAAATTTATACAGAGACTCTTAGAAGACATTACGACATTTGGATTTTTTGCATGTGGATATCATCAAATAAGTTGTTCATATTGCTGCCTGAGTATTTATATATTGAAGTGGAAAAGCAAGAGGTATTGTTTTAGAGTGTTAGACAAACGAGAATTTATTAAAAACCAATCGTTAGTAGCTCTCCTACTATTTTATTCAATATAACATATTGACATAAGGCCATGATAGAAATGAATCTTTCATAGGCAATGACTTTTGTCAAAGTTGTCAGAGTGTCATGCTTGATTTGGGCGAAATTTTCGTATACGCATTAATAGTGTGAGAAAACGCCGCACATGCGCCGCCGTCTATGCACGAAAGTACCTCGACAGCGATCTGTCTGTGGCAAGAAAATTAATCACACTGTGCCTTATCTAAGCGCTTTCATTTATTCTAAGTGCTCCTCTTATCTGGCAGTCTATTAAATGCGAGTAAATCCAGCTCGATTGGTTTATGACAGTATGGCGTGTTGGAAAGTGTATCTTCGCGTTAAAACACTGCTCGATAAGCCTTGAATCGGGTCCACTCACATCGCTACCACCATTTATGTAGTCGGTCTGGCTCTTATGCCGTAGGCCAATTAACTTAAGGCTCGATGGAAAATGAATTTGTGAATTAGTTTTTACGCACATACCGTGAACTAATAAAAATTCATATTGACTCATATATCAACAGAAATCATGGAATATTAGTTGGATACCGTATTAATGTTGCATTTATTGCATGGTTATGCTAACCGAGATTTATTTCACATAATCTTTTATATATGAAATTCCGATATTCTCTTAAAAAAAAAAAAAATAAATAAAAAAATCTCAGAAATTGTCATTAAACAGATGACTGCGTAAATTTTCGATTTTTTCATTTTCTATTCGCTTTGTTTACGTTATTTATTATCATATTCGTTATCATAAAAGAACTGAAACGCAGAGAATACTTTTTAACATGATGATCACACATTATTGTACTACCCTTATGTGTCATACGATGAAGGGTCGTAACATATTTTGTGTACTTTGAAACTTTCTAGAAAGAAAAATAAAAATTTAAAAAAAAAAAAATTTATTCATATTATTATTATTTTTTTACGTTATTATTATTTAAAGTTCAACAAAAATTTAAAGCGAATGCAGAAATAAAGAGCTCTGGCTGCTGCAGCTTTCAGAAATGAAAGAATTTTTTTTGTTCATCAAATACTTTAAAGCGAAGGAGCTCGAAAATGAAATAAAAATTTTCAAGTATTCAGAAAGTCAGAAGTTAAGCTATCTTGAATCATTAAAGACCTTTCACCTATAAAACGTATAATATATAAAACATATACGCATATGTCTTATATGTATACATATACATATATATTTTTCTTTTTGATGATATCGATATGGAACTGTGGAGTCTTTGGCCAAAATCTATGTTTGACGCTATTAATAAAATTTGCTTATTGCTTAACATGACCGGTATCCGAAAAAATAACTTCTTTTGCCCTATCGATGTTGCTGAAATCATGGCAAAAATTAGTGACTCAAGGACTATAGATGACTTTTGACTTTCAAAGATTCGCTCTAAGCGAATTCAGTCTTGTAGTAAATTGTAAAATTCGCGATACAAAGTTCGGATTAGCTGAAGCAAACATGGTCAATATCCGTATGACGAAATATTCGAAATGACTGATGTGAACAGCAACAATATATATGCAATATTTAAGGTAATATAGGTGCGATCACAGCTATCGAGCTTACTTATGCTATATCGTGATATGTGCCGAATAACTCTTGTGATTGGAGATTAATCTTCGGACATTCGTTGATGATAGAACAGTAAAAAACAGTAAAACAACATCTATCGAAGATCTCAGTATCCTGAGTTAGTTACAAACCTAGCTCCCAGGTCCGCCATAGATATAGCCACAACCACTGAGGTAATTACAGCCCCAGCCTTTGGGATAGTTGACGCTTAAGCCCAGGAGGTAGCCGCTGCCTCGGAGGTAGCCATCGTCCCACCTCTAGAGGTAATTGCAGTCGCAAATTTTGCAGTATTAGTAGCTTCAGTCTCTGGAAAAGGTAGTAGCAGCCCGCGGATTAATCGCAGTCATAGCCCCCCGGATGATGGCAGCCGTGCATCCGCGGACCCAATGTTACTAGTGGATCCATCCCGCAGCCACCTGATAGTTGCAGCCGCAATCCTCGCGGTAATTGCAGCTGCAGCCACTGCGATAAATGTAGCTGGCAACAGATTAGTCGCAGTCGCAGTCCTCAAGGCAATTGCATGTAAACCGTAATAAATGCAATGAAAAATTTTGAATGTGTGATGAAGAAAGTTCAGGAGAAGAACTTTCTAAGTAATTTTGATTTATGCCTTGCTTGGATTAGTAAATACAATGTCATGGATAAGACGAGTTAAGCGAAATGTGATATTTGAAAACGCGAAAGTGCTTAGAAAAGGATTTCTATTGGTTTTGTCTCTTTTGTTTTCGAAGAACAAAAAATCTTTGTTATGTATGTTGTATATTTTATTTTGATAAACATCCTAATTGTAGTCGATTCTCTGTAATCTTTAGTAAAAAGCAAGCGACTTTTGGACGCCATAAAATTTCATTATTGCATTTTTGTTCGATGCCCTGAAGTGCTTGTAAGTAATGTAACACATGCATGAGTCATGTTTTATGGTGTGATGTTCAGGCCGCATTCGTTGTACCCATCCTTTTTTTTTGCGCTCACTATCTGACAAATAACTCTTGAACATTCAATGAAGTTGTTTTTCTCTCTCCTATTTTTGTTTTTTTCTTTTTCTTTTTCGTTTTTTTTTTTTTTTTTAATATTGCGGTGTATTGTGTGCTGAACCGTTTTCTTTTTTCCTTTTTTTTTTTCATGCCTGCAAGTTATTTAATTGTATTTGAAATATCGTACATAATATGTGTGTATGTGTGTATTTTTCCGGTTGCTTTGACTTACACTTAATACACATATATATTTTAATTTAAGGTACCACTCTTGTGTAAGCACATTTTTTTTAAGCCAACCATTTACAAAGCGGGGGCTACAAGGCAGAGACTGTGAAGATAGAGAAAGAAAGAGGGAAAGCTTGGCCAAAACAATGCACAGGAATTCCCTACTGGGTGTTTATAAGATTTATTACCATTTATTTACGTTCATTTATTTTGGACAGTCTGAACTATGTTTATTTTGTTGTATTTTTATTATTTCCATTTTTTCTTTTTTTCTTTTTGGTGCATTTTCAACAGCAGACAAGCACGTACAAGTAATATATTGGAGTTTTTATTTTCTTATTAAAATTTCCTTTTTTCACCATTTTTTTCTTTTTTTTTTTTTTTTATGGATTCATTTACCTTAACAGTTATCAGTAAATTTCTTTGATAATTTTTTTAAATTTTTTTAAAATTCTTTAAGGCATACCCTTAGGCTTCTTTAATAAATTTTTGTTTTTTTTTTTTGCATTTAATTGCAGATAATTAAATTTTGTTAATATATCATAAAAATTTCTTTTTTCTAACGAATTGTATGCAATTACTACACAAGGACTGGCTTTTTCTACTACACGACCCCTTATCCTTATACTTGACACATTTGGGCGTTTTGCTAGAAATTTCGTTGAAAAAAAGACTTTTAATTTAATTGCAATGTTGTTTATTCTGGTTACTTAAACATATGAAATATTTTAAGTTTATTGTCCCACTTGTTTAACTTGAGCCGGAGCACGAATCGGACGAAAGAATCAATTGATTTTATTTACTGTAATTAATTATTACAAATTTTTGCATATTATGCGAACTCGCGTTCTTCTATGCGTACAAAAAAATAATGTTTTGCGTGTGTACAGACTTGCATTCAATTACATTAAATTTCTGAAGACATTTTTGAATATGCGGCCGCAAAGAGAGAAAGAAAATCGAATCGAAGGAAGATAACATTTTCTAGGTTGTCGTGTTTGTTGCGTGGCTACAAGTGGCATCTGATTGACTCAATTTTAGCCACAAAATCTTTATTAACATAATATCGTGATATTATCTAATGTTTGCTATAAATGTTTTATGTTTATATTAAAAAAAGAAAAGTTTCAAAAAAATAGGGCTCAACGACCTAAGTCGCTCACAAATCGCACTAAATAGCAGAAATGTAGTATGCAGGCTACGATAAGGATGACAACACAGAGAAGATCCAATGTTCATATCAAAGGATCTGATTGCTTATCAGATCTCTTTGTTTCATTTAGTTTGGAAATAAGTATTCAAAGGCATGGCACAGTCTACACTACACTCATGCATAAAAGTGTCGAGGCAATCGAGCCTAATTTACAGTCCTTCGCCATATGTGGATGAGAAGTTCCAAACAAAACCTAGGAAAATTTTCTTAGATTCCAGCACGATGTAGACATGCGTTCGGCCATGTAATTGACGTATCTACAAAGCTAGAAAATGTCCGATAACTTTAACTGGCGACTTACGGAAGAATATCCCATAATCTTCTTAGCACTACTTGATCGATGCATTGACGTTTCGGTCACAGTTTTCTGATGTTCTCTTGCCTACAAACAAGCTGGACATGTTGTGAAGGTGTACCATGTGCCAAGGCCCACCTTTTCAAGATATGGCCTAACTTTTTCAGTAAATGATTGGACTTTGCAGTAAATGATTTTTCAATAACTGATTCGTTATTAACGCAGAAATGATTATATATAGCAAATATTATGCTATACGTATTATGCTATATATACGGAAACATGGCACTGGTTGAGAAAAAGTTAGAGATAGAGAAGGAAAAAGTAAACAACCTTGAGTTTGCTTCTTCTTCAATAGTTAAGGAGGCTTGAGTGGAATGACTTAATAAAAGCAAATTTGAACAAGGAATTCAAACCTTACTGAAGAGCATTCTCAATATAGTACCTGCAGGGTGAAGGTCGGGTGACGCGATTAACATGTCACTTTTAAATGACGAATCTTTTGAACCAATCATATACCTGATGCCTTCTACTTTTCTTGACAATGTGTTGCTTGTAAAGATCTCTGTTGATTAACACAATCTGCTCCAAGTCTTAAAACCTGTTCTCATATAATTGAAAAGGAAAATTCTTACTTAGGCCATACTATAAAGCGATGGCTGTATAATCTAATGTCGTTTATTGTAATTAGACGAACAACAAAATAAAAACAAAAGATCGTAGATTGTAGTAAAGGAAAGTTCGATCTTCTGGATAAAGTTCTCATATAAATATCTATTGCAGATTATAGGCGTTGGATCAGGCTTTGCTCTCTCATTCCAAAATTTCTAACATTGTGGGCATTTCGGGCTTTTATTCAAAATTGAGATACGAGAAATTTTCACTTTTCTCTTTCAAATTTTGCTACATTGAATATGTAAGAAGGCACCTGAAGGGCAAACTGACAAGCGTATATGGTGATAAACTGTGAACAGTGATATCGTTTGGATAACGCAAACGGATGCACAAAATTAGGGCATTCTCATGGGAGCTTTGATGAAAGTGAATAACATTTGCTTTAATAAGAAAGAAAAGATTATAACATAATTTTAAAAATAAGCTTGTTTTAAAGCCCACGCCAGAGCGTGACTTAGTTAAGCGAAACACTTGTCATAAGAATTCATCGGTTCCGATTTAAACTTCGATTTTCCTTTGGAAATGTGATTCTTTGGGTTTTGGAAAAAGGGGAAATGTTTCGCCGACTTGTTTTCTCAACATTCCTGTACAAGTAGCTCTCTGAAGAGATGAAAAAACTTACTACATAACATCTGATTTAACAAGTCGAATACCGCGATGGAGTTCCCGAAATACACTACGAGTCTCTTAAGGTATCTCTGTTGACATTTTTTTCTTGACTCGATTGCATTCCGATGATGACCGATCACTAAAAGAGCAAGAAAGTCTTCAATGCTTTTTGTTACATGTATGGTAGAGAGGGGCTCTTACTGCTTTCAGCATTCAGCATTCAGCATTCAGCATTCAGCATTCAGCATTCAGCATTTAGCATATTCATTGAGCATTGAGCATTTCATTACATACTTTCTCGTAATTAATTAGGCAAAATTTAGAATAAAATTGTAACATGTCGCAATGGCATGTATAGGGTACTCAACGGGAAGGACTAGACCGGTTAAGCGATTTTTACTTGCTTTTCATTTTAGTAGTTTTTACTGCTTTTGATGTAAAAATTAAAACTTCGTCTGCAAAAAAAAGAAAACTTTTCCCACTTTATGAATAAATGCATATAAGCGCGTGCATGTGATGTGCGTGGAACTAAATAAAATTAAATATCCTGCCATGAAAATGCACATGAAAAAAAATACAAAAAAAAAATTGGACTTTTTCCACAAACACATGCATTGCGAGCGATGTGAAGCAATTTCACTTCTTCAGGCATTTGCATGGTTTCGTGCAAAAAAATACGAAATAAAATAAATATAATCAGTTTATAAACTAAAGTGAGAAGAAATTGAAAAATAAAAAAAAAATAAAAAAAAAAAAACAATAAACAATAAAGCAAAGAAAATTGCTTGAAACATTTAAACTTTCGCAAAAAGTTGTTTTCCGTTTATTTATTTAATTTTTCTCAAAAAATTTCTCTAAAATTCTTATAATTTTAAGGGCCACTAGTCATAAGACCAAGAACGCTGCTTAATAGTAGACAATAATTCATCGGTTGAAATCAATGGTAAAGAGAAGACGTAATGTCTGGTATGTGCAGCAAATCTGCGAGCACATTCCATTCGACTTCATTCCTTTGCTGGCTTTATCTGGAGGAGTGTAAGTCGTGCTGGAACATCAACTTATAAAGCCTTTTCGTATAATGAAGCCATTTTTTTTTTCTTTAACTATTGACGCAATTTCATCGGCTAATACTGTGGCTAATAGTGTTGGTCAGCGTTGGTTCACTTAGTCGGTAGCAGCTTCTAACTACACTCCATCCCCTGAAAATGAATATGCGAGAAATATTCTATTTTTGGTCATCCGTTACAATTTAGGCTTTGATTTTATTCGAACTGGACTTATTTAAAAGCTTCCCAAAAACCATGTCGATCACGTTGAGGTTTACAAATGTTTGGCAACTGCTTATGGTAAAGCTAAAGCCATATCTCTGAGAAAGATTCATCGGCTTTCTTAGGAAATAGACACAGCGTAAATAGGAAATATTATGCACCATTGTAGGTGCGTTTGAAGGCTTGAAGGAATTGCAAAAAGAACGGGTACTTAGACCGGAGACTTCTCGAGTGACGTGATGATTGTGTAAGACGGCCTTGTCATGTTTATTATTTGTAGTGTCCTCACGATCAAAGACGAATTTTTAAAAAAGATTTCAATAATTCGCAAATATTGTTTGAGACGTGGGCTCTGAAACATTAAAAAAGGCAGGACTAGTATAAGTCTCTGAATTGTAAGACAATAAGAGAGAGTTATATGCGCAAATTAAAATTTGAAGAATCTTTCTTTGCAAATTAGATTTGCAAATGGATCAGAAGAGGAACGAAGAAGAAGAAGAAGGCTCAATCTATTCTACATTAATTATGTTAAGCGTTGAAGTGTAACTTAGTGCAGCAACGTTTCAGTTTTTTTTTTTTTTTGTTTTTTACACTTTACTTGTTTCAATTTTCGTATCTTATGTTTCACTTTCGTATCATTGTAAGCGACTAAAGTTAAAGGGGGAAAAGTAAAATAGAAGAAATAGGAAGCAAAATTACAGCACCAACAAAACCCAGTCACATTATGCTCAAAAAGAAGAAGATGAAAAGACTTAAGTCTTTAAACTCCTTATTACGTCTGATCATATGCTTTTAAAAGTAAAAAAAAAAAAAAAAAAAAAAAGCGAATAACAATTACTTTAACAACCAACCAGAGTTGCAAAAGCAACACGAGTGATAGCAATAACGGCAGCAACAACAGTAACATTAACAATATGCTCTGAATTTATATGCCTTTAAAGTTTTCCTGTTCTGTACTAACATCGTTTTTCTTGTTCTTATTTTTTTTGTTTTTGTTTTTTGTTTCCTTAACTTTTTCATGCTCGTCTCGTATGGTATGGCAGGCTGCTTCACCACGCTGGGAACCACAAATTGCAGTACTCTGTGAAGCCGGGCAAGTCTATCAACCGCAATATCTCTCCGAAGAGGGACGTTGGGTAACAGATCTGAATAAGAAATCATCGGGCTCTACATGTTTGCGTGATAAACTCGATTTATTGGATTATTGTAAGAAGGTAAGTTACAAGAATATACACTAACACGTACCATACATATAGTTTTTGCCTCATGGCCTCATACCAAAACCGCATACACAATGACACATACTTTCGTTGACTAGATGCGTTAGCAATAACAAAAAATGTACATTTCGAAGAAAATTTAAAGAAAAGAACAAAAACAAAAAAAAAGTGAAGAGAAGTAAACTATCTACAAAAAGAGTTATACACAAGTACATGGGTGTGCTTAGTTATACACTGTAACTACGTTTTAATAGTATACGCACAAACAAACAAACAAGCAAGCAAACACTTACTAACACTATAATGCTATATAGACTTAAGCAGATTACATTTTTATATCACAAATTGCAAACAAAACTTTCGGTTTTACATATTGTTACTCTTATCATCATCATCATCATCATCGTCATCATCATCATCATCATCATCGTCATTGTCATCATTATCGTGATTATAGTCAAAACCAAAATTATTACTGCTGTTGAGCTATTGCTTTTATCTACGGATGTGTATTTGTGTGTGTGTGTGTGTGTGTGTGTGCATGTATGTGTGTGCGTTTTAGTTATCCTTCGAATTCATTCATGATTTTTAATTTGTGTGTTTTTCTTGGTATTGAAAAAGTTTATCAAAATTTTTCATATGATTTTTCCCTAGAACTCTGACTTTCCTTCTCACTCTTTCTCTTACTATATATATATATATATATGTATGTGTAATTCTGTTACTAAAGTTTATTAAATGAACTTTTATAACTACGTAAAGTAAAAAACAAAAAAACCCCACAAAAAAAAAAATCCTTTAAAAAGTGGTTTTGTCGGTAGTAACGCTTTGCCAGAGCTTTCCTATGCTCAGCTTTCCTATGGGTTGGCTTCTGGGTATGTGTTTGAAAAACACAGCACTTTACTTTAAGTAATTAAATTTTCTGGCCATTCTAAACTTATTAGAGATGGGTAAGGAGCGAGACAGAGATAGAGCGAGAGAGAAGGAGAAGTTATCAATTAGGAAACTTTTGTTAAATTTCCTGTAAATTAATGTGAAAAAAACAAATTAATTATGATAATATTAAACATCAAATTGCCGTATAATGAAATTTTCAATCAAAAGACAAATAACGACGAACTATTTACTTGTTCACCCATCTCTAGACTCTCTAGATTTTCAAAATGTTCCCTAATGCGTTTAAAGAAAGGCACGCAGTGAAATGTTTGTCAATAACTTATTCCCTCGTAAGTAATCTCATGATTTCGCGTTTTATAAATAAATAAATATACACTCAAGAGGTTAGAAGCTGCCAAGTGAACCATCAGCATAGATATTCTGAATTTTCAGTTTTTCTACCTGAATTTTGAAGCTGCCTGCATTGTCATCAACTTTCTTGGAGCTACCGAGCTCCGAGCTGTCACATAAGACAATAAATAGTTTGTGCTTCTGAAAAGAAAATCACTTCACCTACTAACTATATGCTACGTTGATTGTTAACTTATTGTTGTTTTTTTGCTTTTTTTTTTTTGGTGATGAAATCATTACGACATCATTATGGAACGTGCAGGATTTTGGGTTAAAGACTGTGATGGACTATTTTTTCAAATTCTCTTTGGAAGTTAGATTTCGGTTAAAAAGGAAGCTCTGCAGAGAGCAAAACCAAACAATGGGACAAAGTGCGATCTATACGGTAATGAAACTTTCCAGCCACCTCCTTAAAGAGGATCTATCTGGCATGGCATTTCCGTAATGGCAAATGGCGTCCTTTCAATTGACTAATTGTGGACACTTTGTCCGAATTATTTACTTTAATCGTTTCAGTGCCCGAAATTATGCGGATGGATATAGAATCGTTTGGCCACATTCGAGCAGTTCATCATATACGATTGCCAGTCAATACCATTAGATATGCGAGATGACCTTACGTAGTGTCACCATTTGTGCGCGTTCATGCAGCCTTCTCTCACTATCATCTTCTCCATAATCCATTCGTCATCGCCCCTTACAAATCTCTTCGAAAATGTCTCGATTTTGTTTGTTTTGCTTCATTTACGGCTCGCAGGTAACATATTCTGCATTAGAATGTCGAGTTTCTTTTGGTCTTTGATACGTAACTGCTTGTGGTTAATATTTAGTTCGGCCGATATGTCACGGCAACAAATGTGCCGAACATTTTTATTTTTTTCTTTTCTTGCCTCATCAACCAACACCTGCAACTGATTTGCGTGCTAATGTCTTTGGTAAGGCATCCTCACCATAAATATCAACAATATTTCGTAGATCTGCGTAGCGTTACCGCTTTGATGGAAGTGGTATTTTCAAATACAGCGACTCTTTTCCGAACTTGGGCTCATTTTCAAAACGCAATTAGTTTTTATTAAATTAAGGAACTTTTTCCTTTTGGAAAAACAATTCATTTTCGAAAGTAACCCTTTCCAAGGCGTTTACTGCTTTGCATTGTAGCAGCTTCCGTTTGTGATTATTCTTTACGGGAATTATGCTTCTCTCAAGCGTTATTTTCAACTAATTGACTAAAACTAATTTCGTGTGTTCTCTTTTCTTTAGCCCGACAGACGAAGGGAACGTCTTGTGTCTTTACCAGAAGCAAAATGTTTATCTGTCGATCTTTTTGATCAATTATAAGATAATTTATTTCGCGCTTTAAAACTTACGACTTAAGCTTAGGGAGCAATAATATCATGGATTCAGAAACATTGAAGTACTCACACCTGCGTTGGCTTTTGGCTTCATTTTTGCGTTCAATAAAGTCTTTCGCTGAGGTCTGCATTAGTTCATCATAAGTTTTGCTATTCATGCTCAGCTATTCATTAGGTGGAATTGGACTGAAAGCTGAAAGCACTGATAAGCATTTCAAGCTCTCTTCACATTTCACAATTTTTGTGCAACTGCGATTTTTTCGAGTTCCATCACTTTCTCGATACAAAGGCGTTTAAATATTATTCCGTGAGATATGCAAGCATTAAAAGATTTAATATTTGTCCCCGTGTACTGTACGTGCATCAATTGAAATCTTTAAGCGTTTTTTTTTCTTTTTTTTTTTTGCGAAACGTTCTTTGCGAAATTATTTTTTGAATGTGAGGAGCGACTTTACGCTTTCTCTTCCAAGCTTTATCGGCACTTGCAGCAAACGATTACTATTTACGCTCTAGTTTTTTTGTGCTTAGCCGACTATTTTGCACAAATTTTTCAACAAATGCGCTTAGCATTTACGTAATATGGTCCGCCTTTTAAGCGTTCGATTGCTTTGACCCGCCGTATCTTATGATTTTCCCGACATTCAACGGATATAGATTATCGTTTAAGAGTTCAATCAATAAGTGGTTTCGTTGAATCGTCTTTTAGATAGCGCTTTATAGCGCTTCGATAAACGATTGCAATGAACTGTGAATTGTATGCGTTTCCCAAGTTTCAAGAAAAGCCCGGCCTTCAGATGCGACAATTCTCTTTATTTTACTATTTTATAATCAATAAGGCGATCATATGATTGCTAATCTTGGACTGGCCTCAGTAATATGGCCGATAGGTTAGGAATTGAGAACAGAATCGAAGGCGTTCTTTGTCAATAAAGCTTTTCGTCCTGTTGTCTGTCTTGAGTAACGCACAAAGCGTAAATGTAAATATTGGATGTAATTACTGGATATGGTGCGTACACATAGATGGGCACAGCACTTATTCTTCTTCCGACTGACGGTACTAACGAAGGAGTAAAATCTTGCTTAAGTAGAAATTTTCATGATTCTTTATGGGGAAATCTATCGCTTATAACAAAAAGTACGGCATCACTTTCCTTCGCACCTATTATTTCCTTAACTTGTTTTTATTTCAATTAATTCCATTCCCATTTTTCCTCTCAAACAACGTTTTTGAAAGAATACAAATATTTGTTCCCTTAAAAGAAGAAAAAAAAAAATCCTTTAACACAGCATCACCATCAACAACGAATACATCAAACAACGGAATAACAGAAACAACTTCAATGTCACATTAAAAAATCATTTTCAATAACAGTAAAGGATGGTGTATGAGAGCATAAAGAAAGACACAAAATGGGAGGCCGCCGCATTCTCCGCTCTCCACTCTCCCCTCTTCAGCCCTCAGCCTCCATTCTCCATCATTGCCCCACCATTCCATTTACTCATCTAGTCTGCTTTTAACTAAGCACACAGAAAACTTATATATAAATTGTAATTGGATGGATGCGGTGCATATGAGCATGTATGTGTAACACATTCTCATGCACCGCAACGCCATGATACGCAATACAACCGGCAGTACATGAGCATGTTGTTGCATTATATGCACCTGTGTGCATAGTAATGCAGCTGAATGATGTTAAAGTTGTTTTTGTATAAAATGCAAAACACGTAAGCGTTCAAGGAATTTTCCAAAAAAAAAAAAAAAAATAGCCCCTTACACACATATCCAGCAAGTAAACGAAAAAATATGCCTCAGGGTTTAACAAGAGTTTAGTTTTTCTCTTTATTTTTATTCATTTATTTATTTGTTTTTTTTTTTTTTTCTCTTTTTTCCATTTAATGAATGTTAGAGTTGAACAGGTTATGAGAAAAAAAAAAATGAAAAAAGAAAACGAAGGGGGAAAAATTGTATGCAAGTGTTTAGTGTGCTAAATAAGAAAACAACAACTTTGAGCGAACTTCTGGTGGCGGCAGTAAATTGCAAAAATTTTGTATGTGCGGCGTGTGCAAGAAAATTTTTTTCTTAAATAATTTTTTTTAAGAAAAACTTATAGTTGTTATTATTTTACCTGATGGTGCATGATTTGAGAAAAGCGAAACCTCATCTTGCGGTTTTGTGCGAAAATAAATTCTTTTGGCACAAAATTATTTATGGCAAAACCCTTGAACTTACTCTTTTGGAAAAGATTGCGTAAGTGAGTGTTAAGAAAATTGTAAATGAATGTTGGAAAAGCTATTCCCATTCTCTTGACTCTTGGCTAATAAGTGAAATGATTCATAGAACAGAAAAATCTTTAAAGGAGTTACGATTACCATCTATTGTGATTCTATTGCTCAGACCGGAGACACATTAACGGATGTAGGAGTAAGTTTTACGAGTTAGTGTTAGTTCAACTTCAAATCGCAAATCTTACGAAAATTTCGTAGGAAAGACGAATATGTTTGCCTCTTCCCGATAGTTAGAGTTTAGAGCTAAATATATGTATTTTCTATATCGGTTATTCATTCGGCTATTCATTGGCCCCTCAATAAAGTTTGATTTTGTCATTTGTTGATTTAATGTCTATTTGATGAGAGACACATCGACGTTCCCATTAAATCAACGTGATGCTGAAAAACCATCGTTTAACGTTGGGGCGAACAGCCTACCGTGATAATACATCTTAAGCGTTCAATCGTATTGATCGATCGATATTTTAAGCATAAAATGCATTGCATGGCTGATTTCATATCAAATGCTTTACTATTGTATACACAGTAGTAGACAGAGTACACACCGAATATACAACGGTACAGTGAGTGACTCCTCTTTTAATTTACTACTACTTCGTGGAACATTACTTACGGCTATTGGCGTTCTATGCAAAAACCTTGAAAAATTAATTCAAGTCCAAGGCATTCCTGGGAAATGCCTACAACACAATAAGTGCCTTAAATGCATTAAAGGTCAAGGTAAATGCATTGCTTCAAAACCAAATACAGTCCCTTTAAAGCAAAACTCTATATAGTGTCGCAATGACGACACATCATGTCACGTTAATGTCGTAGTTTAAATATCGCGTAACGGTAATTTATGTTAAAAAATAACTCCCAACAAGCTGCGTAAACAAGCATTTAAGTAATGAGACCTCTCATTAACATTCATTTAAAGTAGTGAATACAAATCGTGGTGAAGTCCACTTTTAGTGAATGGTCTCAAAGAAAAGAAAACTTGAGATACGAATTCTTGAATTATTAGTGGTAGGCGATTGGCTCTGGCTAGTGACAGTCACACTATATTTCTTATTTGATAGACCAAAGTACGATCGGACTTAGTCAACTTCTAAAAGTCAAGTTATCCTATATGCGGAGATGGCCAAGAAGAAAAACAAATCATTAGTGTAACATCTACGTACAAGATAGTCACTAATTATTTCCACTTATATACATCGCTAACATTTATATACGATCTTTGATAATCCGTTACCCTAAATAAAACGGTATACGGTATTCACATTTTTAGGTGCCTATGTACTCATACATTCATTTACTCGTATATTCATATATTCACATGGTTATATCAAAAATTCATATGGGAATATATTAATATATTCTCGCATTCGCGCAATCAAATTTCATATATTCGTATATCTACATTTTCATATATATGTGTTCATATTTTCGTATTTTCATATTCATATATTTCACATATATATATACGCATATAGCTATATATTCACTTAGTACTATCTTCATAAATTCAGGTATTCATATTTTCACATATTCATACCTTCATAAATTCATAATATCGTGTTTTCATATTTTCATGTATTCGTACCTTCTACTCATATGTCTATATATTCAAATATCCATACATTCATACATTCATATATATTCATATATACGTACATTGATATATTGATAAATGTTCCTATATTCGTATATTCATATATTCATATCCTCATGCATTCATATGCAAATGCATAGCTCATATTTTATGTATTAATATATTCGTATGTTCATACATTCATATATCCATAAATTTATACATTCACATATTCGTATATCCATTCAAATGTTCAGATTTTCACACATTCATACATTCGCATATTCATGTATTCATATTTTCGTCTTTTCCATGTATTTATACACTCATTCATATATCTCAAGGGTGGAAAGTGAAGATTGTAGCGTCAACGTTGCTTGTGCATGCGTGCAGAGTCAACGTAATCCCTTATGCGTTATCAGCGCATTTCTGTTCCTTTGGTTTTTCGTACGCGAAGTCTATTAATATTGTATATTACTCCATAGCACGCAATGGTTACTATCTTTCTTCATCTTTTTGCATTAAGCTTTAGCTACGTAGAGGATAGTGTCTCTTAACGCCAAGGCTTTTAAAAATCTTAAAAGTTACTTTAGGTTGTTTAAAATTACTAACCAGGTAGCACGACGACTGCAATCACTTTACAGCATTTTTCATGTACATCTGCTTCAAAGTGTGTTGACAATTTTTTTTTTTTTTTTTTCTTTAATTTCTTCTTCTTATTGACCACATTTTAGAACTTTTCTCTTTGAATTTTGTTCTTGTATTATACTCTAATCTGTATATACAGTGGTATACATAAGGGCTCTTAATAGGCAATCATCGACTTCACTTTGTAATCGTGAGGCAATAAGCCTCAGTAAGCTAACAAGCAAAGTGACTAGAGATCTCTGAGCAGTGAAGCTAGAGTTTAGAACACAAAATTCCAGGAGTTGCATGGAGGTTAGGGCTCATTATTCATTTCGTCAAACGTTTAGTATAAACAGAACGTATTAATGATTTTATCATTTGGAAACTGACTTCTTAATGAATTAACTACCATGTATTTTGAAGTCTCCCTTCCAATAGCATTCAACAGAGGTGAACTCTAATCTTTTAAACTACAATTACAGAGAGCAGAGAACTTCGAAGCGATCGGATTAAACGAACATTTAAATTTAAATAAACTTCTATCGATATTGATACTTAAGAATAATAAATAATCAAAATATCGATGCATACGTATGTCTAAAGCATTTATTATTTGTTACATGCATTTAAATAAAGATGGAATATTTAATGAGAATACTTTTAAAAATTTGCTTTAAAAAGTAATGAATAATAATGATCATAAACATTATTATCATCAGCAGCGTCCTCGTCGTAATCATAACGATTGCCTTTAATATCAACATCATCATCATCATCATCATCGATATGAAATGATATTAAGAAATAATAGCCACAAAGCATTTTCCAAGAGATATGTTACATGTATGTATGTACATACATGTCTATATGGAAGTATATATAGACACCTGCATATGTGTATATGTTGAAATATTAATAACATTATATGAGTAATAGTAAATAATGACACAAACATATTGACACAATAATGTATGAACTTGTTAATCTAGGAAAGCTGCACCGATATATTCTATATATATATGCAGGTTGCAATATATGTATGTTTGCCTGCAATAGCTCTTACGATCATAAAAATTATAAAAAAAAAAAAATATCTATATTAATACAAAAGAAAATGATTGCTCAAGCATTACTTCTGTCATGTGTTTAAAATAAAAACAACACAAAAATGATTACAAGCAGTGCAATCTTGTACAGCCTTGAGCTAAGTTTCAAATAATATTTAATATTAAATATTTCTTACGTAAGAATAAATAATTCCAAAATTCCAAAAAGAATTTCGAAGAGTTAGTCAGTCTCCTTACGCTTTTTTCAACGAGCTTCAGCAGCTTCGATAGTCTGCTTAACATTACAGTCTTCGAGTTCCTTGCAATAGGCATCGAACGCAAAGTAAATCTCGTAAGCTTTTTCCAATTCTTTACCATATGTAGACTGATAAAAAGAAACGCACTACTAATTTGAACTGGAGGATTTTGATCATTCGCCATTGCGATGTATGGGTGATTGCATTATGCAGGCGCTCTCGTCCGAGTTCAATATGCGAAAGCTGTCACGAACGCGCCCAATGCGAGTTTAAAAAATTCTTTGAAAATTACTCTGTGCGCATATACATAAAATTAATGCCATCACCTTTTCAGCAAATCAAATTGTCTTTGCCTTCGTTCGAGCCCGTTCTTTTCATTGTTTTGTTTGCTGCTTTCTCTCAAGTAGAAAATAATGGGCGTACGTCCATAAGTGAAAAACTGTCTTTATTGCTATGAAATATCGTCAAGCAAAAACGCTTTCTTTCCCACGACCAAATTTTCAATCAATATACCATGGGAAAGGCATTTATGTTGACCTCATTAGATCGATCTTTGCCATGTTCGTCTTAGCGTGACTTCGTTTAGACTCAGCGAATCAATATTTTATTATTGTAAAGAAAGGAGCAGAAGACAGAATTTCCACGCTTGAGCGAAGAAATTAATGTAACCGAGTAACGCATTTTATCGCAATAGCTAAGGGTTTTCTTTTGGGTACTTAGCAACTTAGCATTTTGAAATTTAAAACATTGGTACTTTAACTGCCAAGCGGAACGACAGTCAAAGATGTTCCTTCTAAATGAAGTGAATTCAATCAGTCTCATCATCTCAGTCGTGCCCACGCCGCGGTTACTTTGTTTTCAGATGGCAATATTGTCGTCATTATTTCTGGGTGCGGGGATAAAAAGATCTATGCTTCTGTCAGAATGCAATCAATGTGGCCAAAGTAAACGGCAGCTGCAACGAACACATTTTGTCAAACCAAAGAAAAGCGAAAGCCATTCTACAATTACGATATGGACCGTTTCGGGAAGAATATATTATTTCAGAAACGCTTTCACATGGCAGAAGAAGCTGCTGAAAAGCAATAGAAAAACTCTTGATGTCTAGAATACTCCCAAAGATTGACAAAACTGTTTCGAAAAATTATTCTGTAGAATCCTATCGTTGTGTTTCCCTACTTATGGAATACTTCAATAAATAAAAAATTCAAGTAAAATAAACCTCAAAATTCCAGCGCTACTGATGTGCAATATTTTTATTTTTATTTTTATTTTTATTTTTTTTTTTCTTAAATTTATGCGAGCAAGTTCAAATTTTCGGTCCAAGGTGTTACGACCGTTAACGTCGACATGAATCATAATTCAATTTTTGAAATAATTTAGAGAAAAATGTTGCCTATTTATAAGTGCGCAATTGCAAAGAAAAGCATAGCATATTTATGGTATAATTATAAATGGGTTAACCTTCTCGTTTAACTAAACTAAGCGAAATAAATCTTGACATGAAAGATTGAATCGTAAGAAGTGAAATCGGAAATTAAAAAATCCAAAGCTTCAGCTCCATATATTTGGTTACTGTGTGTACTACTTGGTGAAATGTTTATGATGAATTTTTGTTAAGGCTTTGCTATCTACAAAGCTATCTACCTACCGTTTTCTTGTTAATACCACGATTAATGATTTTCTTTAATTCAAATGTTTTCGAGGAGCTATTAAAATGTATCCTTTTAATTTTCTAAGTAATTGATTTAATATGCTAAGAATCTTTAAATTTTCCTCTCCTTTGTCGAGCATCGTCAATGGCTTGCATTCGCCCCCCCCCCCCCCACCCCATGTCGGGGATGCTTAAATAGCAAGTAATAGAAAGGGATGGTAAATCGTAAAATTCGACTGCTTTAACTTAAATTCTTCACATGAATTTGACAGAATTTACGCGACAATAAAAAATATTTGTTTTTTTTTTTTTTTTGCTTATCTAGGAGTCGACTGCTATAAATTTATTCATTTTTTTTTTTTTTAAGTATAAAAACACTTTTCTTGTTTTGTAAATACGTTGAATTTGTTTTTCTTTCATAAGCGCTGCGTGCAAATAAATTTTCGCTGTAATAACGCATTTTGGGGTTTAAGGTTTTTATTATTAGTTACTCGTTAGCTGCACTTTGCTGCTGCTTCTATTGCCATAAATTTAATGGAGAGAGAAGGAAAGAAAAAAGTATAATTTTTCACAATCATCTCATCATCTCATCATTTGTTTGATAGCGACATAAAACGGATGTTTTTTGTGCTAAAATACAAAATACGCGTAAAATATAATAAAAATAAATTCTTTTTCATATTTCTTTCTTTTTTAAATATCGATTTACATTTAACAATAATAATAATAATAATAATAATGATAATAACAACAACAATAGCAATCATAGGAGCAATTACAAAAAAAAAAAAAAGAAAGAAAAATCGTACATATATATATATATATAACGAAAGACAGTATAGCGGATGATTGCTTTCATCTCTTTATGCCTGTGTTGGCAAACATTATAAACAACAACAAATACTTGTAAATTATGCATGAAAACAGCAATACTAACAACAACAACAACAATAATAATAATAATAGCAATAACAACAACAACAGCAGCAGCAATGACAAACAAACAGATATTAAAGTCAGTTTTATAGAAGCATTTGTACGGGTGTGTTTGGCTGGCTGGCTTTAGTGTTTGTTTATGACGCCTGAAAAACATGTTGCGTATACGCTTCAGTGATTTATTACTCTTCTCCGTTCGCTGTTTTGTTCACTGTAGTTTTATTTTTTTTTTTTTTTTGTTCTCATCATATTTAATGGCTACAGTGATGGCTTGTAATACATATTTTTATTTTTTTTATTTTTTTGTTGACTGACACAATAACTCTCTCGTTGGATTTTCATAGGACCGCTACTAAGCTTTTCACAGAAGGTTTGTCTTTTTTTTCTGCTGAATTTTTAAAACAATTTTTTAAATTATTAAACCAAAACAATTTAAGTTTTTATTTAAGCAAATATATTTTCAAATATATTTTTGTTATAGCTTTTTTCCTCCCACAGTAGCATTATCGTGTTTTATCGGCAAAGTAGTTCTTTCCTTAAAATCATACAGATTGTCTGTGCTAACTTCACTTAATCAGATCAACAACAGAAATAAATCTTTCTATCCGAGAGTGGACCATATAGCAAATTAACCAAAAAAAAGAAAAATATATATATACTCAACAGCATAACTGCAATACTATCTAATAATGGAACGAAATCTTTGAAAGTAAAAAAGAAAAAGAAACCACTTATGAAAAACTTTCTTAAGTAAAGCTGGAAGTTTCCAGACTAGTTTTGTACTGCGTTAACACGGCACAAATTAAAAATGACTAAATGATTTAAAGAATATTTCTCTCATGAATTGATTGTTACTTTCTTGCCCGGGATTGAAGATTTGGGTATAACGTCTTACGTCTTCTCATTTGACGTAAGAATTATTCGTGACATTTGTTTCCCCTTCATTTAGTTCTGTCCTTCTGTCAAGTCCTCCCAAACCTTCGTGATGATGAAAATAAAAAGAAACGAAAAAGTGACGGCGATATATCTCGTTGTGTTGTCTGTATCCCGCTGTTGAACGTGTGCTTGTTACCATAGATAATAACTACATTTTGTTTAATTGAATGCTTTTGCTTAACCGACTTTTCCACTTTTGTTGATTTCACTTGTTTGCCTCCTTCACTTTCACTGCTCTCTCATGCATTACTCATATATCGTCGTTATTTTCGTAGTTTCGTTTTACAACTCAGTTGGATATATTCCTTTTTCGAAATCCCGCATTCTGCACGCCCCGCATTCTTGATTGATCATAGCCATAATGGCGTAAAAGAAACTTCTAACCAACAAACAATTTTAGGGTCCTTCCTGCAAAATGCCTGGGAAACGGGAAAAATGTCTAACTGGTGACATAACCACAAGTTTGTTACCGTTCTCATGAGCTCAGTTCATAGAAAAAAAAAAAAAAACCTAAGAACATAGTTGTACACGACAGGCTTCATTTTTATTCCATCTTAGCAGGATTTAAATAAGTTGATCGTGATAAGCTTTAAAAAGACGAAATCTCGATTATATATAAAAGCAAAAGCTGTTCATTACCCAATGTAAAGGACTTGAAAGAAATTAACGAAAACGACATTACCGAAAATATCAAAATTACTTAAGAAAGAATCAAAATTACTTAAGAATGTATCCTTAAGGTTAATGGGTCGGCATTAATTATCTAATGGAATTAAAATAATTAAAAAATCGACGCAGTTTTCGTTACGCTAACGTAATTCATTTGCATTGTTGCTTTACCGCCATAAATTTTCCTCTAATCGGACCACGTGTTTTTAGTTTATAACAAATGGGATGACGATGGACGTTGCAGGCTCATAGCCAGAAAGAAATCCCTTATTCCATATCCTGGACAGCAAGTTGTTTATTGTTAATAGATACGTATTTATGCAAATGCGCTTTATATAAAAATAAAGCATCATGCCAGATGGCCACTTTCTGTTTTACACCCTACACCATTTGTAGTGCAAGGTTATAATAAGTTCGTGCGGATGCATGCATCGCCCAAAAGGACTTGAATTAGAGCCATGTTTTATTATACGGATCTATTCAAAGTCGCGTTTTGCATTCATCTAAGCTTGCCTGTGCCTCTGTCTGTCTGTCTGTCTTGTTTCCTTATATTCAACGTACAGGTCGTAATTTTCGAGATATTTGGGTGAAATTTGCTGCACGAGAGTGCTTTGATCCAAAGAAAATCATTATACGAATAAATGCAATAAGCGAAATGCATAAGGCGATTTAGTGATGGGTCGTACCTCACTAGATCATTTTCACTTGATTGATTGAAATTAAAAATAATTTCAAAAATAAAACAAGTGAAAAAATTATATTCGGCTGTGACGGAATCTTTTACATACATTACTTTTATCATAAAAACAAGTAAAAACATTATAGTCGGGCAAGGCCGACCATTAAATACCCTACACCACATTGTCTGACACACTTTTTATTTTTATTATAGAACATAAAATTTATATCTTGTTTCTATACAAAGGCATAGTTTTCAAGCGCGTATTTATGGGGAATTGGGCCCAAAACATAACCTAATATAATACAAGTTTGAACCTTATATAGGACATGATCCAAAAACAGGCAGTCCAAATTGTGTAGAGTTCATTTTCGTGTGAAATTACTATTATAGATCAATTTTCATCACCGCATGTTAAAACTTAGGCTTAGGTGGGATCCAAAAAATAGATCGAGAAGGTCCAAATTTGGTACAGTTTATTTTTTTATGTTAAATTACTATTATGATATAATTTTCATCACGAAGTGTACCCTTTTGTTCAATGAACTTCAGCGTTCATTATATGAGAGGGGGTTCAAAAATTTCTCCAGCCGATCCGAAGTTTTCATACCAATTTAGAATGCCGAAATATTACCACTTATCCGCTTTTGCCATGAAATTGTGAAAGTTACAATTTTCTTGTGTGTGTTCGAACAAGTGGACCGATCCGAATCATTTTCAATAGCGTTCGTCCTTGGATCAAAACACATCACTGTACCAAATCTGCCCGACTGTGAGCTTCTAAGGCTTGTCGTGGTAAGATTCTTTAAAGAAAAAAAAAAAAATGGGGAAAGGGTTAAACGATTCATAAATATTTTTTTTTCTCTCTGTATTAAGTAAAGTAACAAAATAGTTCTTGGAAATGCAATGTAAAATAATCAATATTTGTAAGGGTTGAAAAAAAAATCTCCGAACGTATGCGAACTCTAATTATTTTATTAAAATTCATTTTGAAATCTTCGCTTTAAGTTTCACAAACCTGTTGCTGAGCCATTGTCGTCCTTATATGAATGCGGGACGTTTGCCTGAGTGGGCTGATTATTAAAAAATAAATAAAAAATGTTGATCGATTGTGAAGAGTTGGGTGTGCCGTTCTCAGTACACGGCAAAAATTAAAATTAAGATTAACTGAAAATTAATTAAAATCAATAATAATTTGTTTTTTTTTTTTTTTTTTGGTTATACGTAGCATTCTGTCAATTAAACATTTATTATTACGAACATAATCCATATTGTTAGAGGAAAATAAGAGTACCATACCCGTAGGTCACTTGCAATACCTTTATAAATCAACCTTTGAGATTTGTGTTGTGTAATATTTGCAACCTAGTTTACTTAACCTGTTTTCTTTTCTATACTGATCTCAGTTTTGCATAAACGTTTGAAATCGTTTCACTATGTATTATAAATATTATAGAAAATGCATGTGCAAAGCAAATTTTGTTTGAAATCATATAGTTTTGAAGACATCAAAAACAAACAAAAAAAAAACAAAAAACGAACAGAACGAAAGTATTTATTCAATATCATTAAATTCCTTTGCTTTGCTTGTATTTCGTTTTCGTTACATTCATATGACTGCAGGAAGGAAGAAAGGAAAAAAAAAATTTTTATTTAACAAACAAATGACAGCACTATAGTGGGACAGGAACATCCATTAAATGCCGTACATCGCTCTACACCAAATCCATACATCAAATGTATCTATTTTGCAAATAAAGCGTTATATGGAATCATTTTCAATAGTTCTCATCCTTCGACCAAAAAAAAAACACGCCGGCATACCATATTTCATCAAAATATCTTCAAAATTGGCGCCTTGAACGCAAGAAAGCAAAACAGACAGAGAGACAGACAGACAAAGAGAATTAGATCGATTCAGAAAATAATTCTGAATCGGTCGGTATAATAAAATGTGAGTCTATCTCATTTGCTTCCGGACTTTGCCTACATCCGTACACTGTGGTGCGCCCACAAGTGGTGTAGGGTATAAGGTAACAAAAGAAACAAAGCAATCTCTTGTAAGGTAAATATTAGTTTGAAATTGAAATATTAAGGAGGAAAAAAAACACAGATTCTGTAAACTTAAGGCAGTGAAGCATCAACGTTTCGATATTTATTATCAAGATCCACCTTAAGGCGTTCCATTCGCTTTTTGACTTTAAATCCAAATATCAATATAATAAAACGCTCGCTTTTATATCTAGCAAGTCCATTATTGTTTAATACAATATAAAGTCCAAACGAAATCTCTATAAGCCAAAAATGCAAAGAAAAAAAAACAAAGAGAGAGAGAGAGCAAAAAGAAAGCAAAATAAAATAACTGTAAAAATTCATCAGGCTATTCTATCATACAACTACTACCGAAGGGAATCTCTCGCTCACTTCCTTTTATTTTTGTTTTTTTTTTTTTTTTTTCTTTGCCCAAGTCTTCATAAGCAAGTTCTCTTGCCTGCTCGCTTTTTGAGTGGCTTCTTATAAGTTGCTGTGTACTTAAACTCTTTGAAAGGCATTGCGTTGCGTTTCGTTCGCTTTATATTTTACGTTTTATTTTTGTTTTGCTTTAATTTTTGCTCGAATATTAATTTCCGTTTTTCAGACATTTAATTAAACAACATTTTATTTTATGTAATGTCAGTAAATTGGAATAAAAACAGTAAAAAAAAGAAATGAACTTTTCAAGATAAAACATTCAACCGTATAAACGAGTACAAATGGCGTAACATACCGTACAATAGAATCTTACAAAAGGAATGTTATGAAATTTTTATGCTATTTTAAGTAAGCAGAGATTTCTTTTTTTCTGTTGCTTTTGCATTTTCTATCTCTTTCTCTTATTACAAATCCGAACTATATGTATATTTTTCCTAATTATGTTTGTTGTTGAAAAAAAAGTAAACCGGAATGAACGAAAGATCTAAAGGAAGAAAAAATAACCTTTAGTTTTTCCTGTAGCCAGCGAATACAACAAGCAATCAGGAGCGGATACCGAAGGTTAACAAAGGGCAAAGGGCTCCTTTCTACAAAATATTTAATCTCACTAACATCATTTTGGGAATCTTTTTAAGTGCATACTCTACTCTGCTCTACATCTTTTGTGATGCCTGGTGATATTATGTTCGTTAGATGTCTGTCCTTTTGTGGTTTTCCTTCGCTTTTTTTCTTTGTTTTTGTGATGAGAAAGTATCAAAAACCGCCCACATGAGGCAGTGCGAGACTTTAGCCTGCTCAAAACAACTTATGCTGCTATTCCACGGCCACGGCTATGACACAACCACTTCGGTATATCTGTACAGGGCGGGTTACCGTTTACGCACTCCCTATGAGCTTACGTTTCATCATTTTTTATTTCTTCAATATTTACTTCTTCAACATATACGTGTCCATGCATGTGTTGGGCTTAGCCTATAGATCACAGTTTTCGAGATGTCTTTTGCAAGCTTGGCATAGGGATATGTTATGGTACAAGATCGAATCCTATGGAAAATCCAATCTAAAATCATTTTTATGACTATCGATGACCCATACAACGTTACACTTAAAAAAAATCTTTATCCCTCATCGGACCTCGACGAGTCTCTTATTTGAACTGTGACCTCAAGCTTTTTAATTACTTCACACTAACTCATTGTGTAAAAATATGCAAACTCTGCATAAATCCTGATTCAGTTCATCGGTCGCAAACAAATTATCAAAAATGTTGTGTGAATCTGCGGATACTGTTATGAAATGACATACACAGTCCCTCAACGCCTCTCTATCACAAATTTTGGGTCAATTTAGTGCTTCTTGTGTAATGGGTATCAGTTTTCCTGCAGTCTTTACCCTTTCGTTGGCCAGGCCAAAAAATGTTTATTGAATGGAAGTTTTTTGTACAGTGAAATACTAATAGCGGATCTCCCAGTTCTTTTAGATCAGTTCTAATTCAATCTTAAAATATAGTGGATTTAAGGCGAGGTTACAATGCCCGCCACTGCTATTAAATGTCACTGGCATATGTTACTATTATCACTTCACTTCATCGCCCTGAACTCAAACGTATATTGTGTAGCAAACTAATCGATCAGTTCGAAGATATCGTTCTTTGATGACTTTACGCTTTATGATGTGGGAACACTAATATTATCGCAACATTATCGCTGATGCATTTATCTCACTAACTCTCCTTTTTCATAAGTAAAAAACTCGCAAGCAGGAACAGGTAATAATCGCTGGCAGCCTGTTTAGAAGACACACTTGCCTTTTATTTTACTTAGCTCGCAATCACAAGTCGGTATAATCTTTTGATCTACTTGTGGATAAATATACGCATTTTAGTTATAAGCTTGGAACGATTGCTTAATAAAACTAAATTTTATCTCTTGCTCCTCATGGAACCGTTGAATCTGTTAGTAAATTTTATTGAACAAGACCCACGGAGACAAGTGCGCAGCAACCCATTGCTTCAAATCGATACCAAGTTTCAAGCAACCTTGACGATCGATAAGTCCTTGACTTTAGTTGACTAGCGATAAAGGCTGCGCTCATTTTTTTATCAAGCATTGTTTGATAGAACATTAAAGTTATTAGTTGTTGTGTCGTACCGAATAAGGCACTAATTTATTGTTAGGCCTGTTTACGCGTCTTAAGTAAATCTAATTCTTATCTTATGGGAAAGCAAGCGTTGAATACCTCAGCTAAAGGCACTGCTCCCCACAATTCTTGTGTGTCTCTTAAGCCATTTAACTCGTTGCTAGTCCTGTTTGCCGCAATAGTTTTCGGCTAACGATATCTATTAAAGGAAATCGTCTTTTTCCGCCCGGTTGGCGCACTTGATACACGGTAGCAGAACTTGAAAACGTGCGAAAAAATGTACTCCTCGGTTATTGGAAAATCTACGGCTGGCAAGATCTTACCCGATGGATTCTGTTGCAATGGACATAAGGTAACGCCCGATGCTTTCTTTTGTCATTTGGGTAAAGCTAATCCGTAAATACAATTCAAGCTGCTGCCTCAACCAAGGTAAGCCAAGTGAAGGGCATGGATGAGCCTGGCTTTAATCAGAAAGGGTGATGTGATATAACGGCTGATCTATAATTCTGAAGGCTAACCCACTTGGGAAGCTTTGTTTACTTTGTATGCCATTGGGCACAGCGGACCTTAGACTCTCTTAGGCAGATATTTACATTAAACCCTATCTCAAGTAATTTTACGGCTTTGCATTTCTCCGCACTTCGTTATCGAAACACATCGTTCTTAGTCCACAATTGAACTGCAATTTTTAATTTCCATTCTCCGCTTTGGCTTAATCTAAAGCGTGAAGTTAAGCTCGATTCGCTCAGCGCAACCCTTTAATAAGTTAATGTTAAATATTGAATATTAGTTTTTGCTTGCATTACTTCGGTGCCTCATCGTAATATATTTCGGCTGATAATGAGCACATTGCGAGAGCTCAGCTAACGTTTGTAGAAATAATTTCTACATCCATTGATTGGACTTTAGTGACCACGTGACTGTTATTGTAATGAACAACTAACTAATAATGAGTTCCATGAAGCTGATGGAGTTAGGCATAATTTTTACAATTTTTTAATAAACTTTGAATACGTGAAATAGCACAATGCGACCATTAGCTATAGGTATGTGTTACGTTTTAATTAGCAATACTCGGCTCATTGCAAGTAAATAAGTCTTAGCACTGCACTAATTACTGTTACTGGAAATTATTTTAGGGTGCTGTCCTTTGGTGGAAGGATTTTTTTTTTTTTGATATTGTTTAGCACCATCCGTGAGCTTATTAAACGATAAAGACCTCAAGCGATTCTCAAAAGTAACCAATTGCTAGACAATACCGTTACGTTATCTTTCATTTAGTTAACTGTCCTTTCCAATCATGTACTAACCGGTATATGGGGTAAACGAATATAGTTAAAAAGAGTCTTTTGCTAAAGCTTTTTCGATTTTGAATATCGAGCCGTTATTCGATATCAGCAAAAATGTTTCATTTCCTGCCTGTTTGACAATGAGGTTATTATGCGATTTGGCGGTTTTCACACGGCATAGAATTAACCTAATTTGATTGAATAAGAGCATACGCGGTTTCGATCGATTATGCAAAAAGAAAGTTAAATAGACATTCAATGCTTACTTTTTTTTATATTGCGTTATGCAACATTTTTTGTATTCCTCTCTAACCGTTTATGAGGCCATGATTACAGTTGCGTTGCTAATGATGATTAGTACGTTAGTACGCTAGTACGCTGCTTACTGATTACTCTTTAATTAAATATTTTCAGGCATACACGTATGAGCATAAATTTTCATGTTTTTTTTTTTTTTTTTTGCTTCCATTATGAATGAAATGAGATATTTTTGTAGGTTTCTTTATTCACATTCCTACTGCACGCATGCAAAGCGTTCTATATGTGGTTAAGCAGACACAAATAATTATATATACATATACATACATATGCATACATATGGAGGCAGAATGCATTTATATATATATGTGTATATGTGTGCATTTACTCCGTGGTGCATGTTAATGCAAATAATTACATTTCGTTAATGTACCTTCATACCAACCTCAGTGGATTAATTTTTGTACTCTCATGTGTGTAATTTTTATATACTTATATATATATATATATATATGTAGAAGAGCATGTGTGCATGCGTGTTTCAGTTTTTTGTTTCATTAATACTTTTCTGGCATTTTTTTTTTCTTTTTTGTGTTCGCGAACACTGGCTAATGTTACAGCAGCAGTTTTTCTTCTGCGCGTCTCTCTCTCTCTCTCTTTCTATCTCTCGCACTGTTGTTTTATTTTTCTTTCTTTGTCTTGAAAAGAAAACGATAGCAGGAGATATACAATTCCATTGGAATTTCCTTCTAAGCCAATCTTTTAACAATCGATCATCGACCATTTCTTGCGTTGAAGTTTGACTTTAACGGGAGTAACAAAGACAGTTTTTATAGGCAAGTTGCATCATATTGTCATAAATTGTAAATGTCTTTGTGGAAGATAGTTAGTCTCGCATCAGCTGAAGCTTAAGCGCATGCATATGGAAATTGTTTAAGCAAAATGTCTAACAATGTTGTTGCCGCTCGATTAAATACTTGAATGCGATGTTAACCTTAGATTGTTAAGCAATTGCTTTATGCACATAACCTATGGTAGCCCGGTTTGTGCCAACGTCTCATAGATTTCTTCTTCTTATTTTTTTCTTCAACATTTTGTACTTAAACACAAATAACTTACAACTATTTGCAATGCCTTGTCAACACAGAAAGAATATAAATACGCAGCAGCAGAAGATTTTAGAAATTCCGCATATGTCAGATGCCGTAACTAGTCATGTGAAAGAAACTTCAGAATTTTAAAGGGATCTTTCATTTATTTCTTTTAATTCACAATTTTTGCAAATAAAATTCTAATAAAATACACTGTACAAAGCGAACGATTTCAATAGTTTTTAAAAAAGCAACAACGTTTTCATATCATCCCCACCCGAACTATCATTATTATGTAGGATAACTTTTGCTTGTTGCAATAAAGCTACTTTACTAAAGGACAGACAGACAATTTTGGAAAAAAATGAAACATTTAATTACTTACTACTCGACTACTAATTGACATTTGATTTAGTGACAATATCTGTGGATTAAATTATTCAATGAGCAAAAACTTCGTGACGTTTTTTTTTTTTCAACAAAATTGAAATACAATTTTCTTACACCTTAAGTGAATTGTACTAAATCGACTATCGACCATTTTGAGATGACAACACTTTACGATATTTTCGATTAAGCTATTCTGACATCACTGTAGAATTTTCGGGAATTCTAAGCGGAGAACTGAAACGAGGTAATTACGCAGTCATCTTTTAAAATCGACCTCATTAACCAACTACCGTTAAAAGAGTTCTGCAAAGACCCGTCACACTAACTTTCTAGCCAAAATTCTCGCTCAGATGTAGTTAATCTGGCCTTGTCGCAATGAAAGGTGTCAGCTGCTTTTGCTAATCAATTTTCGATTATTATTTGTGTGCGATTCACTTTTCATTGCTCTTCAATAATGCCTTCAGAAATGGGGTGGATATCGTTTTATTTCAGCAGCGATTGGCGGATGCGAATTCGGTCCAATTCATGTGGCATCCAAATATTGAGTTGCCTTATGAAAATGGTTTTACAGTTTTTTTTTTCTTGCAATGCTTAACTATGTGCCCTTGTCTTTAGTATGAGGGATGAAAATTTTTCTTAATTTTTTTAAGGATTTCGTTGACTTTACCGGTTGGTCGGCTAGAGCACGATGCAACGCTCAATTTCAAACTTGCAGAGCTCTTTAGGTCTAAATGATATTTTAAAGTATAGGAAATTTTACAAAAGTTTAACTCAATTACTCTCTGATCAGCCTGAGTATCCGAGTAGATAAGAACCGCGACTACCACCCAGTGTTCACGGATTCAAATCTCAAGTGAAGTAGAGTTTACTTTGGTCGTAACTTAGTCGTTAAACCCATAGCACTTATTGATCGAGCAAACGCCCAGCCCACCTCTCAATTTCATTCTCTTTCTTCAATTCTTTCTGACAGTCGTTCTGTTACACAAATGAAGGACATCCCCTGAGTGATCTATAGTTTCAAGGAAATACGAACAAAGAAAAAAACCCAATTTTTCACCAACTGAATTATCTATCGATAGCCACTTTTCATACGTATATATGTATATATATACATGTACATATATTTTCGCATGTTACAAGGTTTCATAGAATTATTGTTAGCAAAGTTAAGCGATTTCGAAAGCAATCTATAGGAGAAAAGGCCACGAAGCTTTCCCTTCATTTGTTATTACAAACTAATGTTTGTTGTTGTCAATTCTCTGTTATATATATTTTACGTCGTTTAGTTAATCCACTGTTATTTTATGACCGTCACTAGGTTACACAAAGTAACAACATTTTATTTCGCTTTTTGTCGGTCCCATTCATTAACCATTGTTTCACTTACACTTGTATTATAAGGAGAGTTTAAAATTAAGTAAGTAAGTAAGTCGGGCTTATCAACGACATACGAAAGTTGCTGTTAAGGTCAACCTAGTAATTCCTAAATGAAACCTATGTAAGAAAATTACCTTTAAATAGCATTTATATTAATCCATATAAGAGTAAGCAACGCATTTAAAAAAGAAAACAAATTGTAAAAACTATGTAATCTTAAAAAATTCCTATTAATGTACACAAAGGAACAATAAACACAATAAAATGAAATAAGATAAAATTCAGGATACTAGTTATCGAAGTCGAATATCACAATGACTGCATGACATTTGGTATTACATTGTATAGTGTATAGTAATATATAATGTATATAGCAATAGCTTTTTGATTATAACATATGCCGGCTGTGGTACAAGGGTATGTTAACCTTGTGCGAACGCATACAACGCATAGAAGAACTGAAGACAGACCCAGTTTTTATAGTACCGATCGATTCAGAATTACTTCAGAATTATCATTGGAATCGATCTAAGCTTGTCTGTCTGCCCGTCTGTCTTGTACTCTTGTATTCAACCCTCCGGTCGCAGTCTTTAAAATATGTTGACGAAATTTGTTACACTGACATGCTTTGGCTCAAGGATGACGGCTATTGAAAGTGGTTCGGACCAGAGCAGTCCTTCGACAACATCTCATGGAAAGCCTTACTCTGAAAAGTTGTTATGCTTATGAATAACTGTCATAATCGACATGATGTAGGATATTTAATGGTGGGCCTTGGCAAACTATGATGTTTGCGTTGGTTATTTTTTTTTTTTTTTTCTTTGGAACTTTAATAAAGCAAAGATAAGGTTGTACATCAAAAAAGTTAAAATAAAAAAAAAAAATTGTCTTTATAGACGTCATGATAATCGGTATTTTAATGTACCGTGATAGCATGATACCTGATAAAGGCTTTACATTCAAATCATTTTTATTGATAAATCTTTATGCTCGCTACTATGAGCATTAATGCACAGATCGGTGACAATTAGCTATAAAATAAAAATTATATCACGATCCAGAGAAATGTATTGAAACGTATACGTAGGCATTAATGTGTTAATTTGCTTTCCTATTTTGAACATTTTGTTTTTTTTTTTTTTTCATTATGTTTAAGGACTGGTGTTATGATGATGAAGCGGAAAAAAGTGATAAAAAACAAAAAAGTATTTATATCATATCAAAGTTGCTCTAGTTGTTGTATTTGTTGGCCACAAAACCATTTTTCAAGTATTTATGAAGCACTTAAATTTTATGGTCTGTTAAATGGTAAATATTTGTTTAATCAACAAAAATTAATTAAAAATGTCAATTAAAAATAAATTATATTTAAATTGGTTGATTGTTGTTGTAGCTGTTTATGGTTTTAAATATTTTTGTGTTTTTTTTTTTTTTTTTTTTTTGTCTTTTTTCTCGACTTGCTTAAAAAAATAAACACAAAAATATATATTAATTAATTTTGTGTACATAAAAAAAGCATCAATCCTTGTATTAATAAATGTTTAACTCGTGCGGAGACCAAGGAAAACTCGTTACAAAGAGAAGCAATTCATTGATGTAAATANTTATGGTCTGTTAAATGGTAAATATTTGTTTAATCAACAAAAATTAATTAAAAATGTCAATTAAAAATAAATTATATTTAAATTGGATTTTTTTTTTTATATTTGTTTATTGTTTTTATTTTTTTTTTTTTTTTTTTTTTTTTTTTTTTGTACATATAT
Source organism: Glossina pallidipes (assembly GCA_000688715.1). NCBI lineage: Eukaryota > Metazoa > Arthropoda > Insecta > Diptera > Glossinidae > Glossina > Glossina pallidipes. The sequence goes on along the minus strand of KK499773.1, from coordinate 1,055,205 downwards.
ATAATTATGTCACATATTTATAGATAAACATAAACACTAAATGAATGAATGTAGGAAAAAAAAGCATCAATCCTTGTATTAATAAATGTTTAACTCGTGCGGAGACCAAGGAAAACTCGTTACAAAGAGAAGCAATTCATTGATGTAAATAAATTTTTTTACTTTTATTGTATAGTGTGTTGTGTGTGTGTATGTGTGTTTATTGATTGTTGTGTTCGCGCGTTAATATTTTTAAAAAACTGACAGTTTTAATTAAATCAATTTTCAAAAAGCGTTTCTTACAAAAACATACCAAAAGCCAATCAATAGATTAAATATGCGAAAAAAAACAAAAACAAACGGTTGGTGTTAGACGAATCATTAATAACTAGACTCCAGTTATCGAATCATTTTCTCAACGCTTCTTGAACTAACAACTTCAAGTTAATTACCAAGAATAATTACCAAACGAAACCAATTTAAATGAACGGACGGATAGACAGATACAAGCGGTAATGTTGATAGATCGACACAGGTACATTTTCTATAGTCTTTTATACGTATCGCTTCACAATTGGCGTTATATCCTTAAATAATCCGACAGGATACAATAACAAAAACAACAACGACGGAATTCTATTCACTTTAAAGTGAACTTTAGCCACCCCCTGTCTTAAAAATAAGATACGTTTTCTGTGGGGAAAAGAAAAGATAAACCTCACTAAACACTTAATGACAAAAATAATTATTTTTCATAAAAATACTTGCGGTTTTTTACAGTTTTGGTTCGTTTTAACTGCCGATTATGTCCATTGTCAAAGTTGATCTAGCGATCAAATTTGAAAGCACTGGGCGAAAGTTGAAATTATTTTCATCATACATGACAAAGCGAATTGCGACAGCGAGCTAATTGCAGCGGACAGACGGACAGTTTCAGATTATCTTATAATCTGAAGCCGATGAGTAATGCGCGCGCTTTAAAGCGCGTGCTTATAGCGTTATATTCAAAGTCAGTGTACTCTCATCGTTATGAAAATAAGAAAAAATCGTTTAACAATGAATAGCAAATATTATGTGTACATACATACGTTAGCATGCATAAATTGCATATTTTTATATGCATTTTATATGCAAATAAAATTGCAATTGATTTTATGGGAATATAAACTTTAAAACAAGTGACATATGTTGCTAGAGCAACGTTCATACAAAAAAAAACAAAAAAAAAACAAAAGCACACACACTAGCTAACTTATTTTTATTTAGTTTGTTGTCAATGCATACACAAAAAATGTAAAAAACAAATGTAAAAAAGCAAAGCAATAATACAATTTCAACAAAAATATTATTTACAGTAAATTTTTTATATAAAAATGTTTTTTTTTTTTATCTCTTCTTCTTTTTACGTGCCACTCTGTAAAATGAAATTTAATTTCATTTTTTCAAAAGTCTACGCTTAGTTATTAAACGATAATAATTTTTAAATAAAATGGAAAAATGTATGGCCTAGATTTTGGCGCGCGCATATTTTTCAAATGATATTAAAGCGTAATGTTCAGTGAAATTTTTTTCACAGCAAAAAATCATAAGTAACCGCATTGTTGTATTTTATGTTAACTTTTCGAAACATCGTTTCTATGAAGATGCCCTTCTATTACCTTAATATTATATATATATGTGCATATGTAAAAATTCTCAGCATGAGAAACTTTTGTGTATGTTTGCGAACACGTAACAGGAAGAAAGAAAAAAACAAAACGAAAATATGAAACGAAAATTCATTTCTTCTTTTTCTCGTCATGTATAAGCCAAGCAGTCCTTTTCTTGCAGAGTACGGAATGGTCTGCCGTCTTAGTCAGCGTCCGTGTCATACGTGCGCGTAAACGTTGAAAGTACGACGCTATCAAATAAGAAATTCAATTTGAAATAACTTTAATACGAATTTCGGATTCAAAAGCTCAAAGTTATCATATTTTTCATCAATTTACCGAAAAGGTTTCTTATTAATCCGAATAACTATTGCATTATGATTACATTCACGACTGATTTTTCATATTTATAGCACACAGAGATATTAAAGTTGAATTCATTCAGAGTGAAATCGAACTCGTTGGGCCAATTTCAGTGCTAGCAAGTGACAGTGGTCGTCGCTTCTCACATAAAAAGTGACGATCACCTCTGTTCTTAATGTAATGTCAATGTGCAAGAATCGAGAGAGCAAAATAATGTCCACTTAAGAGAACATTTACTCGAATAATCGAAGGCGTTACTTAAGGGATCAGAATTTTTGAAAACATTACATAACAATGCAAAAACACTATCACAATCCAGCCGAAGTCCATGCCATTAACGTCGCCTATATTCGGCCAAACTTGAAATATGATTTACTTCTATATATGTGCGGGCGTGTGTGTATGAGCGGTAGCTTCAAAATATTGTCTGGCTGCACTCAAATACGCGCAACGAGATGGCGAAATTAGGTTCAGGTTAATGCTTCATGCGCACATCTGACATCATAAAAAAACAGAAATAAACGTAAAGTAAAAATAAGTTTCCAGTGATTTTTGAACGTGCAAGAAGCCCTTATTTGAAGAGAGCGTTCAATGTTAGTTTATTGAAAGTACTGTTCACCATTTTCTATACATTTTGTCTGTCTTTCTGTGAGAATGTGAATTCTGCGGAAAGCCAATATTTAAGACTATCTACGTAAAAATTTAATCGGGGCTTGCAAGTATTTTGATCAGCGATATCTATTGGTGAAAATCATTATCAGTATGCAAAGTATCAATGAGCAGTTAACAGTTAAATTGGATAATTTTGAGCTTTCGCTACATAAAATAATAGTTTTCCATTTAGTGTTATTGAGTTATTCATCTTGCATGACAACGCACCTTGCAAGAGTTGTCAACGATACACTGTTGCAGCTCGAATGTGCAAGCTCTACCGCACATAGCGTATTCACCGCCTTATACAGCGCCTTGTGATCGCTGCAGCATTGTTGGCTGGCATGCTGTTTCGAAATACTGAAGAAGTGCGAAAATGAGCTGATGTTTAGATCACTGCCACAACAATATCGTTGTTTCTATAGCACCATGTTACGAGAAAGATGGGCAAAAGTTGTACAAAATGATGGAAAATCTTTTGATCAAGTAGACATTTATGCACCTCATATTTCTTTGGTATGTCACAGACATATAATGCATTTTGTGTTGAACCCGTAAGACGGGCACAAGGGAAATGTCTGGTGAGAGATCGAGAGAAAGATAAATAAAATTTTATTTTAAATATTAGCGATCGGTAATGATATTATATATATAATGGAAGCGTTGCTCAGGCAGACAATATATCACTGATTAAATCGGCATTATTCGGGAAGGATAATCTATGATGAAGGCAGCAGGAAAGATGGCACATTCCAGTTCAGTGCGCTAACTTCTTTTGGATGGGTATGAACCCGAGCGTCGTCAAGATGGAAAATTACTCTAAATGCCGATTCTATTGCATACACTTCAGTGGAAGTTTGAAGTTAATCAGCTCGTCGGTGGTGAGGCCGCAACTTCATAAATGCTTGCAAATAAAAGAAAGCCAATTATTAGAAAAACCGCCAATAACTTATTTATATATCTTATGTAATTGCGTTTATTTTTCATTTTATTTATTTATTTATTTTTTTTATTTTTTTTTTTTTTTAATTCAAAATGATTGACTTTGAAAGCATCTGCCAAAGTCAAGATAATGCAATATCTACAACAAACTGAATGAACTATATATAGAGAAACTAATACAATCTCCGATACTGAGTATAATGAAAATCATGCCATTCACTGAGTTATTATGGAGTATAATTCATATATAACTTGAAATAGGATTAAAATATTAAGCCATGAATAGTAATGTAAAAGTCAATGACTCAGCCACGTTAGCGTAGCCAAAAAGTATTTTCATAGGCGTTTTCTCCTTTTCTATATATTTAGTAAATTTTTCGATCTTTCTCTTGTTAAAATACGGGATAAATTTTAAACTTTAACGATTCTCTTGCGTAGAGTCTTACATCTACACGTACATATTCAAACGCATGCACATTTTAATACCTTCTTATAGCAAGCAATGCCTGCAACAGTCAACAACAGCTATTTACTGCATTGAACACATACTGTTTGTATGCGTGTATGTATGTATGTGTATGTGTGTGTGTGTGTATGATGCCTATTTCTTTGTTCCATTTATAGGATTTTGGTTTTCTTTTCTCTATACTTTAAGGCAAAGCGGCTAAATACAAAAAAAAAAATTAAAAAAAAATATCGTAAAAGTAGAGAAAAATAAAAACCTTGGTATATATATAAATATATATATGTTGCTGTTTAAGTACAAACATTTACAGCTTTATTTTTATTAAAGTGAAGAAAAAATTTTAATATAAAAAATACATTTTTTCCTCTTTCTCCCGCCCTCCATTTTGTTTAAGCTTCATTTCCGTTTCCTTTGGTCAATATGGCTGATGCCACTGAGCTAAGCTAAAATAACGCAACAATAACAACAAACGACGACGACAGCACAGATGCTAATTTTAGTTAAACTACGCATTAGTTCTTTTTTTCCCTTCATTTTGTTTTTTTTTTTTTCTTTCTCTTTTTTTGCAAATTTTATTTTTTGTTTACTGCATAATATATAATGTTGTTGGTAGTTGTCGCTGCTGCTTTTTGTGTTGGTGTTCGCAAAACCATGACGACCCAAATGTGCTTTGAAGCCTATTAAAATATTTTCTGCGTATACATGCATACGTACATCAATACATACATACACATATGTAACTGCTTACGTTTTATACATATGTGCATGTCGTATAAGCTTCTAAAAGTGTTTAAGTTAACAATTGTTTGTGGGAGTAAACTAAACACAGGAGAAAGCAAGAAGAGAGATTTCAGGGATTATATAGAAAAAAAAAAGAAAAAAAGAAATCCAAGTTTGTCCGTCTTTTTTTTTCTTCTTTTTTTTTCTACCTTCTGTTCGTTTTTGTTAAGGTAGGAAAAGAACTACTTTTAACAATGTACGCATATATAGAGTTCAGAGCACAACACACAAATGCACTCAAACATACACACACACACACACACACTTACAAACACACACACGCAGACACCGACACAGACACACGCACCAGCATAACCGAACGTAGTCACATAGTTTGTGGTTTTCTAACATTTTCCGTATATGAACAGCATAGGAGAAGAAGAAGAAGAATCAACCAACTTACAAGTGGTATGTAAGTAAGAAATTTTCATGCTTGGAAAACTTTAGCCAATCGAAATGAAATAAAAAAAAAGAAAACAAAAAAAAAAACAACCAAATAAAAATCTGCCATCGTCTTTAGGCGACTCTTGGGTACCCATCAACTTTGACACCGGAAAGGTTATGAGACATATTATTATTATTATAAGTTTTTACTTGTTTTATCACTGTATTTGTTATTATTTTTGTCGTTATTTTTTTGGATTAATTTCTCAAGTGGAAAAACAAGTCTTTAGCGAAGTTCAAGGGCCGTAACTGAGTCTAATTGTTATGAGTACAGTCGAAATAGTCAAACGCAATGGATGTGCTCCCCTCAAGGGGCCATCTACCGTTCATACTTTTCGCCTTCCTCAAGCCAAGTTGTTGCATATGGTTCCGTGTTTGCGATTTCAAGCGACCCAAACTCGCCTCGCCCTTTATAAAATGTACACAAAGCAGGTTTTCCAGCAGTTTCACATGCTTGTCCGATTCGAAATTGTCGCTGCTCTTACCCTATGTTCGACCTCACATTTGAAACTTTTATTGCTAAGCAAATTAATCAAGTTTATATATATGGGAATATAAGGGGTAAACTAAGATCCAGTTCCATTATTATCGCAACTTTTGTATAAAAATTTAAACGACAAACTGCGACAACGACGCGGTTACCACTACCTAGATTCTATGCGCCTCATAAATCTGTTACGACGATGTCTTGTATGATGAGAATACTGAAATTTATAAATTGAAAAAAATTCTACTTAAGCTCTTGGATGAGGGCTACGATTGCTTTTCAAATACCCAGAGAAATTGCAAGCGTTCTATAATATCTCAGGTTTTGTGTATAAACAAATCTTCGTATTTTCTTCTAAGCTCTTGCCGGCAGATTTAACAAATCTTTTATACACCCAAGCTTTAAAATATATATCAATAACATCGAACGGGCGAATATTTGCGAAATGACTCAGAATCAGACACGAATCACTAAGACGTAGTTGAGCTACAGTACGTATGCCTTGTTGTCAAAAATGAAATGTTAAAATTATTGCATTTTCATTTTCTAGATAGTGGTCATAAAAGAGCACTGGAGAAGGATGGGAAGGGGGAGGGGGCAAATAACCCTACTTCCATTTCCATTAAACTTTACAATATAGTTTTGTGTAACAATGTTTTCAAGTTTTTTGCTTTTTCTTTCCGCATCCAACCTTAAAAAGCAAAAAAAAAGAAAAACGAACAGAAGATAATTGCAACCAAATCGAAAAACATGATTGTTTTACAAATCGAGCACACGTCTACTCTTAACAATCGCAACGCACACATTGTTTTATTTGAAAGAATTTTCTCGTATTCGGATGATGGTCTAAAAGTATGAGGTCAGCGTTACTTAACCTTTCATTTTTTCAATTTATCGTCAAACGTTGCGACAGCAACTCATTATATTAAATGATTTAACTCTTAAACTGTGTGTGAGTCTAGTAGTGAAGAAAATGGCAATTCATCTTAAAAACTCTTACGCCTGGGCATGCGAAAAATTTGAATGAATCCAATCAGTCTTGATGTACTAAACATTGAATATCAGCTGAGATCACTTGAGGAAAGCAAAGGTCATCTTCTTTTTGGTTTTGTCCTCTCAATATAATAACGTTTTCATATCCGTGTAAAAATGACGAATATGAATGAGAAGTCCCGTTTTCCGTCGGCCGAAATCTACAAATCTTTTACGAAACGAAACTGATCGGTAAACTGCTTATCGGTGCATCGAAAGTTTATTGAATCGAAAAATTTCTTTGTAATAAAGAACTTGGCTTAATAGGCTCGATTTCATTCGTAGTTTTCTATGATTTAGAGAAGCGAACCGATTACCATAAAGTTGGCGGTACGTAACAATAATGACAAAAGACAAAATCCCAGAAAAGCAAATCACGAAATATAGGAAGTATAGGATGATAGCATGTACCATGTAGGGAAAGAATTTTGGACAACTAAGCTCTTGGATCGTTTCGCTCTGCGCTTATATGCGAAAGAATTGCTAATGACATTGTGAGGCACTGGAAAGGCAATTTTTTTCTTTTTTTATCATTCAAGAGCTTAAGCCAATGCGAATATAATATAACTTTGGCTTATAGCGAGCAAGAGAGTTCTTTAGATCTTTATTTCGAACTTATTCTTAACGCTTAAGTTCATTGTTTTCGTAACAACTTTGTTTTTATAAGGAAAATTCTTTTTCAAGCCTGCAAACAGAACTTTTTCTTAAGAAATGTAATGACATGAATTTCGATCAGCAGCACTTAAGAAAAAACTTATATTAAACGAGATTTTCATTTACTTTATAAAGCTCCCGCTAGGCCCGAAACATCACATAAATACTTAATTTTGGGGATAAATTAAAAGAAATCTTCCGATTTTCGTAACTGAAAGTAACTTGAAGAGACGTCTTCTCCAAAAGACGTCCACATAAGATATTTCCCGTATAATGCCTTCTTATTTTAAGAGCTTGCTTCAGCTTCACATGTCTTGAATTCACTTCTTCGTAAAGGAAAAAAGAAATTCGGAATCATTTATTCAAAACTGTTTTCAAATCGTAAGTGTAAGATAAAGTGCGCAAAGTTTCATAACTCGTGCCCATGTGTACGTAGAGCGAAATGTGGCTTTCCCTTAAAGTCTACATGGCTTTTCAATTGTCCCGGCGATGTGATGAATCTGTGGATTAGAGAAACGGTAGATGGACGGCTTGGCATCTGTTCTGTTGATATTTTGCGGTCTACGCACGAGAAAATTGGTCGTACGGTAAACTAGGAAATCCTGGTACCAAAGAAGTCAGGATGATGCTTTATGCCCCGATTGGGACTTGTTAAGCTACATTTTTGAGTATAACATGGGCTATGTTTGTGGAAGATGACGAAAGTGCATGACAACGACCTAAAGAAAGACAAATGTCTTAGGAAGCTTTTTCCCTACCATGCGTGAATCGTATTTCGTCAAGGTCTAATACCGAGACAATAACTACTTCGTGCGGTCATCGGGCATTCTACAGTTAAGTAAGCACTCCAAGGTAGATATAAACGTTAAGTAGGTATACACTTTAGGTACATATACACTTTATGCCAGTACCAACTGTTCAATGAGTAAAACAGGACGACATATGTAGATTTTGATTAAATTGAATTTCTTCACCGATTCTCTTAAGTAATTGAAATAAGATTTGTAAGATAAAAGAGATTAAATTTTGGCTTTGTTGAGCAAAATGACTAAGTCCTCTACACAACTATTTTTATTACCGCATTTAGCTTAAGTTTAAAAAGTATAATAGACGTTAGCTGCAACTGTTAGGTACTTTTTAATTTACGTTAAAGTTAAAACAAATTTATCCATTTTTAAGCAAATACATGAGATAGAGAATATGAAATTAGTGGAAAAGTTAGTTAAGATGCACTGGAACGTGGTGGTTTTTTTCAGTTCGGTTCAGTAGAGAAGAAAATCCGTAGAGAATAATGGAAGCTGAACAGTTTTTGCTTTTACATCTTACCTCAAAGTTTTTCAGCAAATAATTCCAAGTGATGATGGTGCAGTTTTCCTACCTGCATCAGTATCGTAAGTTAATTTAGCATACTTCAAATTGTTGAATCGTAAGTAACATAAGGAACAAAAAAATCTCCCTCATCCCTTGAATTTTCGATTTGGAATATGTTTTTTTTTTGTTTTTTTTTTTTCTTTTTTCTCTTTTTTCAAATTTCATTAACGTCTGCGGTGTTAGATATCAAATACTTTATAGCTTATACGCTTTATGTGTATATGTACACAGGTTCATATACATGTCAAATACATAAACGGGAACAAATTTCCAATTTCACAAGTCTTCTCAATGCAACAACAACAAGAATAATAATAATAGTATTAAGATAAACAATAACAAGAACAAGAGCAGCAACAGCAATAGTTGCAGCAACAAAAACGCTGATACAAGAGGTCTGCACACGACGACTCAAGTACTATTATACACAGTTAAATAGTGTTAGATATATGTGTAGCATTAAAACCAAACCAAACCAAACCAAACGAAACCAAATGAAATGAAACCAAACTAAAACCCTACCCGAGATTCTTGCTCCACATCATGACCCTCTACATGCCGTATATATATATATATATGCATAACAGCTTAGCATGCATATACTATACCATTGATATCTGCATATATGTATGGATGTATGCATGTGTCTGTAACATGGTTAAGTGTATTTAATTTCAAGTATCCTGTGTATTCACATTCGTTACTCGTATAATTTCATGGCATGTTTTTAATGGTACGTGTCTATATGAATGTGTGTATGTGTGTGTGTGTGTGTGTGTGTGTGTGCATATGTATGTGAGGGTCTATAAGTTTTTTTCCACATTAAAATGTGTCCACAATTAATGACATTGTATGTAAGACAAGTGCTAGGTCTATAAGTACGTGTGTCTACGTATGTGAGTAATTATATATGCTTCACAGCGAATGGGTGGCGGCGGGTGAACGGCATATTGGTTAGATGATGGTTAGCTGGCTTAGTACGGTTGATTACATTGTACAAATTTTGCTCTTGTTGTTTTTTGGTTTTTTCATTAAAATTTTAAACATTTTCTTTGTCTATGCTATTTTCACTCACGCACGCATATATATGTACAATTATATATATATATGTACTTATATATATATATATATATATATATATATATATATATATATATATATATATATATATATATATATATGTCCATGTGCATGTATGTAGATTTAAGCAACCACACATACATAATAAGTTCACATTATTTGCGGTTGATTAATTGGGGTCATCTGTAGTGGATATAAGTGGTTTCCTCTTTACTTCATCTGCATTTGCGTTCGTTCATTTATTCTCTATATTTTTTTTTCACATATTGTTGTTGTTTTTTAATATAATTTTCTCTGTTTTAATTTCACATTTTATGCACATTTCTTCTATTTTTTTTTTTTTTTATTTTTTTTTTTATTAAAATTCACACACACTTGAAAAGAAACTCATATAAGCTTATAAAGCCCTTAACACGTACACACACGCACAACCATTAAGAGCTTTTATTTAGTAACAACAACAATAACAGCAATAACTATAACAACAAAAACAAAAAAGCAAAAAAAAACAGTAAAAAGTATTTAAACTTATTTCGAGCATAAAATATATGCATGTAGAGAAAAAGAAAAAAACAAAAAAATTCAATATAAAAACCCCTAGAAGTAGGCTACAAAATTATATAATTTTTTTTCAGTTCAAGATTTATTAGCTAATTTCATTTCAAAGGGACAGAAATTTAAATATAATTCTTTTTAGAAACTGAAACGATAAACACAACATTTTACACTATCTTCTCTTCTCTTCTTTTCTTCTCTCTTCTCCTCTATCAGTAAGCAAAGTCTTTCTATATCCATTTTACTTGATAATTAAATAAATCGTCAGACATATTTCCTATGACCAGTGCCGTCCGCGATTATTTACGCTAAAGTCTTTGTTATTAACGGCATTGAAGACGTTTGCGATTTCCGGATTCATGTTAAAAATTAATAAATTATTTATTTATTATAATAATTAAAAAAAAAAAAAAATTTCAAAACTTTAAAAGCATTTTTTTGAAATGAAATTTTTTTAAAACCGCAAACTATATATATATATATATATATATATATATATATATATATACCTCGAAAAATTTTCATTTTTAAATTCGAATCTTTTACAATATCTTTTAAGTTAAATTCTAAAGAGAAATGCGGAAAATAATTCCGATAACTTAATTTAAATATTTTTTATTATACTAAAAAATTGCGTTTTGTTTTTGATCAAAAGTAGAAATTTTTCATTTAAATAATCGCGAATCACTCAAAAGTAGACATATAGATTAAATGCTTTAAATTTGCACCAGTTATACCAGCTTGCCCAAGAATTGCTTAAATAAAATATGGCTCGAGAGAATAGCTTCGTCGTTACTATTGCTACGCTATTATTTCGCAAAAATATTTACTGCGTAACTTCCCCAATTATTTGTTCTCTATTGTCTGTCTTTCCTTCCATCCCAACAAAATTATTAGAATTAAGGTTTTAGGGCGTTGCAGAGAGAGAGAAAAACTATTTTATGTTCTTTCACGATTCAGCTTTAGACTTATCGTCAATAGCTTCGCTATATTTATCCTTTCATATTGGATCCCTAGAGCGTCGCTCGTGTTATACTAGAATCGTCTTTAACAGCTACAAATAATTACATGCCTTATGATGTTACAATTCAACTGGTGATGAATATTCACTAATATGTACTTACCATAGCTGGACAAAAAAAAAAAAAAAACAAATAAAGTTTGCGGGCATACGACCAACAGAGACGAACTCATTTTGTTTTTCTTAATACGACCTATCAAGCACGGGCTGTCCCCAATCCGTGTAACACAGTGATTATAAGCAAGAAGTAAAGAAATAGTTAGAGTGCGGTCGCAGCCTGATGGTTGTGTGCCCATGGACTAAGTGGCATGTCTCTACAGACTAAGCGCTGACGAGCGCTACGACCGAAGCACACTCTCCTTAAAATTCTTAAGCGTTACGTGCGAGCTGTGTTCCCACAGAAAGCTGACTTTTTACTTTTCTCGAAAAATATTTATTTATTCATCAATATTTATTTTGTCCCTCGGTCTTTATCTCTTTAATCGTGAGCAAGCCCCATCCTTTCATGCGTCTTTTTAGTTCTGGGAACAGGAAAAAATCGCAGAGAGACAAGGCCGATGAATACGGCTCAGAAATAATTACGGTGTTTTTTTTTACCCGAAAGATTACAGACAGGCAATGATGCGTGAGTTGGCGCATTATCGTGGTGCAATATCCATGACTGGCTGTTCCTATAACTTGAAGCCAATATTCCTTAATGACCGTACGACGATTCTTTATAACAATTTTCTTCACTGCTTCAACGTTGTCATCAGTTGCTGGCGTGCTGAGGCGTTCAGGGCGGGCTCTCTTTATTGACATCTTTTCGGTCTTCTCTGAAGATCTGGTACAACTTACAAACACTTTTTAATATCCATCACCGACGGCTGAGGAATATATTCATTTTGCCAAACGTTTGCAACACGTAGAAATTGTAAATCGATTTAAGCATGTCCATCTGTTCGTCTGACCGTCTGGCTGTCTGTATAATGTCTGGTATAAACATTGTCTTGGCCACAAAACATAAGCTATGAAGTTCAAATTTAGCAGAAACATTAGAAGTCCTTGCACGCAGGTTGGTATTGAAAATGGGCCAAATCGGTTTAAGGTTACGATCACAGCACCAGGTAAACTGAGAACGCCTCGGCTTATCAAAGGGAATGAAAAATTGATTTTCTGCTCATTACTCATAAACGATAGCAAATAAATGTACAAAAATTTGAACGCATATTGTATTGGCGATGCAGTAGCACTTGTGTACAAAAATGGAAAAAATTGACCACGCCTACCCAATATTATAGTTCATCAAAACTCAATTACTTCTTGAATACCTTTATAACGCGCAGAAACAAGCTTGAAAAACCCCATAAGGTATACAAATTCTTGGCCAATTTCAAATCTTGAATGCACCTAAACATGTCCGCCTGTTCGCCTGTCCATCTGGCTGTTTGCGCAACTTTATAGTATTTGTGGTAAACATTCTCCCGTTAGCGATAATGAAGATATCGCGTAAAAATTTGCAAAAGAATTTGGAATTAACCTAAACTTTTCAAAGGACACGCCTACAATGCCCGGGAGGAATGCCTCTACGACAGAAACTATTATTTTGCAAATATAAGGAATCAACTGCGCCCACTCCATATTATAGAGTATGAGACTTTTGTTCTTTTATTTACTTTTTTTTTGTTTGGGGTAAACGCTGATGGATATAAAATATTCGATCACGACCGAATATAATTTTCTTACTCGTTGTCATTTAATTTATTACTTTGAGCTATTTATATATACACATGTGTTTTACGTTTTTATATAAATTTTGCCATAGTTTGAATTTATTCGAACGGAAGAGCATTTTATTCAAGCTTAAGTTGCATAACGAGAATAAAACGGTCTACTTGCGTGAATTAACGCTATGGACAAAACAGTATATTTAGACGATATTGCTCTGTTTATGATGCTATAGTTTTTTACTGGCTTGCTATTACATAGATGAAAAATGAAGCTGGTTTTCTAAATCAGCTAAAAGACTCGGTTTTGTAGGAATAATTTCATAAACACTTTTTTGCATCGTATCCTGCCTGGGAATGAAAAATGAAACCATTTTGAGAATCCTAGGTACAAACATTCATGAATAGATCCAGGCGTATCATCCACATCAGCTATGAGCCTGATTCGTTTCGGGAGGAAAAGAGTATTCGGTGTTTAGTGGAACCAGAAGGGCGGTGTATGGCAAAAACTGGTGAAAAGTGCTTAATACCAAACGCTATCAACAACAACAAATCGACTTGACTCGTACGCTGTTGAAAAATGCGTGAAATATTAAAAAACACAACACAAAGTCATTTTTATTTTTTTATCTGCCCGTCCAACCATCCAGCAAAACTGCTTCACGCTTGCTCATCAAACTCGAGTCCTTCCGATTATCGTGTATTCGTATCGACGGGACACCGCTTGGAAATGCCTTAAAAAACACAATACAAGGACATTTTTGTTTTTATTTCCGTCCGTCCAACCACCCAGCAAAACTGCTTCACTCAGGCGGTTTGCTCACCCCACTCAAGTCCTTCCGATACCCACCGGACAGCGCTTCGAAATGTCTCAAAAAACACAACATATGATCTTTGTTTTTTATTTCCGTCCGCTCAACCATCAAGCAAAACTGCTTCGCTTGGAAAGCAATGATCGGGAAGTGCTACGCCATCCGGCTTGCTCACCAAACCTAAGTCCTTCCCATATCGACGGGACAGCGCTTCGAAATGCCTCGACTGCCCCGAAAGAACAACACTTATGAAAATAATAATTGTGCCATTTTTCCAAAACTAATAGGGGCACAACTAAAAGATAGACAATGTGATGTCTGCAATATCTGTAATGCAATGTCTATGCAATTTTACTAAAGCGGATTTACTCGTATAGAAATGGTTGCGAAAAGTAGATATTGCACGAATATGTACATATATGGAAGCAGTGTAGAGTTTCTTATGTTTATTTCCAAACATTCATTTATGCGCATTGGAATTTATTGCAAAATTGTGAAGAAGAAGGATGATGAAGTTCATGAACATTGCTTGATTACATTCATTACATTCCCGAAGATATTCGAAGTGGTTTATCGAATGAAATTTCAAATGTTCAAATAGTTGAAAAACTAACATGAATCGAAAGCATGAAAAGCTTAACAGTTTTGATATTACATTAAAGAACTTAAAGAAGTCTGTCTTTATTAATTTACTTAAGTTTAATCCTCTCAGAAATTTTCCACTTCATGCTGTTTGCACATCATGCAAATCATCTCTATTTAAACAGACATTCATTTACTCATTCATTCATTCATTCATTCATTCATTCATTCCTAGAAAGCCGTCTGTTCATCGTATTGTAAAGAGAAACATAATCGTATATATATATATATATACACATGTGTATATATGAATATATAAACATATAAGTACAAACAATAACAGCAACAACAATCATACCTACGCTCCATTTCCTTAAGGCTTAAGCCAACAAATTACCACAATATTCTTTCTTACTGACTTTGTGCGTTGTGCGTAACTACTATATATGAACTGCATATCGAAGTTTTTCTTTTTTAACGCCCACCAGCATTTTCATTTTCTTTTCTTTTTTTTTGTTTTTTCTTTTTTTTTTTCATTGACTCCGTCATCTGCATTGAGAGAAATTGATGGATACAGTTATTGATTGTTTCGTTGTTATTGTGTTTTGTTGCTATCATGTTGCAGGCCTATCCCAATCGTGATATCACCAACATTGTTGAATCATCACACTATCAGAAAATTGGCGGCTGGTGTCGTCAGGGTACATTAAATGCAGCCAAATGTAAAGGTTCACATCGCTGGATTAAACCATTCCGCTGTTTGGGTAAGTAATGGAAAAACTGAACAAACCGAAAAAAAACAAAAAAAACACTCATTACTTATCCTTAGTTTAGTTAGACTAGGGATGGTTGGATGGGATGTGTTTTTGTGTAAAAAGAGTTGAAAAGAAAAACAAAAAATTCTGATTTGAACTTTTGCGGTTTTGTTTTTCTTTTTCTTTTTTGAATTTGTTTTGTTTTTCAGAAGGACCCTTCCAATCGGATGCTTTATTAGTACCCGAAGGTTGTCTCTTCGATCACATACATAATGCCTCACGTTGCTGGCCATTTGTCAGATGGAATCAGACCGGTGCTGCTGCCTGCCAAGAACGTGGCATGCAAATGCGTAGCTTTGCTATGCTATTACCATGCGGCATATCATTGTTTTCGGGCGTTGAATTTGTTTGCTGTCCCAAGCACTTTAAAAGTGAGTATATAATGGTGTGTGAAAGTGTATACGAAATTAACTCTGCTGCTGCTGGTGCTGGTGCTGGTGCTGGTGCTAATACAGTCAAGCAAAGAGCAAACAGATCACAATATATGTTTTTGTTATTAGAAAGGGAGTGATGGGAGTGCGGGCATAGAAAAGTGTGTTCGCGATTATGTGTACACTTATAAGCAAAGCCTTTCTGTGCATTTCATTCAAGCTACGCATACATGCACGACTACATAAAACAAATGCATTGTCACGCTTCAGAAATTTTCGTATTATTTTTGAGCAAAAAAGAAAAAAAAAAACAACAAAAATTCAATTTGCATTTGTTCTTTTTTTTTTTTTTTTTTTTTTTTTTTTTTTTTTTTTTGATGATGATG
Organism: Glossina pallidipes; assembly: GCA_000688715.1. Lineage (NCBI taxonomy): Eukaryota > Metazoa > Arthropoda > Insecta > Diptera > Glossinidae > Glossina > Glossina pallidipes. The sequence continues at coordinate 1,039,059 of KK499773.1, read as the reverse complement.
ATGAAAGATGAATAATATTTGCAAATATATGAAACCTGCGCTTGATAGGGTGAAATGCAGCGAAAGTAATTAATGAAAAATCTCTACATAAGATGAGGCAGAACGTAAATTCTACTGTTTGGGATTGCAAAGTTTTAGGTATATAGACATTTTGTTGCCGGGTTCCTCGTAGAGATGGCATATGCACATTTGCTATATTGTGGCGGCTCGAAATGGAAGTGCTATCGTTAAGCTCTATGCATTAGTGCAAGTTATCCCGCAGAAATGCAAACAATGCAGCTTTTTGAAGCTTTAAGTAACCGTGAAGTGAAGCTTTAGATAACTAAAGTCTGCGACAACAACAAAAACAAAAACCTTGCTTTTCTTGCTTTATTCGAAGGATAATTCTGACGAATCTCTTAGGAAAGCTCCACAACACAGACTGCAGATCAGTGGAACTACTAACATGGACAATAATCTTGATATCTCTCGTTAGCTGAACATAGTAATACATAATAGGGCTGCTTCAACACAATCAAACTATCACTCACAGGGCGATGTCAATGAAAACTAATGGAATTGTGTCGATCATCAAAGGAAAGATGTGTGCAGATTATGAAAATCTATGCTGATAGATCGATTCTCTAGTACCATGAGATGACGCTCGACTTCAGACCAAAATCCTACTAACGTTCAACCAGAATATGTGGGTATACCCGTTACACTAAGGGGCAGCCCTCCTTTACAATAAACACAATTTGAAACGATGCTGCAATTGAGCTGAAAAAGTGGGCAATATGTCAAAAATGAGGATGCAACACATCCTTTCACACTAAAAAAATTGTACGGAACTCATTGTCTCTCACAAGAACAGGACAAATTTTAAGTCACCGATATTTTTTTCATTCCCCTGAAATAAGCGCTTTTTTTCATAAAAGAAAACATCGTCAGATTAAATTTTTACCCGTGGTATAGTGAAAGCGTTTATGCGTAAGTATTGCAAGCAAGGAAAGCAATCGATCCAGCGTCGCGGAAAAATAAGAAAGATATGGCGAATTGAAAGCGAATGTTAATTGATCGACGACTCAAACAAAAATTTAGATCGGCAAGATAGACTACAACGCGCTAGTTTAAGCAAAGTCAAAGTGAACAACTGTTAAAAAGAATATCAGATCAACGAGATGGCTTTGAGTTGAATTTGGTTTAGGCTGAACTGCTCATACATTAATACGTGCAGAAGCTAAAAATTCATTTCTCATTGTTTTTATTTTAGCCGACGAGATTCGTGTCAAAAAAACCGATCTACCTGTTTTACCACCCGTCGAAATTTCTAATCCCAGCGATGATTTGGATGACATTGATGATGACAATGAATCCAATTATTCGAAAGATCCAGCCGATGATGATGTAGATGATGACGATGAAGATGACTTGTTAGCCGATGATGAGGAAGATGAGATGGCTGCTGATGAGGCGGCTGCAAACGGTGATGATGCTAATGCGGAATATGACTCAACTGAAGACAATTATGATGAAGATTCAGCAGCGGATAATTGGGATACGAACGGTAGCTCAAGTGGTGCAAAGCCATCTCTAACTAATAATAATAACAATAATAATAATAACAACAACGGCAACAACAAGGCCAAGAAGTCATCATCTTTGGATATGATGAATAATGATAAATCCGTAGTAGATTTACCTCAGTTACCACCTACTACTGGCCAACCCACACCCGATCCATATTTTACCCATTTCGATCCGCACTATGAGCATCAGAGCTACAAAGTAAGTCAAAAAGTAAGTGTTTTCCTATGCTCAGGCATTTCTTATCAAAACAAAACATACGAATTCTAATCTAAGGAAGCCCAACAGCGCCTCGAGGAATCCCACCGTGAAAAGGTTACACGTGTCATGAAGGATTGGTCCGATTTGGAAGAGAAATACCAAGATATGCGTTTGGCGGATCCCAAAGCAGCGCAAAGTTTCAAGCAACGTATGACTGCCAGATTCCAGGTAAGTAGCAATGGGTTCAACTCATTTCATTTTTCCCGTTCAGTAGTGTGTTTTCAGTTCTCTCTTTACGCTCTTCTCTCATCTCATATACAACTCTGTCTTGATGTTATTGAGTATTTTGTGTTAAAATATTTTTTTCTTTCTCCTATGTCTCTCTATCTATATCTCCCTATATTCTGGGTTTGAGTTGCTCATTTATATCTCTTTAACTATCTATTTATTATAAGTTGATGTTGTGCTTTAAGTTCAGATCATGTATTTATACGTATCATGTGTATTTTGTTTATTAGTACTGCATAATAATGGGAGCGAAAGAATCATCAGATATGAAGCTTTTGTAGTGAATTAAACGAAAAAAAAAAACTAAATAAAAAAAAAATAAAAAAATAAAAAAAGCAAAAAAGATATCCAATAATTACAGTATATTAACAAACGTACTAAGCTTTATTTTGCCTGAAGATAAGCTTTATCAATGTAAATGGTGTTAAAGTAGTTGGCTTGTATTAGTTAAAAACTTATTATATATATATGAATAAAGTGCCTTATCCCTAACTACCGAGCTCCGATAGCTTCTCCGAATCCAAATCCAAATGTGTTCATCATCCTGCGTTCAGGTCCATTACAGCTGGGATCTGATTACTACAATGCCTTCAATTTAATAGAAACAAAAGATGATTTTGTGAAGAAAAACTTACCTAAAATTGTTCATTACTTGTCACTGTCACGCTCTTTATTGTATTGTACAGAGTTGAATGTCGTCTTACTTACCTAAGAATATATCACTCGAAATGTGCACTTAACTTGAACTTGAACTTGTAAAAAAAAAAAAAAAAAAAAAAAAAAAAAGACACTCCAATAAAGTTAAGTCAATTCGAACTGAAACTGTAATCTGTATTGCCAAGGATTTTGTTATTAAGCTTCGGCAAAAAGCTCATGTGTGATACTATTTTCAATTTTCAACTAAATTAATATCATGAAAAATTCTCTTAGAATAAAAGTCTGCCGCTCAAGTTTTTTTCGACTGGAGTTCACGTAGAAAGAGCTTTAAAATTGTTGCACAAACAAAAAAAAGAAATTCTTCGAATATTTGTTAATGTAATGGGATTCATAAGCGCAAAAAATTCAAAGTGGAATAGAGTTTATTGCAAGCAAATCTGTACATCATAGAAAAGACATCCGTTATATATGACACTTTAACGGAATCTAATTATCTCATTTGTTAAGGAATCACTTTAGCTATTAGCGAAGCTTCTTACTCCTTACTACTTCTTTCTCCTGGAGTCATACAAAATTTAAAGTTAAAGTGCTTTTTAAATTTCAATTCTTAATCCAATTTTTCCCCCAATAATTCAGTTGATCATTTCAAATCCAAACATATATATATATACATATATATATATATATATATATATATATATATATATATATATATATATGTATACTCATTCTTTTCAACACAGCTATAACTATTGATACGCCAGGTAAAAAAAAGAGACTGAAACCAACTCACCACAAAGCTATAGCAAGCAAGATGAAAAAAATTACAAAAAAAAAAAAAATTAAAAAAAATAAATAAAAAAAAAAAAAACAGATTCTCTCTGATAGTCTTTCACTCTTAATGTGCAATACTTTCTTTATATGGGTATATAATTTTAGACTTCTGTTCAGGCACTCGAAGAGGAAGGCAATGCCGAGAAGCATCAATTGGCGGCCATGCATCAGCAACGTGTTCTTGCACACATCAATCAACGTAAACGCGAAGCAATGACGTGTTATACACAAGCGTTAACCGAGCAGCCACCTAATGTAAGTAAACTAAGAGTTTTTTTTTTTTTTTAATTCGGTTCAAGGGAGAAGAATTGCAATATCTTCTCTCTCGTCTATTTTTCTTTTTAGGCTCATCATGTAGAAAAATGCTTGCAAAAATTATTACGCGCTTTGCACAAAGATCGAGCTCATGCATTAGCTCATTATCGTCATCTGTTGAATTCAGGTGGTGCTGGTGGCTTGGAAGCAGCTGCTTCGGAGAGGCCACGCACCTTGGAACGTTTAATTGATATCGATCGAGCCGTTAATCAATCCATGACAATGCTTAAGCGTTATCCTGAGCTATCCGCTAAAATTTCGCAATTGATGAACGATTATATTTTGGCTTTGCGCAGCAAAGACGACATACCCGGTTCTTCATTGGGGATGAGTGAAGAAGCTGAGGCTGCCATTTTGGATAAATATCGTGTTGAAATTGAGCGTAAGGTCGCTGAAAAAGAACGCCTGCGTTTAGCTGAAAAGCAGCGCAAAGAGCAACGTGCAGCTGAACGGGAGAAATTACGCGAAGAGCAGATGCGTTTAAAAGCCCAAAAGGTAGATGAAATGCTCAAATCAGAACAGGAAACAGCTACAATGAACAGCGAGGAATCAAAGGATGTCAAAGAAATAACCGGTTCAGTGGATACCGTAGATCCTACCAAGTCAGTGCATAACTACAAGGAAACCAGTATGGATGAAGATGCTGAAGCAACTGTCAGGTGATTAAAAACATTTGTTTTTTTTTTTGTTTTGAGAAAAACATGAGGAAGATCGTACGAAAAGTCCAAGCTTTAAATTCAAGAACATATGCACAAATTCCAATCAAAAAAAAAAAAAAACTTAAGTAATACTTTTTAGAATGAGAAGAACATTTTTAGCAAAACGGTTTTCATAAAACCAATTATGGCTTTTAATATAGACTGAACGAACACTCTACTCTGTTCTTCCTATAAGACTAATGAGAGATTTGACATAAGAAGAATAGTTTCAAGTACGCATTTAAGCAGGAATTCTTGAAAAGAAGAAAAACAAACTCTCCTTCTCGCGCAGAAAGGAAGAAGGTCCATTGAATTTAAAATCTCTTGAAAATTAATCTCACTTTCACTCACTTTCTGGAGATAGTAAGGTTAGATTTACGGTTCTGAACGATTTTTGCAAACACTTCAATTGCTGGCCTTAAGCAAATATCTGTTTACGTCTCTTCGAAGCCAAAGCAAACCATGTTAAGAAATTAATAACAATGCCATGCCCCTTACGTCTAAGATTTCAGGAATGAAGATATTTTTGAATGTGAGAAGGCAAAGTGTAGTAAAGTTTTTTTATAAGTGTATGTGAGGTCAGCACTTGGTCCACTTTTCTTTTAGATAATCATGCTCTTTAAAGCAAACAAATGTAGTGCGAACGAAACTTACATGGGTATAACTGATTTTTTTTTTTTTTTTTTTTTTTTTTTTTTATTATTATTGACCACATTAGACAAATTAAACAAATATCTGTAGATACCAATCTTGATGAGCGTAATTTGAAATGACAGTGAATTTTGAACATTTCAGCACCAAAACACAAACAATCCTGCCTACTGTGGACGACGAAGCTGTACAACGTGCCGTCGAAGACGTAGCTGCCGCAGTAGCTCATCAAGAAGCCGAGCCACAAGTGCAACATTTCATGTCTCATGATTTGGGTCATCGTGAATCAGTATGTTGATAATTTGATATAAATACTAGGATCTTATTTCGCTAAGCAAATAATCTAAAGTCTTCCGATGCAATTCCATTGCAGAGTTTCTCGTTACGCAGGGAATATTCACATGCCGCAGCGCATACGAATAAAGAAGGACGCAACGTCTACTTTACGCTCTCATTTGCGGGTATTGCTCTTATGGCAGCTATCTTTGTCGGTGTAGCTGTAGCCAAATGGAGAACAGCACGTTCACCCCATGCGCAAGGCTTCATTGAAGTTGATCAGGTAAGTGTAGAAGAGAAAAGACGGATCATTTCAAATAATCAACTATGTTTCGCTTAATATTTCATTTGTTTTTGTTTTGATATCTTAGAATGCCACCACTCATCATCCTGTGGTAACCGAAGAAAAAATTGTACCGAGTATGCAAATTAATGGTTATGAAAATCCCACTTATAAATACTTTGAGGTTAAAGAGTAAAAACACAAAATACACTCATATAATAACTAAAACGTAAGAAAACGAGAGCATGAACGAAAGTAAATGAGAGCAAAAGAATGAGAGAAGAGTAAATAAATAAAAACACAACAGATCATCAAAATGTCACTTTGCAAAAAAAAAAAAAAAAAAAAAAACGAAAGAAACAAAAAAGAAAACCAAAACAAGATGAGAAAAAAGAGCAACAGAAATTCAATAATTTTTAATTTATAACTGAAATAACAATAACAACAAAATGAAGAGGAAGAAGAAAAATTTTCTTTTACTTTCACCTAAAACTATGTTAAACTTGTTTAGAAAGATAATGATAACGAGAAAAATAAAAACTTTTATGTGTAATGGCTAAAAAAAAACAAAAAAAAAAAAAAAGAGAGACGAAGAAGGAAAAACAGTAACATTTTTAGTATAAGCCTAAACCGAAAAAAAAAACAAGAAAAAAATTAACAAACAAAAATTTAAATGTAAATGAAGAGAATCAATAATCAGAACAACAACAACACAAATTTATTTCCTATCATTTCATAGTAACAAACACCCAGCCATCATAAACGGAGATGTCAGCTAATGAGATGTATGCTAAAAAAAAAAAACGCCTGAAACCAGGCTATAAAAAAAAAAAAAATTTATATAAAGTATTACGAGTAAAATGGAAATTTTTATTAAGCGGCAACATTTAACTTGTAAGACAGAGCTAATCAATGCGAACAGCTTTTTTCATGGCTTTTAAATTCTATAAAAATCTATAACTTAAAGAAAAACGACAAACATGAAAATCTTATAAAACCAAAAACTAACTAAAATTTCTACTAAAAAACAAAACAAAAACACAAATATGAAAAACTGGCAATTCTATGGATTATCATACCTAGTAAAAACAAAGCAGCTTCAAAATCAATCGTATTTATATTTGCGTGTATGTTTAGGAGAGGAGAGGTAAATAAAAACCAAACATTAAGAAAAAAAAAAAAACGACATACATATATATATACATATATATATATAGTATACATAGTATATATATATATATATATACGCATATATATACATGGTTTACATATATTGACATATATATGGCTTGCATATTTACACATATATATATACATATGATTTATATGTATACTTATTTATATATATATATATGCATATATATATGTGTATATATATGTGTGTGTGTAAACTAATAAGCAAAGTCAAAAACAAAACAAAAAATCCTACAACAATTGCATCTTTATCCAATTAGCCATAATTTATATTTAGATTACGTATTTTAAGTTAAGCTCTTACTGGTTAATCATATCATTTATTTTAAACAAATTATATGAAAAATCAAGCTTGCTTGGAAAATAGCTAAATCACTTTTTAATATTGTGAAATGAAATCGTCCGTCTCCAGAGAACTAATCGACTAATATATAGTTTCGAAATATTGTCATTTTCTAGACTTTATGTTAATTAAATATTTTTATGTTTTAATGACATCTATTTTATCAAATGTCAAGGCAGATAGATGGAAGTCAATTATATTAAATCTTCCTCTCTATTAGTTTTTTTTTTTAAGAGTCTCGGGATACTGTCTAAAAAAGGCTCTTTAATGCGTTTCTGCCGCGTTTAGTTGAAAAGACGTAAAAAAGAACGAGAACATATGCGCGCCTTATCCATTTTCTTACTGACAATATTCATTGCTATAGGTTATGACTGACTGCCTTTGAATTCATAAAAAAGAAATATTTTTTGCGGAAACATCTTTTCAAATATAATTCATTGATAAAAATTGAGATTTCTGAAAGTTTCAGCGAAACCATGTACTCAGCAACGTTCATCGTATTCGATTCGTTGAGAACTAGCGCTGATATTACTGCCGGTAATATTAAGTGAGAACGTGTTATCAAGTAAAAGAATTTCTTGAAGTCGGGTCATCCCGTGCAAGAACCAAATCAGACATAATCAAATCTGTTTGCACCGTAATTCTATGATTCAAGAGAACGTAACAAATTTTTATATTTTCCGATTCCGTAAACTGAGCCGGTACAATTGAAAACAATGTAAGTTTACTTCCTTCGAATGCGCATAAAGTTTTCGAAATAATGAATAAATTAAATTTTTCATGAAATGATGATCAAAAATCTATAAATAATGTTGATTTACATCGCTTTTATTTTGTTGTTTTTCTATCATGTTTCATTAAGCCTTGTATTATGTGACAGATTCCATTGCTACGAAACAAAACGCAATTTTGTAATTCTTTCTCTCTCTTCTTTTAAAATATGGCTAAAAAGATTTCAGTTGTATATCTGGAGACTAATTATTAATATTATTCGTTTTTGAGATTTGAACCTGATATTCCAATTTATGATGAAGAGAATGTATGAACTGATTGAATAACTATAGGTGCTTGCACATCAGTTAGCAGATATCAGGTTCAAAACTGGGTTCATTCATTTTTTTATTTTTTTATTTTTATTTGAAATCAGTTACCCCTAATTATAGGCAATGGCTGAAAGCAGTTTATCAAACTTTATCTTCAAGCAAGCTTTTATTTTCCAAATTTAATTTAGATATAAAATTTTATTACAAGCTAATGCATGTAACGGCTTATTTAAGCGATTATATTGAAAGAATAAGAAAAAAAAAAAAGGAAAAAATATTTAGATATGAAATTTTGCATTTTTTAAGTTGTAAACTTTGTGTTTGTTCTTAACTTAGTTTCTATTGTATGCTGTGACAGAATTTTTATATATATACATACATTGAAGAAGATATATCTTTAAAAAAAAAAACAAAAAAAAACAAAAAAAAAATGAAGCTCATTTATCTATATATACACTCACAAATATATAAATGCATATATACATACAGAAGAATATATATAAACTTCTGATACTATATATATATAAAGAAAAGAAAAGAACACTTTTATATATATATATATATATATATATATATACACATATGTATATACATGTATATATATATATATATATATATATATATATATATATATATATANTACAGAAGAATATATATAAACTTCTGATACTATATATATATAAAGAAAAGAAAAGAACACTTTTATATATATATATATATATATATATATATATATATATATATATATATATATATATATATATCTCTATATCTATATATATATGTGTATATATATGTATCAAGTCACATACATACATACTTGCTGATGATTATAATTTACTATTAATTTTATAAAATGCTTTGTCTAAAGAGAATGTTTAAAGAGTTTTAAAGAAATTTATATTAAAAAAAAAAAAGCAAAAACAAGCACACACTCACCACCAATCACTTTACAGACATACAGAGACACAGCAGTCCACAGCAGGTACATAAAAAGAAAAATTCTATAAAAATTAAAAAGAAATTTAAAAAAATGTGTTTAGTAAGCTTAAGATGAATGAAAGAAAAACCAAATAATAGCAACTAAGTGTAATATGCAGAATAAAAGAATAAAAAAAAAAAATAAATAAATAAAAAACAAACAAACAAAAGGAAAGAAAACCAATTCTCTAGTTTTTTCTAGTCGTCGAAATTTTTCGAAAACTATTCAATTGCCAGAAGAAATACTCCTTAATTAATTTATTTTGCATATATTTATTTAAAATTATTTAAAAAAAGAAAGAAAATATTTAATTAAAAAAAAAAAAGGAAAGAAAATGATAATGAAATATATATTATCTTAAAGGTAATATTGCCATTAATGATTCGCTCTGATAATCAAATCCCTTCATTGATTGACGCACGTCAAGCAATATGGATTTAAATGATTTTCAATAAAACTCAACTCAATTCAACTCAATAAGATCGCTTCTCTTTTAATCGTATTCATCAATTCCGAATGTTATAGTTGAATAAAAAATACTACCTTTTTGGTTAGAAGAAACTCTTGCTTGCCAAGCAATGATCCATGGTTAGATGTACTGTCACTGAAGCTATGACTGTCCCATAATTCTTATTGTCTTCAGGTGAATGCTTTCATAATCAAAATTGTAATGAAAAGTGACTTATGTCGTGTTATGGTCATGGAAGTTCAAATTTTCAGAAATAATTAAAAGATCAACTTACTTATATACACCTAATTCTCTTTTTGCACGATAAATACGTTCCCAAAAAATACGTGTAAAAAGAGAATTGGGTGTATACTGCTTTTCAAATACGCTAACGCTAGTGTAAGTGAGTTTTTATGAAATAAATTTTAAATAATTGATCTTAACAAGTATTTCGATACAGTCGAACGAGAGTCGAAGAAGAATTGCGTGTAACTGAAAAGTTTTATGAAAACAAACTTAGTACAAGATGTGATCTGATATAAATAATCTGATAAAATCGATACAATCCTTATCTATCGGCCATAGTCAGATAATTCTTATTTTCTCATTTTTTCTCGTCCTATTTCAAACTATTTAACTTTATTGGAATCGGATCGAAAAGGCGAAATAGAAACTGAACGAATGAATAATCAAAGAAAATAACTATATAAGAAATACAATATGGATTAAATAGATAAAATAAATAAATAAATAAATGAGCAAAAAAAAAAATAATAGTAATGAATTCAACATAATTTAAAGCAGAGGCCAGAGACAAATTTCAATTTCAATTTTAAACGATTGACGATAATGTGAACGAGCAACTATTGTAGGACAGTTTGCCCCGGTGGCACTAAGGTCTTTGCAATTTTAAAGTTCCAACCAGAAGAAACAATTTCTTCTCTCCAAAAATAATTTCATTAATTAATAATTTCTAATTAAATTAAATTAAATTTGAGTAAACGAAGATTTTTCAAAAATTTCTCAAACTTAAAAAGAAATTCGAATCATTTGAATATTTCAATTCTGGCCTCATTTTAAATATTAATTTTCTTTTTTTCGACATTTCTTTTGATTCACTCTATGCTGGAAAAAAACAAACGGCAACAAAAAAAAAAAAACCAACAAAACTTCAACTAGTCACAAGAGAAAGCAAAATAAAAGGAAAAAAAATATGCTTAAACATTTCAAACATTTATTCAGTTTGTTTTTAAAGTATCTGAGAAAAATAAATCACAAAAACAACAAGAACAAAACTTATATATATATATATAAAAGATGATATATACATATATATATATATAAATATATATATATATATATATATTTATGTAAACTTAGCAAAGCAAAAAAAAAAAAAAAACAAAAGAGAGATGAAAAAAAGAATACAACAACAACAACAACAACAAACACAAACCGATGAGAATGTAAGAAAAATAAACCCCGTCCTGCGTAAAAATAAATAAAAATAAAATTAATTGAAAAGAACAAAAAAAAACATAAAGAAAAAAGATTTACACACAAAACAAAAAAAAAAAAACAAAAAAAATAAATATATAAAATTATATAATTAAATAAAACAAATTTAACAAAAATTCTTATCATTTTTCTATAATTTTCTTTCTTCATTTTTCTGTTTACGTAATAAACGATAACAAAAGTAAGAAAAACAAAAAGAAAAAACTTAAATATTTATTAAATAGTAAAAAAAAAAGTCTTTATTATTATTTTTATTATTATATTTATGTCATGATTATTATTATTATTATTATTATTATTATTATTATTATTAAATGTACTCAAGACAATTGTAATTGCAACAATAATTGTACGCTAAACAACAACAATAACAACAAAATTATATTTAAATAATTAAAAACAAAATGAATCTTAAAAAAAAAAAAAAATGAAAAAAAAATGAAAACAAAAAAACAACAACACATGTTTGAAAACTTTTCTTGTAAAGAGTCCTTAGTTGTGTCCTTTTTTCTCGTATCATTCGCCCTCAGAAAAACAAAAGTAAACTTATTAATATAAGCCCATCAATATTTGTGTTCTCTTTTCAAAATATTTTGCATCAATAATAAACAAGAGAAATGAAAATAATAATAATAATAAAAAAAAAAACAAAAAAAAAACAAAAAAAACAAAACCCAAAGTTTATTTCATTTAATCGCTAAGATAAGAATTTAAATGGGTTGAGTATGTGAGCCTAATTATTCGGCTGAGAAGGAAGATGAGGTAAATATTCAACGTAGCCGTCGATCAGTTTTCAAAAGATTTCGTCTCGAAACAAATAGTTAGCGCAAGGTTAAGGTTTCCCCGAATTTCCGCATTTATGTATGGAACGCTTCAAGCAATATCGATACGAGGTGGCAGCGATGGATTGAAACGTTGGCAAGTGATTTTCGCCAGGGAGCTACAATACTGTGTCTTCGTAACGGCACGACTTCGGAACCCACTTCTGAGTTTGTGATGTGCTTTCGACTTTTTCAAAATCTAAAAAACTGAACTCTATCTCAAAATATAATTCAATTTTGAGCATACGTCACAAATTTCGCTTGTGACTAATTTTTTAAAATGTCTGCAAACATTTCAACTGCCACTCAATCCACGACATACCCTATATTGAACATATGTCCCCTTTTCAAACAAATTATGGTTAAGCGATTTGTGATTTTGTGTAAAAAAGAAAATTTGTTTTTTTGCATATCCTGATGGACCCACCTGTAATTACACCGATCTAAGCTTGTCTGTCCGTCAGTTCTTCGTTATGTTATTCCTACATTCAACTCTTGAAGTAACTTGCTAAGAACGTTAAAAGTTTCACTGGTATCACCTTACATCACCTATGGACCAAAAGTATATTAAATTTGTGCGGCATATACACGTACAATATCCACAAGGACTTGAGTTAGATCCAACTTTTGCTATAACAATCGATGCAGAATCAATTTCTAAATCTATTTATGTTTGTCCCTTTGTCCGTCTTAGTTTCTTGTGTTCAACGTACAGGTGGCAGTTTTTGAAATATTTTGATGAAATTTGGCACATCGCCATATTTTGGTCCAAGGATAAACGTTGTTGAAAATTATTCGAATCGGACAACTTTTTTGCCCTTATGTTGAATAGTCATTACATGTATGAATCCTTGTATTAAGCGAAGCGATGTAAGCTTTTGAATGGTTATGCAGTACTACATTTTGCTTTTTCTCGCTCACCACTAAATATTGGAGGTATTAGAAGCGTTTCGTAGACCTTAAAAATTATATCAATCAAATTCTGCAGCGGTTTAGGCATGTCCGCCGATCCGTCTGTATGCCGTGATAATTCATCGTCTTATAATTCGCTAACATGATTAAAAGGTATTGGTATTGAGAACGGGCTAAATCGGTCAAAGCACACGTCTGGAGTACAACATAAACTAACAACACTTTTGCTTTAAAGATGGAAGAAAAAATTCGACTTTTGCTCATTATTTATAAACTAAATGAGGTTCACATAGGCTCTAGGCTTAATCTTACAGTAAGTGTATAACAAAGGAAAAAATCAACCACGCCTACCCAATGTCCTATGAATTCGAACTTTCATCTTTTGCGTTATTCCTGTTTTTTTCTTTTTCATGGTAAAAATTCGATCAAGAGCTGACTATAACTATCTTGATTGTTTCTTTTTTCATAAAATTTGTTATTTTCAAATTCTTTAATAGCAAAAATAAACATTGGCGATCATTTTACATATTCGTTAGTTCTATTAATTATAATATTTAAAATTGAGAACGAAATGAAAGGAGGAAATAAAAGTATTTAAGCTCCACACTGAACATCTGCATAGAACCATATTTGGTTAGTTCAAGAAATGTGATAGATCCGAACTATTGGAAAAACACATCTGACTTACGGATCCGGATAATTGCTCATATATTCACAATTTGTCTTGAACGTTAAAACTTTTAGCTGCATTTTGATCTCACTGGGATGGTTAATTTGCAGAGCTAACGCATACAAAGGATGGATAATTCTTTATTAATAATCTGAAATATATATGTAAATACGAACATAACAAAAGCACGAATATAAATATTTATAAAAAAGTAAAATTATAAATATGTCTTAATAGTAAACACAATGCTCTAAAACTAAGACCAAATTAATTTTTCCTTTTTTTAAATCTATTTCGGTCTCTTTTTGCGAATAGCTTCACCCAAACGACGCATAACAATCAAATAATATTCCTTGTTGACAGTTTGGCCCTGCGGAAGGAATTCGTAGTACACGACAACACGATAATCGAAGAAAACTCTTTTTGAGCGACTATGACATAGTTTTCTTCCGTCTTGCCTTACCATTTGCATCCGGATTATATCTGGGTTGTATGTCTCATCATCCGTCATAATGCTTTTGATGATGATTGAATTGATGTTAAATTGGACACAGATATCTCTGTTACAGTGCTACCAATTTAGAAAAACAATATTCTGATAATCGTCATATGCACACAATTTAACTTCAATATTGGTCTTACTTTTTGGACACAGTCTCAAAAAAATTTAATAATTTAATCAATAATAATAAAAGTAATTTCTGCTTAATATTATTAAAGTATGTTGTAAGTGATTTGTTAGAAATCTGCGATTGTTTCTAGTTTGAAATGGAACATCATCAACAGCTGCAATCAGAACCATATACATCTCTAGAACACTACGTTGATTGCATGTTATTTGATTACAAATGTAATGATGAAAATAGCACACTTCCATACGTTTCAATTTTTTTATTTGATTACTTTTCAAATCTCTTACAGCAATGTGAGCTTCTCGACGAACTTTGGGATAAAAAAAATTTGCCTTCCTGCGCCTTGGTCAACGGAATATGAAGATTGAATGCAGGACCTGCTAAAATTGCGCAATTCTTATCTTATCTATTTCTTTTATGCATTTTTAGTAGATATCCCAAAAATATGTTATAGATTATTGCGTTCTTAATAAAAGTTCCATTTAACATCGAATTTATTTCCCGACGTGCAGTTATAATCCAACCGCTGCGTACATTTCACTAAATGAGATATTCTAGTGTGCTACTAGATGACAGGACATATTTTAGGAAAACAACATGCAATTTTTTTCATTCATTCATCAAAGAACAGAAAAATCCTATTGCAAATAAAATGAAATAAGAAAAATTGTGAGAATTTATCTGTGTGAAAATGTTTTTAAAACAACAAAAAATTACAGATTAGTAACGCATAACTAGCATAACTCGTATTTTTGGGAAGAAGCTTCCATATTTTGCTTGGTGACCCCCGATCGCGTACAGCGTAAGGCTAAATTGCTCATGGGCGACGAAAACGTGTCCAAAGCATTCCATACCTTTGAGCATTGGCGCAATGTGAGCCGTGGAACGCTTATGTATGGGTACATTCGCGGCAAGTGTTTTGCATAGATAAGAAGGATATGTTTGCAAATTAAATCATTTAATGGGGTTACAAAGTTTTCTTAGCGTCCCCACCCATTAGTCCGAGAAATGCCTGCATATCGCACAACACACTGCCGCGTCTAATCATTCTTGAATCATACTGAGCACTTTTAGAATAATCTACCAGTCGGGCCTGATTGGTTGGTCACATACAAAAAAAAAAATCAATTAATTTCTATAATAAATTTATTTCTTTAAAAAAACGATTATTTTTTTTATTTTTTTTTTTTTCTATATTTATTTGTTTAAAAAGTTCATTCACAATAGGCAATATATTCAGTCACAATAAGCTCATTTAAACTTAGCTATTAATACATATTATTGAAAAGCAAATAATTGAACTTCCAGTTAGGGGTAACTATCAAAAAATCCATTGTATTACAAATCTAAAAAAAAGAATGAAACTTTTTTACACTATAATATAGGAAGGATGTGGACAATATTTTTTTGCGTTCTTTTATAAATATTGTTGCTTGCTGATCGCCTACAGAATGCATGACCCAATTTTTATCGCTACATCTGTTGTAGTTTATAGGTAACGAGCATAAAAAAAACTCAAGTTTCTTTTTTATTTTTGGAAACTGAGATGTTTCCAGTTAATGTCGCATGGAAGACGGGTCGTTCGAAAGGTTTATGTTTTGAATTATTACCATGTCCTCTTCTTCAAAAAAAAAGAAAAGAAAATTAAAAGAAAAGAAATTTTTTTTTATCTTCATGACGCGTCCTCTCGATATAAACACTTAAAATTTGATCAATTACTAGACTTAGATCTTGCACAATGCTTGCTTAACTCATGAAAGTAACTTTCAAAAGACCCCCGAACATATTCATAAAGCAAATATTATATAATGTAAATAAAAAGAATCGCTAAATAACGCGTGTGTGCGTGTGTTTTCGTCTCATTCAAGTGAATCTTGTGAAAATAGTTTACATGTATATACGTTTATTAATTCATTTTGTAAAAAAAAAACTTGTTTCTAATTAACTTAAAAAAAGAATTTTAATCCAAATTCTTATATGACATGAAAGGAGATTGATTGTAGGTAAGTGTTGTTGTAATTGAAACAATCATTAATTCTCAGATAGTTTAATAATTTGTTTGTAAGGTAAGAGTTTAACTAAACGGCCATCAGCTGACTCCGTGGCGCAACGGTAGCGCGTCTGACTCCAGATCAGAAGGTTGCGTGTTCAAATCACGTCGGGGTCATTGGCTGCAGTTGGTGTTCATTCATCTTTTTTTTTAATTACGAAAAACTTATTTTATTTATTTAATTATTTATTTATACCCGACACCACTTGTGGTACATTGTATATTAAGTTAGGGCGGATGTATGTAACACCCGGAAGGGCTTAAGATAGACCCACATTTTATTATACCGATCAATTCAGAATCATTTTGTAAATCAATTTAAGCCCGTCTATCCGTCTGATGTCATTCCTACGAAAATTGAAGCTTTACGTGGCAAAAAAGTCGGGTTTCCAATATTTTATGGTGGAAACTAGCTCATAATAGTAAATCGCCAAAGAAATCTACCTTACCGGATTCGGACCACGTAGGTCTATTTTTTGGATACCACTGCATATAAGGATTCTCCCGTAAACTCCTATATGCCAAAAGAGCCTAATTCTTCATTTTTTTGTGATTCAAATTTACAGTAGTGAAATTGGATCACATAGACCTATTTTTTTTTTTTTTTTTTTGGACCCCAGCAAATATAGGCGCTGTCATGGAACGCAAATTCTTATGTGGAGAGCAAATCTAACCGTCCAGCATGCGGGCTTCGACGGTCAAAACGAGCGAATAACTGTACTAAGCAAAGTGGTGTCCGACTATAATGTTCTTACTTGTTTTATTTTGTTTACAGTAATATCATAAATATGGGCTGCAGTATGTGTTTCACTTACTTAAAATACAGTCGGCTGTGCGCGTATACGGACATTAGTTTAGAGCGGAAACAATTTATATTCGCTCAACTTGACGTATACAAACATGACTTCTCCAAAGCTTCGCTTGACTTATCTTTTCATACCCTACATCACTTGCGATGCAACGGTATACTAAGCGGGGCTTGAGATAGATCCATCTTCACTCCAAATGTAAAGAATAATGAAACAAATCCAACGACTATACGACTTTCGATAATTCGATGCAAAGGAATAATTATCGTTTCTTTGTGTTTCTCTGCCGCATTCATTCATTCGTTTAACTGTTTGCTTGTCTCTCCCGCTGTCCAACTTTTCATCTGCTGTTCTTGTATTCTTGTCTTCAACGTACAAGTCGCAATTTTTGATTTCTTTTCATGAATTCCGGGGCATCGTCCAAAGCCGCAAAAAAAAACAAACGTTGTTGGAAATGATTTGGATCAGACCACTTTTTCGACCACTTCCCGTATAATGCCTTAGAAGGTCATTATATGAATAATTGTATTATGCGGAACGGTGTAAGGTATCTAATGGTTGACCGTAGCCAACCATAACGTTTTTATATGTTTTAACTTGACTTGTGTTTCTTTTTTTTTGTAACTTTGCTTAGCTTATTTTTATTCACAAATTGAAATTTATTGATTTTATGATTTTTAATTTACGTGCTTTTGAATTTCATGAAGAAACAAAAATTTTATGTACATTTTCGTTTGGATCTTATCAGAACGCACCGACTTGAAGGTATTACTGTAAAAGAAGGACATTACAGATTAAAGCCTGTACGCATATATATATGAATTGTTATCGATTGCGGCGAGGTCATCAATATGTATATATATGTATGTATATCTTTTTTGTCAAACTACGCAATGTAAGCAGAGTACTTTATATACGATACTCAATTCGTTTTATACGTTACATACATTTCAATCACGTGACGTATTTTTTGTTATGCTGTCGAAGACTTCAAGAAATGAATTTCAGTTAACTAATTGCTTTTAATATAAATGATACGAAAAAATAAATTATTATTATTAGTACGTATACATAGGCAAATGTATTACAAAATATTATTGTGTTAAGACAATTCGAGTTTTCTGATCGTAACCCTAAGTTCTTGACATTCGCTAACAAGATAAGGTTACATATTAAATTTTCTACTTAGGACGCCTCAAAAACTCATTTCCTCTCATCTTATCATCAGTTTGTCTACTTTCAAAGTCATAAGAAATCAGATAAACGGATGACTCAGTCAACTTAGTTTAGGAAGAAAAGAAAAAAAAAAGAAAATATGGAAAGAAGCCAAAATATTCTTACAACAAAACCTGTCGTTAACAAGCAGAAGTATTCTTAGAAAAAAGCGCAATATACGTAAGCTGAGCAAAATTGACTTTGATGAATATTCTCGCTGTTTCTTTCTCTGGCCAAGCACTCATCTTCTCGCGTACTTATTACTTCCACTAGTAAGAAACATAAAGAAGCAGCATAACGTTAAATAAGGAGCACAAAATGAAACAAAGATTAGGACTTTAACGAAATGATTGCAAGTCGTAAGAAAGGACTACAGCTTGAATAAAAAAAAAGTACGTCATTCCACATCTGCACTCCCATTTTCTTTGGCTAATTTTGAGATTTCGTCTCGGCAAGATTGATTTTTCATTTTCTTGAAATCTCAGTATATTGAAATCTATTCCAATTTTGATGATCAAAATCCTTCAATTTTCGCCCGTCTTCTAATGTTTATTATAAATTCTCGTTATCAGAAATCATTTTTAGTTCCGGAACGCGTTCCTGTTCAAAAAGGAAGTACCGGAACGATGTTCCGGAGCGTTCCGGCTCGACAACACCACTGGTTGTATTCCAAGTGAGGCCTACCTAAAATTTCTTTTACGGGTTAAGCTTGTGAATTTTGTGTATAGCAATAGCTACCATGAAATTCTTTAAAGAGCCGTTCGTATATATCAGACTAGCACACAAAGCACCGCGAGCTATTGGGTACCAGTAGTTGCGACCATCTCGAACCACAGATTTTCCGCCAGATACCGTACCAACTTGCTCGCCAGCTAAGCTATGATATCTTTAATATAAAGATGGAACAATGGAGAAAATCTCTCGTCTTATATCCAAAGGCTTTTAAGCGAGGAAGGCATGCAACTATATGGATTATAGTATATTTTTTGATAAGGCATACGCATACATATGTTAAGGATTGCATTCACGGGAAAGATGAAATATCCTAATTGACTTAATTTCGGTTCTTGAATCGTACCGAGGTTGATGAATATTTTCAACATGCAATGAAGCCATTTTTTCAACCAACGCCTCTAAACCGTTTCTTTCACCTTTCCTCTCCATAAGGCTCCTTCTAACCGCCATCGAATAGGAAATAACGCCTGATTGGTTGATTATTATAAAGCACAACAAAAGAAAATAAAACTAGAAACAAAAAAATGTGTTTAGTACACAGTTCAAGCGGGCGGGACACTAAAACAAAAAAATCTCACCAATAGCTACAACAATACAATGCAATAATAATTGTTTTAAACGTCGATTTGAAAATTGGTACACATAGTGACAAGCATCGTAGAATTTTCCAACAGAAAGCCGGACGGCCCAATTATGCGGTTATCCAAAAATGAACTCAATATTTTTCTTTTTCTAATTACAAGTGCCTTTGTAACCGAGAAAATTATAAAATAAAATTGAAACAAGTAAAAGCATTACAGTGTGCGATGACTTTCCCTTAAATACCCTACAATACAGTCATTCATACAAGGACTTTTCAAATAAAGCCTTATATTGGAAGTGGTCGAAAAAGTGTAACCATCGCAATCATTTTCAATAGCGCGGGTGTTTCAAATTTCATCAAAATATTTCAGAAATAGCGATCCGTAGATCGAGCACAAGAGAACAAAATTGACAGACGGATAGACCAGCCCGATAGATTGACTGCAAATCGATCCGTATAATAAACGACGGACCCATCTTGAGTCGTTGTGTGTGATATCTCAGATATGATATACGTAGTATGCTCGAGGGTATAAAAGGCTAATCTAAGAACTATTATACTACTAAGCTATACGATCACTATCGCTCTCTTTCCACGTTGCATATTATAAACGCCTAAATTGTAGTTGCACTATTCCAGCTTTCAACCGTACGTTTATAGTGAAATCTTATCGCTTTTAGTTCGCGCTATTGTAGCTTTTTTTGTAAACATTTTTTCTACATTTAACACAAGTGCATTTTGCACTTTTTTTCTTCTGCTTTGAATTACGTCTGTTTTATGCCCATCACAGGCAGATGAAGGCTTTATTAATTGTGTCGAAACGTTTGCAACGCCCAGAACGAAGCTTCAGAGATCCCACAGCGTACATATGTTCTTGTTCAGTAACAAATTCCGAATCGATTTAAGTATGTCCGTCGATCCGTGCTTGTGTAATCTCTGTCATAAACACTCTTATGGCTGCAAAAATGAAGCTATCGACTCCAAGTTTGGAAAGTTCTTGCGCACAGATTGGAGTTGAAAATTTATACCTAAAGAACTACGTAAGCTCTGCCGTTCCAAACGAATAAAAAATTTGGTTTTTCGCTCTTTAGTCATACACCACAACCGATAAATCGACAAAAATTTGAACGAGTGTTTTGTGGGCATTGCTGTAGTACCTGTATAAAAATGAGACAAATTGAACTCCTTTTCTATCCACCATTACGGAGTATTAAAATTGAATTTTTTTTTTCAATGCCTTTATAAAGGAAGCAAGCAAGCAAGCTTCACAAACGCTATAAAGTTTATAAATTCCTATCCACTTTCAAATTCGGAATGCATCTAAACATTTCCGTCTGTTCCATCTGTCCGTCTGTCCATGTGTCTATCTGCCTAACTCTGTAGTGTCTGTGATAAACATTCTCTCGTTCGCAAAAAAGAAGATATCGTCTACAAGTTTGCAAAAGAACGAATTTGAAAAGTACGCAAAATTTTCAAAGTGTATGCCCACAAGACCCACACGTCTATATAGCAAATACTATGAACACCTTTGGTTTACGCGTTTTGTTCTTGTTACTTGTAAAGTACAGAGTATGAAAATTTTTTAGAATCGCGGTGATGGGTATAAAAGATTCGGTCGCGACTGACTATAATTTTCTTAGTTGTTTTTCTTACTTGTTTTTCTTTTTTTCGCTTAACTTTTTTAGGACATAGACATGCAATACATACATGCATTTATGGTAGGAAATTGAGGCCAGTATAGTGCAGTGTACATTCGTATAATAGCACTGCTAACTAATATCGCTAATAACTAAATTGCACTCATTGTCTGCGCTCTAATCAAAATCTGCATTCATTTTACACTCGTATATTTTCTGCAAATGAAAGCACAACATGACGAACATTGGGATTTTTCATTTATTTATTTATTAAATTTTTTTTTTTTGGTTTTTATATTCTTCTACAAGTGCTTTATACAGATTTTTTTCGATTACTGTCGTCGTTATTTTGTAAATTTCAAGTAATTTATTGTATAAACAGCACTCGAAAATTATTATGAGTGAACAAATGTGTATTTGTTTGTTTATTTATTTTTATTTATTCATTTTTTTTTTTTTTTTTACTCTGGAAAATATTTTTATATATTGGTTTTTGGTTTTTCTCCTTATATTTATTTTATTTAATTGGATTTCTTTTTGTGTCTCACCTTCAATAACATGAACATAAGAAACTTATCAAATTTTATTTAAATTTCGTATTACGGTACAGATAATGTTCGCATACTGCAGAAGGTCAGTGCTCGGGTCGTACTGTATCAGTGCTCGTTCTGTATCATGATTGCACTTAAACGCCTTCTAAGAATTTCATTTAAACAAATGCTGTTAGAAAATCTGCAACTACTAAGTACAGGTTTTTAATAAAAAAACCAATAAAGATTATTCAACGATCAGCGAGAATCGAAGCGATCCGTTTGAACATGGATAGTGTAGTAAAAAAAAAAAAAACCTTTGCCAAATTGCTCACGAAGCCAGTTTCAAGAATTAAGAAATTCTTACTTCAACAGACATAATAAAGATCTTCGTCCGCGAATATAGCGTAGACCAATGGATGGATTTATTGTCGGGGAAAGTATTATTCAAATTCATTGTTAATCCTCACTCTTAGCACTTATCTTATCTGCAAGTTTATTTTTAAGAAATTTATGAAGAATTCGAAAGCTTCACTATATAAAGCTTTGGGAGCAGTCAGTCATTTCTGAAGCAATTGCATTTCCGAATTTGTCATATCATTAATTTCTCAACAACCATCGTTTAATTGAAGCAACCTGTCCTTCAATCACTGCATACGAACGAGAATTGTCTCTAAGGGCATTCTTCATATTGCCAATCAATTCTTCCCATTCAATCCTTTTGTAAATACGTAGACAATCATTGTACGAAATTCGATTTTTTCAGTTTGCAATTTTTCTTCTTTGTTTCTTTAAGGATCAACATGTTTTTACTTATCAGTTGTCTGGACTGGACTGAACTATATTTGGCAAGTTGACTTTTAATTTTTTTTTTTGTTTTTTTCATATACTCATCAAAAAGAGGAATTAAGTTGTCGTTAACAAAATATCTTTTCTGCAGGCTACGGTATCAGGCTGCAAAACTTTAGCACTTTTTTCCTTTTCGCCTTTAGCTCGTTTCGTTGTTAGTTGGTTACAGTGTTCTTCGAAATTCATTTATAACGAGAAACACTTTTATGCTACTCTCCGTAAAACTATGATCAATTTTGGCGCCAAAGCGGTTTTAAAACCTAAAGAAATAATGATAATAAACAAATGCGAAGAGAATGTAGTCTCCGCAGCTTTTACGCTTCATGCTATCATCATTAGTGCGTTTGACCGACACGTTATACAAATGGGAAAATTCTTTGCGTCGTGAAAGCAAAAATAAGAATTTTTGATCTAGCGCTGGCTTAAGCCACGACAACTGTTCGTAGTATAACTCACTTGTATGATTTAAGCAATCAATAAAGATTGCATTGTATTGCATTAAA
Source organism: Glossina pallidipes (assembly GCA_000688715.1). Taxonomy (NCBI): domain Eukaryota; kingdom Metazoa; phylum Arthropoda; class Insecta; order Diptera; family Glossinidae; genus Glossina; species Glossina pallidipes. Next base: position 1,015,816 of record KK499773.1, on the reverse strand, counting down.
GTTTTGGCAGATCTATCTTAGATAACTACGACTAAGTATTATCGACGGAGATGGGATCGGTGGCTGATGCCACATATCCATTGATTTTCTTTAGCATAATCACAATGTTGAAGCAACTGTATTTCAAATTTTGTCGTCTTAGCTAATCTCAATCTTTGCATCGTACATATATGTGAGGGACAATTGATTCCATGTTTAAATAGCATTTAGAAGGGAAATAAAAAATGAAGAAAAAAAAAAAAAAAGAAAAAATAAAAGGCACCAATATATTAAATAAGTAGAAGTGATAATACTTTTTTTTGTATACCATAGAATATAATTTTTAAGCTACTACAACTTTAACTGACAGCACACGTTGATTCAAAGATAACTAACCATACATAAATGTTTACATAACTGCAACAAACACAGAAAAAAAAAAAAAAAAAAAAATAAATAAATAAAAGAAAAAACTTTTATTCAGCTAACACCGAAACTTGGTAGACCCGCCACTAGTTTGTTTTTATTATCATTTAGGAAATCAAAAGCAATACACAAATGCATGACAACATTGTAAATATAAACCTAAGCGTGAACCTAGATCGCATGCATACAGAACGATATTTCCCAAATACGCCGTCAATGTCATATATAGCACGAGAATTCGAATGCCATGCTCGTCCCAAACTAATCAATTTACAAATTTTTAACATGCATTTCATTCATAAATGACTTTATTTAGGTAACTTGGCTTAAATCCGCATATCAAGTAGAAAATAGAAAACTGTACTCTTCAGGCAATATAAGGAAAAAAAAGTTAAGATGAGGATTTTGAAGAGTGAACGAAGAAATATTAATTAATTAAATTAATTAAATTAATTAAATAACTTAATGAAAAGTAGAATTCCCGGACAAGAAATTATTGAATTCTCGCAGAAAGAAACTTGCGAGCTTACAAAATTAGCCAAGAAAATGGTACATAACACGAGGTAGCTTGAACAATTCCTGCGATGAAGTCCTTCGATATGAAGCCCGAAACATTTTTCTCTCTCTCTTCTTCAATTGCAATGACAAAGAAGCGCATGCTATGCAAACGTAACGGGAAACGTTAAATGCATATTGATCTCAGACATTTCGGGATTAGAGAAAGTACGTTTTATTAAAAATAAGTGACAGCGTCGTAAACGTAACAAGTTATGTAAGCATAAGTATTACGTAACATGTATAGCATTTACGCTTAAGCACATGTATAGAGTCATATAGATGAGTTGCTTCTAACAATTACATGGCGCAAAATATTCGGTGACCATTATTATAGAGAAAGCCAGAAAGAACACAGATTAGATTCGAGCAATTCACTTGATGTGCGAATTCCATTCCGAATCGAAGGGGAATGAAAGGACAAAACATTATACTAAATAATTAATGGCTTAAACAAAGGCCGGGCAGAAGAAAAGACGTGGATTCATTGCTTTCACTATTCATGTTTATTATTTCTCTTCTTTTTAACGATTAGCCAATGAGAGTATGTCAGAGTATATATCACCGGCGAGAGTCAGAAAGAACTATAGGCAAGGAGATGAGGGAAAAGAAAAACTAGTATTTGTGTACATTCGACCTAAATGAGAGAGCTTTCGAAAGAGTGGGAAAGATCTCTATGAAGGATGCGTTAAGGTGTCCTCTTTTAGAGCAAGGTTTTTGCTCAATAATTCGACTTTTTATTAGCAATCCCGCCTGTTAAACTATTTTAGACAAGACCGCTTCTTCCAACGGTAGTTTATCAAGAAAGCACGGTAGCGGTCAGGATGGTACTGAATACTATGCCTCGCCTTTCCACGTGAGAGAAGAGTGTCAAAGCGCAGGGGAATCTTCGACATGTCATCTTCCTTCCCTCCGCACAAATACGGTGATTCTATGATCCAAAAGGTACTGAATCCTTCTCATTGATAGAATGGACGCTCAGTTGTGAAAAATCGCCCTAAACTGACAATCAATCGATCAAATCGAATCATTATTATCACGCCCTCGTTCAAATCTATAGTTTTCCTTATTTATTATTGGCTCAAGAACTTTGTGAAGTTCATAGGCGGCTTCAAGCCAACAAAGCCCAGAGAAACGGAACATACTCGCTGTTAGAGTACAGAGAATATAAATAAATAGAAACTACATTGAAAGACAACAACAAAAATAAATTTACTATCTCTGAAAAAGAAAAAAAAAGAAAAAAAAAATCAATGATATCAATAATATTGATTCCGATTGTTTATCAGACAGAAAAAAAAAAAAAAAAAAGAAAAAGAAAACAAAAAAAAGGGGTCTTTTGTGAGGTAGGAAAGGTATCCCAGAAATACACGATTTCCACTAACTTGCTCGCATAACGAGTAACACTTTGTTCTTAACAATTCAAAGCAGACATTTAAAGCGAGTATTTGTAGCGCCCACTTTAGACGCCTGTAAAATTCAAATTTTGCATGCGTTCGCGATTTCGGGAATAATCAAAAAAAAAAAAAAAAAAAACAAATTATAATATTTATATACGAAAAAAAAAAAAATAAAAAAAGAAAGGAAAGGAATTTTAATCGCAAACGATTTATGCGATTTGCGGATAATTCTGAGAAGTCATATAAAACTTGTAAACGATAGAAATTATTTGAAATTAATTAGTCGTGAAGTGTTGAGAAAAAGTTTTCATAATTTATTGAGGTTTTTGTCAATGAGTTGATGGCACTGCTTTATGGTTTATGACAAGCACTTGGAAAGGTTAAAAATATAATCGAAAAAATAACGTAAAAATAACGACAATTTGAAAATATTCAAAAATTCCGGAAGCAAAGCAATTTTTTTTTTTTTTTTTTTTTGTTTCATTTCATTCATTTAATTAAATAAAGTCAAATAAAGCTTAAAAATAATTTAATTAATTAATTAAAATAAATAAAGGATCGAAATAGAAATCGAAATAAAAATAATTAAATAATTATTCATATTCGTTCAGTCAATCAATCAATATTTGAAAGTTTCAAGTTCCTACACAACACCCGACCCTTTTTAATAATATGACGAATTATAATCCAAATTGTGGCTTTTATGAGGATTACGGTAGCAGCGGTTATTATACAGCAACGAATAATATCTACCAACAGGATTATTGTATGCAACAGGATTACAATGAATATAATAAACATGTTTATGAGTAAGTACATCATTTAAAGAATTTGAATGTCAAAATTTTACCCCTTACTTTTAATTCATCCCTTCAGGATCTATCGATAATCTCTTTGACATAACTGACTGTAAAATTGAAGAAAAAGAAAAAAAAAATTGTTTCTTTCTTTTTTTTGGTTTTTACTTTTAAATTTAATTATGCAGATCCGTTTGTCGCTTAGCTCAGGTGGTTCGACGTTACTATTGAGTTAGGGGACTGGATGCTATCACTAGTGTATTCATATTTGCTTTTCAATAACGTACATCGTGAAAACATATATATGGTCACGTATGCAAATAATGAAAAAGCCTTTCACTTGTTTCACTTAACAGTAAAACTGTAAAGTAAATCGAATTTCCCATCTCTCCTTAATTATATGAATAAGCTTCGCCTATATATTTTCTATTCCCTAACACCCGAACCAGTGGTATTCGAAGTCTCATATATATGTGATTAGGAAAGGAAAAAGTCCGTGGCACATTCCCCATTAGAGGAAATTTTCGAGTCAACTATTTTTAGCAATACTTACTCTATGAAGCCGCACATCGTGGTGGTTGCGAGAAGTGTAATTTTATAAATAATTTAAAATAAACCAACAACAGTGTGACATTTATACCGACTTAATGCCGCCGAACGTTGCATTGCACTTTAGAAATAAGTGAAAATTTTGAAAAAAACTCCTTTTTATTTCACACAAAAGCATCAGTTCGGCTCAGACAATTGTTCGCAGACTTGCTAAAGAAAAAAAAATAAATAAAAATAGATCATAGTGTTTGGAATGGAAAATGCCTCAATAGACTGAGGAGAATACAAGTTCGGGAAATTTCCATGTTAAAGATGGGCCGCTCTTTGGCTAATGAAATCAATGAAGAGGAATACCGGCACAGTTCAGGCTGTGATATCACTGCGGAATCTGCGGAAACCAGATTAGAAAACCCTTTTCAATCACTTCCATACGATTCAATAGCAAAACTGGACCTTTGCATTCCATTTACGAAATCCTGCTGAAATGAACATCGATTCACGGTCGAAGAGATTTGTAAAGGCAGTACATGAAGAAAAGGTCGTTATCCAAGATGGATGAAAGTGCACGAACGATGGCAAAGACACGTAAGCTCTAATGCTTTATGTTTGATCGGATTGCAAAGAATCGATCATCATAATCTGATTGTGCTGAAGCTGGACAGATAATTGATTCCATCGTCTTCTGTCGATAACTAAGACCATTAAAGAGCGCACTTGTGGTAAAGTGTGCAGAATTGACCAATCGGGAAAGCGTCATATACCATCATGGCAGTACCAGAGCACAAACATGATTCGAAAAAATTCGAAAGAACTTCAATAGGAAAATTTGATGCTTTCTGATTACTATTTGCTTTGCTCTCTCAAAAGACCCCCTTAATAATGCAAAATTGAGTTGAAAAGATAGCCAGGAGGGCATTTTTGAATCGATAGTATTTGACAGTTAAATGGACGGACATGCTCAAATGCATGTCGAATTTGAAGCTGGCCAAGAATTTATTTACTTTATCGAGCTACGGAATCATGCTTCTTTGCATTATAAGAGTTTTGAAAAGAAAAATGCGATTACGACACACTACAAAAATTAAGTAGGCATGGCCGAATTTTTCCATTTTTCTACAGACACTGCAGCATCGCCTATAGAATACATGTTCAAATTTATGTAGATTTAATTGCTGCAGTTTGTGGGTAATGAGAGAAACATTCATTTTTTATTCTTTTTGAAGAACAGAAGTGTTCCCAGTTTACATGATACTGTAGATGTGTCCTACGATCGATTTTTACCAATCTACGTAAAAGAACTTTTAATATTGCTATCAAATTTGAAGTCGATATCTTGACTTTCGCGGGAGCATCATGGCGACATATGCCACACAGACATACGGACACTAACGAACCGACATGGCCTAAGCAATTTAGAATTTCTAGCTAATCAAAAGCCTCTTAAAGCTTACTTTTGTGTGTTGCAAACAATATGACAAAATGAGTATACCCTACATCCTTTAGTCTTGAGACGATCATACTGTAGCGGTCCTAAATGAAAGTGTTTTCTATTATAAACGAAGTAACAAAAAAAAAAAAAACGGAAAAATTCAGTGAATATAAGAAGAAGCAAGAACATGAAGTTAAAAGAATCGGACCTCCTCGTTCCTCGTATCATAATGGAACAACAAATGGAAGAAATAAAATGCACTTAACGAAGACTGAAATGATGGGAAAGAATTCTTATAATTAGCTAAATCGAAATATGTTATATCCTAATAAAACAAATAACCAACGGAAATCCCTTTATCTGACTGTTCGCATAAACAAATCGAGAATTGAACGGGAAAAGTTACTTGCCGTCGGAATTAAAAAGGACAAACTTTCAATATGATTTTAATTTCTATGATCTATTTATCTAGTGAATTTTCATGAAAATTCAAGAGAAAGAAAACATAAACAAAAATCGTTTTGAGGGGAATTCATCGTTTCCTTACTCTTATCAATGATCCCTTAATAAAATATATGCTTATAATAAATTTTTTATTTTATACATCCTGCTTAAAATAGATAATTATCCGCATAATATATGTTACATAGATACGAATGTCTAAACCCTATAAAAATCTCTGTATGGTAAAGTAAAACAATTTCAATTCGAACGCTATTAACAACCCCCTCCCCGTACATTTATTTATACGTTACTTGGCTTGCTTGATGAAAATGATGGCAAGTCAGAGCATGACGAATGTTCTTTAACAGATAGAGGCGTGAAAAATTATTTAAAGAGCAAAAGAATATGTGTGCGTGTATGTGTGTGTGCGTATGATTGTGTATAGTAAAACCCTTCAGATATAACAAACCAAAGCATATGCTTACACAAGTAGGCAAAGAGTAGTTTTTTTTTTTTTAAACCTTTTCATCAACGAGTCTGATCCATTAGGGTTTCGTTATGTGTGCAAGCCTACATGGGCAACCAGCCGCCATATTTAGTCATTTTTTGGTAGCAAAATGCATCTGCATTGTGTAATATATTAAAAACGATCTCAGAGAAAATGAATGACTGACGATCAATACGATTGTGCGAGTACACTTTATTTTTTCATCTACTCACTAACACTATTGTCCTACTTAGGGCTTAAGTGAATGGTACAGCTTCCCGCAATCCCTTTTATATAGAAATAAGTACACAACATGTTCATATACGTGTAGGAGTAGCTTATAATTTTTTCTTTTTCTTCTCTCTCTCTCTTTCTCTCTCTCTCTCTCTCTCTCTCTCTCTCTCTCTCTCTCTCTCTCTCTCTTTCTCTTTTCGGTTGTAGCGCATCGATTAATATCTTAATCACTTGCACTACATGAAACTTACATCTAATTTCAGGAAATCGATTGATTGAGGAACTGTTCGACTTTACTCTTAAATATCAAAAAGTGATATTAGATGTGTGACTGTAGGAGTTGTTACTGCTTCTTAGAATAATATTTTAATGAGATATTTTTTCATTTAATTTGTTGCAGAGTAACATAGAAGTCTTCTGCTTAAACATTCAAAAATTAGTAAAATTGCTGTGAGATAACACTTATAGAACCATAAATGATCAAGACAAGATTGGCGCTAATAATAAGTTTAGAAAAAAAAAAAAAAAACCAAAATTGAATGTCACATTAATAAGAAAGTGAAACAAATTATTGGCTCTTTCGCTTTCTATGCGCATGCAGGGAATTGGTACAACTCTGCCTCCGCTTAATGAAAATGAGAACAAACAAGCAGGTGTTAGAGAGCAGGGTAGAGGACATAAAAGCATAGGGATACTCCGAACTTCCAAACTGCAATCTTAAGGTAAAATTTCCTTTTCGTCAATCAGCTCAATCATTTGGCTAAGCCGAGAATTTTAACAAATCGATTATTCATTTAAGAGTTTTACACTCGACTAAAAGCAAGCATTGGAAAAAAAGATAACTTCACTTGACCATTTGAAGTGAATAAATAAAAATTGTTATCTCTCTTTTTTCCACTCCGACGGCCTGAGATACACTTAACGATAATCTATATGGTCCCTACAAGAAAATTTTGTTTCTCGGAATTGCTAAATATACAAGGGACGAGAATAGGTGGACTGAAATTGATTGAAATAAAAATTGGGGCACGGAGATATGTTTTTAAATGGTCCCCATTTAAGGTCAGATGGTTACAACGATATGCCAACAAAATTTTTCTAGTAATTATTTCTAATTAATTGCTTAGGTAGTGCCGTGTTAGGGAATACTAAAGATTTTATCGATCGGAGCCTTCACTATCATCATTGGATTCTTTTTCCGTCCTTCACAAATCGTCATACAAAGTACAGATAGGAATGGACTTTTCAGATCGGTACATGCTATCTGTCTATGGAATGATTGACATTTGCCGCCAATTCTCTAGAAATCGAATTGGAATTTTTTTTGCCCCGGGCTCTATCCCGACAGTCGCCGTTCTAATTCTTACACAGAAAGGTGAATTTTGTCGCAAACTTAGACTGCACTACAAATAACACAGCCCAAGGTCTAGAACCAATTTCCAATTTATCCAATTTAGAACCAATTTATCCATCCATGCCGAGGAGATTGCATTTTTTTTTTTTTTTTTTTTGCTTGAATACAACTCAATTCACTACTTAATCATGCAAAAAGGCGTATACTATTCAATGCCTTTAGCGCAGAAATGTTTAACCTTTCAATTAATTGCTCTTTTCACTTTTTCCAATGAGTTGAAATACTCCGTAGTTAAACCACTCTATTCTGGTATGTTTGAAATGTAGGGAAAAGCGGCATCGATCTGCTGGGTATAAACGCAATATTTGAATCTTTCCCGTAAGCGCGAAGTTTGTTTGAAGGGCTTGTCGGGGTTTTTTCTGAAATCTCAAAGTTAGTCGTACGTACACAAACAGTATTTTTATCTTTCCCCTTCCTTCACGTAAAATTCTTCCTAGAAGTCAGGGTACTTGTACATGTACCTTTAATCAATTAGAAAGAAAAATGACAACGAAGAAAATTATATTCGGCTATTGCCGAATCTTCTACAGCTACCACCTTTATTAAAAAAAAAAAATAAAAAAAAAAATGAATTCATTGTTGTTTTTGAAAACAGTGGCATTTTCAGTTTACATCATGCAGACAACGTATACCTTAACCGATTTGGCCCATTTTCAAACGATTTTGCCAAATCTCAAATTGCCTTCATTCTGGCGACAAGGAATATGCAATTTATAGAGTCCTTATAGAGTCCTTTTATGAGTATTGCAAAAAGTTGTTAGCAAAATTATTATATATGGCCATCCTTTGGTACTCGAGCACTGTATTTGATGGAAATTCACTGGCATTTTAAAGCCATTTCACTTTCAATATGCAGCAACGTTCACCGTTGCCTATTTGAATAGGAGTCGATTCGAGAAGTTTGGTGATATAGCTGCAACTTCAAAATCAATTTAGATAAAACAATCTATTCATTCGATCAGCAAAAGTTTTAAGAAAATATTGAAACGGACGCATTTATTATATTTCCTTGGGGTGAATTTTCAAACGCAGCCATCGAATTTTCTATTAACGTCGTTTTTTCGCCTGTAAATTCCAGAAAAATGAAACAGTAAGATAATGTTATGCACACACATTCTTACTTGAGGGCGATAGATCAAGTATGGAAGTGTCTATAGTTCGTCCAAAATAAACGAAACAATTCAACTTCAAGTCTTTTTACTATTCATTACGATCAGTTATACAGTCGAAGATTAGGCTCTAATCGATGGTTGAAGTTTAGTTAAATCTTTGCAAGGTATCGGAAATGAGCAAGAGGCTAAATGCAATTTATCCTTCCAATCATCTATGTCTGATCTAAAGTAAACAAAACAGTTGTTATTGCTGAGGAAAAGTACAATTCGTTAAAAGAATTGCACACCGCTTTGTCGCATAAGGGCATATTAAGTTTGGGCGGATGTATGCAATATCCACAAGGACCTGAGAGAAATCTAACTTTTATTATACCGATTGATTCAGAATCACTTTCTGAGCTTGTCTGTCCGACTGTCCGTCCGTCCTAATTTCTTACATTCAATCCACAGGTCACAATTTTAAAAATATTTCGATAAAGTTTGAAACTCTGAGTTATCTTGGCCTAAGAACGAACGCTATTGAGAGCTATTCACATCGGACCACTATTTTTTAGAATTCGTGCTACAACAGGAAGTGCGCGCAAAAAAACTGCATTTTTTGTGATTAGTGCAGCGTATTATTTCAAAATGTGCAAAAAGAAAACCGTGCAAAAAAAGAGATGATGTGGATAAGGTGGAAATTCATTAACCTTAACTATTATTTACCAAGAACTGATCGAAGTTTTAAAATTAAAATAATAATCGGCTTAAGTTTAATTTTCGATTGGTTCATAACTGGCCATTGCTAGTCTATGGCCTCTAGGCGACCCGGATCATTTGCTTTAAATTAATTCAAAACATTAGCAAGAAGAGTCCACAACCATTAAGTCACTACAAGATAATGATTCAGAACTTGAAAATTGATAAGTCGTCAGTCAGAATGCAGCCAATGCACAAATGCTGGATAGCTAAAACTGTCACACATACCTAAATGCTTTTCAATCTTTGTATATTCAATTAAGACGATAGAGAACGGAGAGTACACCCAGACGTGTATAAATTATAGATTCGGTCGTTATTCTTTTCCGTATCGCTACTTACATTAGATACAGACTGTCTAAGAATTGCGTTCAATTGAATTTGAACTTTTTTTTTACTCGTATATATAAAATTTAAATCGATTTAAAGCAATTATTAAAAATATAATAAATTAACGTAAAATCCTTATAAATAATTTCCTGCTTGGATTATTTTTGAATAACGTCCTCGTAAAGTATTGTACACGATTCACGTTAACAATGCGAACCGGATGCAACATTTTCAAATAGCAATTCATGCTAACAATAATTGTACATCGTTTTTGAAGAACTTAAGAAAAGCAAAAAGGTGTTAAAAAAATCTAAAACGAACAAAGAAGAAGCATGAAAGAAAAAGAAAAAAAAGAACCAAACTGAGTTTAATTGAAGTTAAATTCAATGACAATGACAATGAAAGACAAAAAGAAAAGTGAGTGAAAGTGAGACGAAGAGAGTAAAGTAAGCAAAGCAAGCAACAAAGTAATAATAATAAAATTTAAAGCATCTAACAAAAAGATTTGGATATGAATTCAATAGTTTCAATATCTCTCTCTCTGTGTGTGTGTGTGTGTGTGTGTGTGTGTGTGTGTATGTCAACTATCTCACAAAGCCCAAAGGTTTAGTAATTGCAATTTGACAAATGGTTAGTGTATAAGCATTGTTTTGTATCGCAATTGCAAAAAAAAAAAAACACATTCCCAACAAACATTTGATAGTAAATCGATTTAAGGCTAAACTAATGTTCGGTTTTATTTCCTCTCTCTTACTTCCTTACTTCCTTCCTTCAATCGCATCTACGCACAGACAGCTTGAGTCCCGTGTACAATTCGTTATTCATACATTTTAAATACATTTCGTTTTTCTCTTACTCTCTCCCTCTCTCGTTCTTTCTATAATCTACCGGCACTATACTACTATTTTGTGAATGAATGTGTTTTTCTTCTTTCTTTTTTTTGTTTCTTTCTTTTTTTTGTTATATTCTACAAACGTGCCAATTTTATGGATTGTTTTCTAACCTGCCGAGTTATTCTTAAGATATATTCAAGCTGTTGTATTGTCTTGTGAATGTGTTTTTAAAATAATTTTAATGTTCATTGATCTGTTTGGCTTAATGACACCTTTTCGAGCAAAAAATAAAAAAAAAAAAAAAATGAAAAAAAATAAATAAAAAAACGGAAAAAAGAATGCAAAATAAGTGGGAATGTTATATACGCTTCTTAAGGCAACTCCTGGATACCCAAAAGCCCCATGGAGGCGTATCGACATACTAATTGCAATCATTTTCAGTTTAAATATCTGGAACGTAGTTCCGATTCGCACCTTTTCAAAATACCTGTTCAAAATTAAAACTTACCACAACATTTTCATCTTCTAGAGAAAATGGGCGTGTTTTGTCGAATTCAAACACAATCTATGGACGATAACTATGACATAACACATTATGTCATTTAAATTTCTATGTGCATTTTTGGGGCGTCAAAAACTAGAAACAAAACCAGATCGATGGACGGACATAGAGATAACGATATATTTGCACAAAATTTTACGGATGCGGATTTTAATTAGCATTTTTTTTTGCACCTGAAAAAATTTCAACTCTAATAAATCCGCTATAAGTAATATAAATCCGCTATGGTAACAACAATGCTCGTATCCGAGTATTCGAGTGGAGATAATATAATGGAAATAATAACATTACAGACTTTGGCGTGAGTGCTTCTGTCATATAGTCGGAAAATTATTAACCCTCGGACATTCTATAATGTAATGCTCTATCCATCCTTGTTGCTGATCAGCTGAACCATATTGTAGTTGACGGTTGTCAGCTCATTTCGGTTCACGTTCTGCACATTAAGCAGAGATTGTACATCCCTTGGTCGGGAGGAGGTATGGCATCGATCGTTGATGAACAAAGGAATCTGAATTGAAATAAAGTTTCAAAGATTATTTCTTAAGGGCTTAAGATTTTTTAAAATCATTCGTCAAGCCCACAAGTCCAATGATTGCAACAATTTTTGGAGACCATAAAAATATGCTAAAGCTTCTGTCATGACCTCATTATGTTTATAAAAAAATAAACATTTATGTGCCAACAATTCTTTTTGTGGTCTAATACTCTACACCACTTGCTGTGCAGGGTATATTAACTTTGTTTGGATGTATGTAACACGCAGAAGCGCTTAAGATAGGCCCGCTTTTTATTGTACCGATCGTTTCGGAATCATTTTCTAAATCAATCTAAGTCAGTCTGTTCATTTGCTCATCTGTCTGTCTGCCTGTCTGACATCTGTGCGTCTGTCCGCCCGATATCTGCCCATGTATGTTCAAGCCACAGGGGCGCAATTTTTGAGATATTCTGACGACGTTTGGTACACTAACTTGCTTTGACACAAGAACGTACGCTATTAAATTTGGATCGGTCGGATTTTTTCTACTTCACCGACCATATGGCACCCTATTTTCAAAATTCGTTATATGGAAAAAAGTTGCAATTTTCAAAATTTCTCGGTAAAAATGCCTAAGTAGTAGTATTTTGGCATTCTAGTTGGTGTTCGGACCGACTGCGGCAATTTCTTAAACGAAACGAAAACTGAAATACCTATGACAAAAAGATCTAATTTTTAAAGCTTCATAATGAAATTTCGATCATAATAGTAATTTAAGATAAAAAAATTAACTAAACCAAATTTGAACCGCGTGGGCCTATATTTTATATCTTGCCCTACATATGAAAATTGATCCTTTATAGAGCAGAAAAGTCTAAATTTAAATATGCTATGATGAATCTTAACCCACAATAGTAATTTAAGGTAAAAAAATTAATTATACCAAATTTGAACCATCCCTGCCTATATTTGTATTTCCATTATATATAGTTTTTCACGAAAATTTTTGACTTTTAGAGCAGAAAAGTTTAAATTTTAATAGGTTATGATGAAACTTAACTCATACTAGTAATTTAAGACAAAAAAAATTCACTGATCCAAATTTTAATCACCCAGGCCTATATTTTGATTCTACCCTATATAAACATTTTTATGAAAATTTTTGTCTTTTAGGGCGGAAAAGTTTAAGTTTTAATATTTTATGATGGCAATTGATCGCTAATAGCAGTTCGATACAAAAATTAATTAGTTGCACAATTTTTGAACCTCTTGGCAACAATCATTCTTAAGGAAAGTAAACCTTTGTTCGCAAAGGGGTCTATATTTTAATATATAGTTCATATAAAAACAGGGTATAATTTGGGTGTTCTATGGCAAAAGTAAGAATAGTGTTTGCCAATATTGTGTAGGGTAGTTAATAATCGGCCTAGCTCGGCTATAATGTTTTCATGTTTGTTTATAATAACGATTGATCCCGTATAAGGTCCAGGAATTTTTTTAGCGCACCTTACCGTATACATTAAGCAACATGATTAACAAGCAATTCATTGTAATCGTTGTAAAGACGAGCAACAGTTTGCTCGTCGTATTAGTAAAATGGTACTTTATGCAATTACGTTGCTTTGCTTAACTTTAGGATAGCTCTGTGTTAAGGACGTTCATCCCCACTTTAACCCATGCATGGGTAAATAATAGAACTCAGCTAATTTTTACCTTTTGTGACTCATTTTTCTTTATTTTATTGTTATTTTTTTATTTACAAAAACACTTGCTTCAGTTCTCACAAGAGAGATAACCTTCGTTCTTCCCTTATGGCGAAATAAAACATAAGAAAAAATTCATTTTCATACTAATATTGCATATTATTTCATTTTATGAAGAAGAAGAAGAAAAAACTCCAAATACCAGCAACTTTTCCCTAAGCACAAAAAATGCAGAAAAAAAAAACATAGAACACAAACTCTTCAAAACATAATTGAGGACACACTTGTCACAAGAGTGTGACGTTTCTTGTTTAGAAAAAAGTTGACAATAATAATGAAAAAAAAAAAAAGAAAATACTTAGCTTCAGAAGTTATCATGCCATTGTGACATTCATGTTATATAATATGTGAAATTTTTTTCTTCCTCTCTTTCTTTTGCTTCCAGAAGTTTTTCTTTCTCGCCTCAAGTATGTCCCCGTAGCTGGCACCAAATAACTTTGAAGAATTTTATTGTTGTTTTTTTCGGCCTTTTTTTCTCTATAATTTATTAATGCTTTTCTTCTTTTTCTCCTTTTTTTTTTTTTTTGTCTTTAATTTTTTGACACTTGAGTATTGTTTTTTCAGAATTATTAAATAATGAGTTTTATATTACCTCGACGAAAAGGGTTAGGATACATACGTGTACGAGTTGCGTTAAAGAAAAAAAAACAAAAAAGTTAATAACCAATAAATATGAATGTTGAGACTTCCATGCTGAGCGAATCAACTGAATCTATGTATTTTTTCATAAAGTATTTGTAGATATAGTTTTCCACTTCTTCTTCACATGCACATACATTTTTTGTAACATCACCTACTACAACTAGGAAAAAGCAAGTAAAAGCACTGCAGTGTGACCATTCGCTTGATACAGTTATTTATATAACGACTTTTCAAAATATCATTTTTAATGAGAAATGATCGGAAAAGTGGTACGACTCGGACCATTTTCAATCGCTTCGGGTCCTGGGACAAAACATATCAATATATCGAATTTCAGCAAAATATCTCAGAGTTGGCGGCCCGTACGTTGAACACAACAAAACAAGACAGACCGATGGACAGACAAATAAACAAGCTTAAATCGATACAGAAAATGATTCGAAATCAATCGATATAATAACAAGCGAGTCTATCTGAAGTCCTTCTGGGTGTTGCAGATATCCGCGCAAACTTAATATACCCTGACAACACAAGTGGCGTGCAGCTCAATAATATGGTATCATATTCATCTGGTTTGGGGGAAAATGCCGCTTCTCGCATTTAATAAAATCCGAATATTTAAATAGCATGTTTCTTATTAGCATTGCATATACATATCTATAAAGAGACGCATTTTCCTCAATTCATCTGCCCAAGCTTTATTTTCAATAATTCACGATTCTCAAAAACTGTGAAGAACACTGCTCTTTTTGTCCTTAACATCCTACCGCGTTCTTCTAAATTGAAAATATCATACTTTCGAATCCCTCACCAATCTCCCAAGGCATCGATTTGCGGATTTGAACAATCAGAGCAATCATAGCACATTCATAGTAAGTTATTGGTGAGAGTCGCATCTGAGCATTTAAACTTCTGGATAAGACGACATTGACGGCAATAACGATGAGAGCCACTAGTAGCTCTTAAGTTCGAAACGGGATTCTACTAAAAGAATTCAATTAATGTGTAGGTTCTCATGAGTGGCACGAGTGTACGCAACAACGCTCAACACTCGTCAACATCGACGTAACATAGGTTGTACTATGCTTATGCATAGGTAACTCCAGGGCAAAGATTCTAAAGAGATTAAAGAGATTTTCCCAGAGTTGTCTATGGTCCTACTCCAAATGCGTCTGTTTTGTCTTAAACAGGTTACGTTCTCAAGGTAGCGAATGCTTAAACACTTTCTCATAATTAATTTAGTTGCTTTTTCCAATTTTCAACTTACGAGCGGATAACGCGTATGACCTGTGCTAAGGCAAAAACGACAATGCACAGCACACTGTTTTCATCTATCCGGTTTGGACATGTTCGAGATACAGCCTTTTCAGATCTCCGCAATTAGAGATTATACCAAATAACCTGCTAACGATCATGTTAATGGACATCGCAGGTGGGATGATATAATGGGGATCAAGAATCCATAAAGGTCCATAAAGGTCCATCTCGAGATAGTCTGAAAGCAGATCCGAGATGGTTTAACCCCGATATAGCGCCACCAATTGGCAGTGGACTGCCACTACGGCCATAAAGAGAAAGAAAAGACTTCATTACTGCCTACCTACCTAGTTACCTGTCTACCCATCTACCTGCCTATCAACATAAATATTTACGTGCCTTCTTGCCTGGCTACATTGTAGACACACGATTGGGAATTACAATTCGTAGTAAATGATCGCTCGACACCCGAGGCAAACTCCATGCTTATGAAACATGTACAGAGAGTTAGGTAACTGATAGACTCCAAGCAAATGCACCTTGCGATCGATAAAAGATATTTATCTAACACATGATGCAACTACTACCTAAAGTGCTACGCCCACATTTAAGCATTTCTGTTTTCTTTAATTTCTTTTATTTCACATGACGAAAGAAAGAGAATGAAATTTGTTCAATTGTTGTTGAGATGCCTGTCAAGATGTTCATATACGTAACCAGCGCGACATCTAAAGGGAGAAAAAATATAAAAAAACTAAAAAAACTAAAAAACTAGAAGATTAAAGAAGAATTCTAAGAAAGTTTAGGTTTTATTTGCAAAAAAAAAAAAAACGTAAATTACATTATCGGACAATTGTCTTTAATTTGCTAAAACTGTTTAAGATGCGTTTGCGGGTTTTGTAACAACATTTTAAAAACATTAAATAATCACCAGATTTATATCAGTGACAGTGTTGTTGCTGTTTTTGTTGGTTTTACAAATGGCTAAAGTCGCATTAACATTAAATGAAATTTGTATTCATTGCATTCACTGCCTATCATGCCAGAAAGAAAGAAAGAAAGAAATAAATAAATTTTCAACAATAATCCAATGTTGCAACATTTAGAAAAGATGATGAACAACAACAACAACAACGAAAGCAGCAGCAACAAGAAGGCTACAGTTGTATATGTCAAATATGAAACAAAGCAAATTATTTCCACTTTGTCACCTTTTCTCATCCGTTTGTTTGGTTTTTCTTCCTTTTTTTTTCTTTTTTTTTTTCTTTTTTTTATTTGCAACAAACCAAACACAAGTTTGCCAAAGACTATATTGCTTATTACGGGCCTTCTGGGCACTCACTTATGATGTTTTTCTTGCAACAAAACACATTAACAAAAGCAGGAACACATGTGAGTGAAATCGCTTGGAAAACACCGCAATAATGTGCTAGTATTTCTCCTTTATATGGCTTAGTAACACATCAAGGTCTACTAACTTTGTTATTCCGTTGATAACATTTAAAAAATAAATAAGTAACTAAATAATTTTTAGGGGTCACGAAGTAGTTTTGTTTTGTTTGACACAGCTGATCACAGGATGTATAGTGAAGTTCAGATCCCATTATCTGGGTAGATTTCTTAATAGATTGAAATAAATCTATGGATCTTTAATATCGAGAAGGAAAGAAGGCTTGAAGTCATCTTCTTCATCTTCATCAGAAATTCTTCATCTAACATCCTTTTTCATCATCAACGGACTTGTTAATATAGGCCTCAATAGCCTGAGTTGCTAGTCCTTTAGGAAATAATAAACAAATAAAGTTAAGAGCTTTACTTAAGTCGTTCTAAGAAAAAAAAAATATATATATATATATATATGTATATATAAAATAAATTGCATTCTTTGGATTTTTAGATGACGAATACGTAATTTTTGCTTTAAAGGGAACAAAGCTTACCGAATGAGATTAAAATGAACTTTACCCAAAAGCAAACTTCATGAGCAGCATCCTTGATCACTATCTAATTTAACATCGTTATAGGAATATCTGTCCTTCTGTCTGTTCGTCTATTCGCCTGCACGTTGGTGTAGTTGTGTGTGCCCTGTGGTTAACAGTCTTTCAATTGTCCAAATTAAAATATCGACTAAAAATTGGCCTACAAAGTGGAGGCTTTTGCTTGCAAGAAACGAGTTAACTGGGTTCAGGGTCATGGTTATAGTACAACATCAACCGAGAACGCCTCTTCTTTTCAAACGCAAAAAAAATCAACTTCTTTTCGTCGTTACTCGTAAACTGCGAGAAATACAAGGATAGGAATTTCCCAGACCAACGCCCATCCAATATTTCCGTATAACGAAACTTTATTTTTTAGTTTTCTCCTATGATAACCATGATGGGTGAAAAAGATTCGGTCACAGACGAATCTAATTTTCTTACTTGTTATATTATTTAATTTATTTATTTATTTTTTTTATTTTTTTTTTGTTTTTATTTTGTCAATTCATTACACTCTTCTCTTCTGTTCGGTTGTTTTGAGTTTTTCCCAATAGGTGTCAAATTGTTGTTGTTATTGCTATTTTTGTTACTAAGTATTATTTGTATATTCGTTTTTAACTTAGTGAATGGATATGCATGTACATGTTGTTATTATTGTTGTTGTTGTCGTTGTCATTGTGTGTGTAATTGGGTTTAGCTTGGTATAATCATTCTGTTTTTCTACCTTCGGATAATCTGAGCTAATACTATTTGCCCCATAATGGTGTTTAAATGCATTTAAAATTGTTTTGGTTTCTTTCTCGATATTCTTCTCGATACACACACAACAGCACGCACTTATTTATATATAATTGCTTAGAATAACATTTTCAAATTCATACAGAAGAGCTATAAATAGATTTTTTGCACTTGCTCGGCATTTTTTTTCTCATTTTTTTTTTTTTTTTTTTTCAAAAAATACAATTAAGAAAGCTATGCTCACCTTAAAGCAATATTTTTAAATACCTGACATCCATAGGGGCGGGGATAATATGAAAACCTTAAATTTTTATAATATGTTTCGTGGTAACATTGGATCGTGATTTACTTGGCTTTTTAGGGTTTCTCCCTGATACCCATTTGTATGCTTATGCATATAGGCGTAAACATGCTTAAATCTTGTTTCAGAATTTCACCAGCTGGGGCCGTGTTAGGGCATGTATCCCTTCTTATAGATTTCTATATAATCTTTAAAATCTAATTGAAAATATTGCATCGAGGAAAAAGTTCGCGACAATTTTCGTAATCGATGACTTTTGACCAAAAATAGGATGGGGTATGAAGGATGATAGTTGTACAGAGAGAAAAGATAGATAAATATTTAAGAAAAAAAGAAAGAAAAGAAGAAACTTTGTAACATTTCTGCAACAACAATCCTGAAAAATCTTTCACTTTCCTGGGTACGAAAAGAAGGCCGCTATTCGAGTATCATATGAATGAATAGCGAAAACTTTAATGGGCGAAATACTCTTTTGCGAGTCGCTACAGAAACGCAGCGAAATCGAGACCTTTTTAGAAAGCTTTATATATATTATTCAAATGGGGTAATAATGCATTGAGAACGTTTCTGGGGTCGGGTGGATAAAGTTGCCCAAATGATGGTAAAGCCCGGGTTGACGCCACTTTTCGCAAAAAAAAAAAAAAAAAAAATGAGAAAATGTTTTTCGATCAAAATCGCATATATACGATTTAGTAAAATAGAATTAAAACGTTTTTAAGTTTTGCGAAAAGATGCCACGAATTGCTTCACCTAATATACGTAACTATCGAACACAGAAATTAAATTCGATTGATTTTCTTAAGAGATGTCATTTTAAGCCTTACGCACAAGTAAAAGTTATCCCGGTGAAGTGTACGCAACATATTTTTAAATGATACTGATTCGTGTCGGGTGACAAAAAATGAGCTCGATATATATTGTGCAGGGTAGGGAAGCTTTTAGCGGCAACAATAAAACCGAATATCCCTGGCGTCTGGATTTAGGAGATCAGCTGGATGCAGTATACTATGAGTTACTCCAAGCAAATGAAATGATCAAACCCTACCAACAACGACATATGCAACTAGGCATAAAAATTGAAGCAATATGTCAAAAATCGTGATATCGTGATTCTTCAACACGATAACATTCGATCCATTATCGCAAAACCCGCGCAGAAAATGCTAGCAGAAGTAAATTGGATTATGCTACTCTTAGACACTAATCCTTCTGACTAACAATGAAATCAATCGATAACTTAGTGTTTCTCGAAGCACAGCTTCCATTTTTCACTTACCGGTGTCTAATACTTTGAATGAAGTGCATTCACGCAGAATAAAAGTTTCATAAAAACAACCCAATAATATTAATTTTTGTACCCGATGAGCGTCATCACTGTGCTTAAGATTTTGCAATCGTTAACTTTCGTGACATCGGATAAACAACATGAAGGTTTAAATCAAGTCAGAGTTTGTATGTACACATATTATATCTTGCGGACCCCGCTTGCCTGCTGTTTGTCACTCAACCGAATCGATTCGATAAATGCTTTATGCAAGATTTCTTCGCCGGAGTTACTGCCCGATGTTGGTGCGCTTTTGTTAATCCTCTCGCAATCGATTTAAAAGCAGCAAAGGAATTTGTAACCATTCACAAGTTAAAATGTCCTCATACCACGGGAGCGTCCTTAGGGATACAAGTTACATTTAGCCGCCGACACATCTTAGCCTCCCCCACAATATTGATATCGATTGTTATATACATGAGTAACACTTACATAGCTTTCTTTACCTTTTAAATTATAAAATGTTATCGCAGGATCTTCACAGGGTTCGGAGACGTCCGTGTGTCCACCCATCTGTACGGTATCTACAATTTGTACTCTCGCGATCTCAGAAACTGAAATGAAACTCTAAATTTAATTGTAAAAGTGTGTGTAGCATTACTTTGATTGAAATGCCAATCCAATCGTTGCATCAGGAATGCAGAAATATTCTCTACTAAAATTAGAATGATTTATCCATCCGCGGGTATCCATCACTCTGCCAGTCCATTATTGACAATTAAGGTTTAAAGTTTTCTGGTCCGTAATGCGATTTGAAAATATTCGTTCATTAAACACGCCTACGAAAGAAACCAACATTCGTGTAAAAAAAGAACAATGTGAATTTTTCCCAATACATAAATACCTTATATACTAAAAGAAAGTTCATTACTTTTACTCAAAGCAGCAGCTTAAGTGTTTATTAAACATTTATTTACGCCTATATATATATATTTTTTATTTTTTTTATTTTTATATTACACATATACATATATATAGAGAATAGTCTAATGATACTTACATAGTATATTGGAATAATAATAATAATAATGATAATAATAAGTCAATGAACACATTGAACAAAACGACTTCAATAGGTTTTTGAGAAACTTGTCGCATATTTATGTTTTCGAACTAAACTCATTTGAAAAAGTATTGATTTTCCTTAATATAAGCACATACACATATATATAACATATATTTACTTTGCATGAATATGCAAAATTGTTTTTATAATAAAATGGGTAAAGAGACCATTAAGTATAAAAACTGCAAAACTTCATATACATACATACCAAGCAAAAACCAAGCAAGTATTATAACCTACGTATACTTGCGTGTGAATAGGGAAATGAATATTGCGAACAAGAAAATTGAAGTCTTTTTTTTTTTTTTGGTCTTTTTTTTTTTTTTTTTTTTTTTTGTTTTTACAATCAGAGAAGTTTCGTTAATGTTATATACGCAAACAACTCTTATGACACATAAGAGGGCACTCAAATATAAACTCCTTACATACATTTCTCTATATATCTGCATGTATAATGTTCTATACGAAAACATAGTACACAGCTAAATGTCTATATATATATAATAATTAAACCTATACTTTCACATACTTTTCTCGTTAAAACGAATGACGGCAAACTATGTATATATATAGATGTATGTATGCATGCATGCATGCACTACAGTCGAAAGGATATAGGAGGAATAGTAGGTAAAGAGTAAATTGTAAAGCGTGAGAGAGACAGAGAGAGAGAGAGAGACATGTAGTATACGGAGAGTGGTAGAAACCAATCAAAATTCGAATGCTTTTAGGCAGAATATGTTGTACATGGTGGGCAGGCCTTAATTTTTGAGGAAATTATTATGATTAAGGATTTTTTCTCTTTGGAAAATTTCTCTTAAAATCGCGTAAGCGAATTTTCATTTTTTAATGATTTTTTGTATTAAGGCAAAAGGGATATTAATGTACAGGGATAAATACTCGTATATGTATATCGGTTTCTTACTTTAACATCCAGTATTGTTTGCACCATTATGTCTTAAAACTTTTAAAAAAATATATCAGAAAATTGGTAAAAACAACGCACGATCATTGAAGTTTGTATGACGAGATCAGTTTTAACCGTACGCACATAGTTTTGCTTGCAAAAACCCATCGAAATTGCCTTCAATGATATGATAACTTATGCGATCTGGAAAAAGTAAATATTCGCAAGCGACCGCAATCGATGAATCAGCTAAAAATCTTTTTACAAGGACGTAAGAACAGACAATAGGAGCACAGGTCTACGAAAGTAACATAAACGAATATCCCGGCCTTCGCCTTCCTTAAGGTTAATTAAATATTTTTGAAAACCGTATTCTTCTATCACTTCATGGATTTTGTTGCCTTGTGTTCCTTATGTACACTCAATATATGTTTTCAAACGACTATTATTGAAGTAACTTGCCAACATTGTCTAGCACGTCCACCGATTTTCGCGCAAAACTTTCCATTGAATGCGTAGCAAAAATCAAAATATCGTTCGAGTGTAACAACTTTTCAGGTACACCTCGATTTTGGAAACTTTTTTGACAGCATGCCTTGGGATGAAATATAGATTAGTAGAGGAGCAGTCTCATTGATAGCCGCAAAATGTCAAAGTACATTTCGACGCTCGAGCCCTATGAATAGACTACGAGATTCATCCAGTTAGATGGCTATCTGTCTCGTATGTTTTGTATTCCTAGGCTACAATATAAACTAGGATTTCCCTTCAGTACACATAAAATTATTTATATAAAAGCTAAAGTAAAAGACTTATTTTTTTTATTAAGTAAAAAAAAGTAGTTAAAAAAAAGCTCAATTACATCAAATCTATAACTAATCCTAAGAGGTATAAGTCGTAATAGTGAATAGCGATACGTGCTAGCTATGCCCATTGACTTGAGAAGATTATGCATTCCGGCATGATGTAAAGCACTTACGGTTAGCACTTACGGTAGGGATTTGGAAAATACGATTCAGCTCTTCGATCAAGAGAATAAACAATTGAGTTATGTGGCAACATTGTTAAGGAAAGCTCGCGTCTGGAGAAATGATTTCACTTAGAATATCCGACATGGGTTTACTTATTACTTCCATTTAAATTAATGGTTTCTCAAAAAAAAATTCACGGGAGGTTTTTTGCTTTTCTCAACACTGCTTCCACGATCATTTGCATATAGGAAGTCTAATGGATGCCTCTGTAGCAATAGGCTGTCTATAAATCGTCAATGCGAACGCAAACAGTAGTAACACAGCTCTTTTATTTACTCCCTTTAACTAAGATAAGGAAAAACTATGCTCTTTTTTTGTAGTTCATGTGTGACAACGGAGTACATGGCTCAAATTTGAAATAAGTGAGAAAATTATATTCGGTCGGACTGAATATCTTTTTCCTCATCACTATTATCCTAAAAAAGATTTAACAAAAAAAAAGAATTAAATTTGAATAATATTGAATGGGCGTGGCCGATTTTTTCTATTTTCAGAATAAAAGTGAAAATTTATATGGCATATGTATTGTCCTTTATGTGTACCAAGCAAACAACATGGAAAGCAAAGTGGTTCACAGTTTTTATTGCATTGGTGCGTGAGGGTTGTGGGCGCGCCCTTTGGTCGGTTTAGGTCATTTTCAAAATCTGTTGCAAATTTATAGGCGATAGCTTCATTTTTGCGGACGGGGGAACGTTTGCCACAGATGCTACACAGTTTAGCAGGCAGACAGATGGACAGACGGACAGGCAGACATGCTTAGCTATATTCCGAATTTGAAATTGGCCAAGAACTTACATACCTTATGACGTTTTTAAAGGTTTCTTCTGGTCGTTATAAAGACTTTGACGAAAAAAATAAAAACTTGATACATAATAATGTGTCTATCCAATGTTTTACATTTTCCAAATTTTTGGCGAGGTATTACGGCATTGTCCACAGTATTTACGTTCAAATTTTTGTACGAAAACGAAGGTGTCTCTTTACGTGGTACTGTAGGCGTGTCTTTCGACCGATTTGGCCCATTTTCAATACCATCCTACGTACAAGAACTTTTAATATTCCTATCAAATTTTAAGTCGATTGCTTCATTTTTTGAACGAGCAGGGCTATTAGGTACTATGCAGTATATCGTTTAACAAAGTTCTTCATTATCAAGAGGTCCAACACTACTGCTGGAACTAATATTTTCAGTCCACCACAGCATACAGCCATGGACACATAAATAGTAAGCACTCAATATTAAAGTGAAAGCTTACGAAAAAAAAGGCAAAAAAATTATCGAAGTGAAGATAGCCCGACAAGATAAGCCTAATTTTTTTTGGATCGTGTCTTTGCTAAAAATATCTTCGATTGGAAAAAAAATCAACTACAAACTAAACCTTTGATTTATAATCACAAGACAACAAAAAGTATATTATTGCCACTAATTGTAATGCACAGTTACAGCACAAACACTGGCAGACTGCTATATACAAATCGAGTTACAACAAATTTCAAACACATAACGTTACTCGCGGTTTTGACGTACCTTAAGGTAAGCCGAAAGAAACTCATATTCATCATAGTTCCACATGTATGATCCCGTCATACAATAGGTGTTTGCATATGTCTTGATCAGCCACGTCTGTTGAGCAAAATGATAAAGTAATGCGACGTATCAATGTACACAGACGCTAATCATGAAACGCATAAAAATGCATTTTCGGCATTCCTTACTTTTGTTGTTTGATTTGTCGTTTGGTTGATTTACTGCCGAAGTCCATCAAAGCTTATGATCATGCTGCTCCCTCATATCGTAACTGTCGGCTTGGGTTTCAATGGTTTAAAAGCGATGGTTTTGTTGTCAATGACAAGGAACGGCCTAGAAGATCAAAAAAACGCGCTGACAATGAATTGCAAGACATGTTGAATGAAAGTCTAGCTTAAACTTTCAAAGAACTTTCGAGCATCTTAGTAGTTGATGAATCGACTATTGCGAGATATCCAAAAGGAAGGAAAACGACTACTATACGGATTGATTGAAAATGCTCTTACGAACCGTTTCAACATCGCGGTAGCTTGCCATTACTTGCCAAGAAAAAAAAAGAGAAGAGTTTTCTGTGGCATCTTGGGACTGGCGATGAAAAATGGATCTACTACGACAATCCCAAGCGCAAAAAGTCATAGATTACTTCCGGAGAGCCGTTCACATCGACACAGAAGCGGAATATTCATGGCCGTAAAGTTTTGCTGTGCATATAGTGGAATCACGAAAGTGCAGTGTATTACGAACTACTAAAAGCGAATGAAACTGTCACCGCAGATGTTTACCGACGTCAATTGAAAAATATCTTATTGCAAAAAAGACAGCAATAGCGGCTAGTAGATGCAAAGTCATCCTCTTGCATGACAACGCTCGGCCACACGTTGCAACAGTTGTCAATGGCACACTGGTGCAGATGGAATGGGAAGTTCTGCCGTGCACAGATACAAAGCCTTCTGATTACCACTTTTTCAAATCGATGCTGGATAGCTTGGCTGACATGCAGTTTCGAAATGCTGAAGAAGTGCGAAAATGAATCGATGACTGGATTGCTGCCAAATGCTGCAATGTCCTTCTCTCGACACGATATGGCCATGTTCCCAGGAAGATCGAAAAATCGATATGTAGAAAATCATGGAAAATATTCTGATTAATATATAGTAGTAAACCAATTGTTATAGCTAAATGCCCTTTCAAAGGAAAAATGACCAAAATACATGCAAGCACCTAATAATAATTACGTCAGCAAAAATGAGAACCGTGAACGTGAAATGTGAACTAACCTCACGCCATTAAAAAATTTACTTTCATTTTAAAATATAGTTTAAACTATTCATACATAACTATTTATAAAAAAAAAAAAAAAATCATACAATAAAAACAATCCCCATGGTATGAAAATGTCTTGGACAAAATCATTCGCGAGAAAATAAAATAAACTAAAGTTATTTATAACTAAATATTAATCGTTACTCTTTTATTAACCTTCAAGTGTTTACTGCTCTGCCGAATTGTCTATTACCCCTTGATATCGGCGAGCCATGCTTGCTCATCTTGCAGTATACGCTAATTACATGTCCATGGCTGTTAACACATGATTAAATCCATGCGAGAGATAAAAGCGTGCGTCTTAAGGCATTCAATTGCCTCCTTAAAGGTCTCTTTAATCCAAACATTGTATGCATCGATAGATGTCGACATTTCAACGACTACTTGCTCTTAGTTTTATATAGAGAAAAAGCGATCATCACAACGTGTCGAGCGAATCTAGGGCCTTGAATCTTCCTTCTGCATACTTTTGAAAACTGAGATAAAACTGATAAAAGCCAAATCGTTATCGCAAGCTTTAAAAGAACAATTTTTCCATCCATCACCATCAAAAGTAAACGATTATATTTTTTGACAAAGTTAAGTGCCTTATGTAGAGTATAGTGGTGCAAAATGTTTCAATTTATTTTTAAGCTCAAAAATGTTCAAAATTGCGAATTTTTATGTCCATATTTATATCCACACTATTATAATTTTAATTCGCTTATTCCAAATATCAAGGTCACGTGGAGCGCGAATTTAACTTTAACAGTTAACACGGTTTTCGTAGAATTGCGAAAAAGTTGACGTCTGAATTCAAACTGTCTCTTCTTTTACAACCTATCCCAGTTGTGAGTACAGATTCAAGGTATCAAGTTTGTGCGGGCCGGGAACTTGATTTATACAGGGAAAATTATTCTAAATCAATTTAAGTTGGTCTGTTCGTCTGTCCTTCTGTCGCTCTATCCGCCTGATGTCTGTCCATTATGTCCATTGTATTCAATGTGAAATTGGAACACTGACTTGTTTTCACCGAACGACGAACGTGGGCAAGTCGCTATAGGAATAACATTAAAATTTTAAAGATTTCACGAGAGAAATCGCTTAGTAGTTCGGCATTTTCATTTGGTGTAAAAACTTTGGAGTGAATTTTAGAGTGAATTTTTGAATCCCTTGCTATACAATCGCTCTGGTGGAAACTGAATCTTTAGATGGTAAAACGCAATAATTTTCAAAACTTTTCGATGAAAATTGATTCATAATAATAATTTAACATAAAAATTGACCTTACCGAATTTGGACCACGTAGGTTCATTTTTTGCATTCCAACCCATATAATAACTCTAATGAAAAATATTTTATTTATATGCCGCAAATGTCTAATTTTTGTTATTTTATGAAGGAAATTTGTCCTTAGCAAATTGACCATAGAGAATTTTGGATTCGATATATCTAGTTTTTAGATCGCACCATATCTAGAGGCTCTCACGAAATGAAGCCCTTCTAGGGCGGCAAAGGCAATTTCCAACCGGAAAATAATCAAATCTTTGACAAGTAAATTAACTTTGCTAAATTTAGGTCATGTTTGAGTACCCTTCAGTACGTGTGGGCTTTCGTGAAAATTATGCATTTACAGAAAAATAATATATAATTTTTGGGTGTATTATTAATTTAGCGAAATGGTGCAGGGTATCTAATGGTCAGCCTTGTCCGACTGTAGCATTGTTACTTGTTTGTTTTCTATGACTTATCATTCAAGAGATGTCTTCTATATGTCTAATTCTATCTAATCAAGAGAGAGATAGAGAGAGAGAGAGAGAGAGAGAGAGAGAGAGAGAGAGAAAGTGACAGAGAGAGTGAGGCTGCAATCTGTAAGTTGTATGATGGATGTGCGATAAGTGTTAGTCTCTTACCGATCAAGCACTCACTACGGCGGCGATCATACGCTAATGCTAATCAAAGCTTAATTGACCGCAATGAAGACTGAACTCCAATCCGTCTACTTGATATAGTCTCTACGGCACTGCGCAGCAATGTGACAGAGAAGTAGTTGGTAGACCATATTAGTGGTAGTTTTTGTCGCACTCGGATCGTGTCGGCTAGAATTCGCAGTGCATAGGCAATTCAGTTTGAATTCTGTATAACGTTTGCAGAATTTGTAAGAACAAGAAACTTATGGTAGATAAGAAAAAATCCATTAAAAAAGAAAACTAGAAGAAAAGAAAGAAAAAAAATATTTATGTTACTCTCTTCTTTATTTTTCCAAAGAGAAGAATCAGAAATTCCTTTACACATTGCTTTTACTTTAAAATCAAGGAAATCACATTTTTCGCGTAAGTGTAGTCCAGTTAGAAGTAGTGAATCTGTATAAATTCTCTATATATAGGGAGAGATTCTATTAAAACGGTTTTCCCTTTCAATTCTTACATTTGCAAATTGAAAGTGTTAGACAGAGAGAGAGATAGATAGATAGAGAGAGAGAGAGAGAGAGAGAGAGACAGAGAGAGATTCTCAGATTCCTAGATATAGGGAGACCTATGAAGTTTTCGATTTTATTCAATGCAAATTCAATTCAATTTAACCGCACATTAAAGTGCAAAGAATGAAAAAATTTCCTTTCCTTGTACGTAACAATGTTAATTTCTTACCCGTCGCTTTTCATGATTTAATTAATTAAATTATATAAAAGAAGAATGGGAAAGGAAAACCATAAACAAAGAATAAAAAACAAAGAGCACAGTATTGATTAAATGAAACGAGAACGTGCATGAAAATATCAAAAGTCATAAAAAAATCCAACAGAAAAAAATTCACATAAATGAAACGGTTAACTAACTATAAGACAACAACGCGACAACTAAAGCGACTATAAAACCTGACTCACTATGTATATAGCAAATAAAAATGCTGCTGATGATGATGATGATGATGATGATGATGGTTAAAAACGATGATGACAGCTTAAATAAGCAGGCAGAAGGAACCGACACAGCATATAAGATATGCGTAAACGCTTTCAATGTATAAATCCCTAGGAAGTTAATAAAACAAGAAAGGAAAAATCAACAAAAACAACAATAACATGAGAAAAGTAAATAATCAAATAATGGGCGCGTTAAACTCTTATTCTAAATTTCTTCCTTTCTTTTTTTTTTCTTCTTTGGTTTGGAGAGCAGTGCACTTCAATCAAGAGTGAAAAACGCTTAAAAACGAGAACAAGCATAACGAGTGCCCAACGAAATAAACTACAAACCGGTTAAGCCTCAATGATGGTTGGTTGAGAAGAAGCAGCAATGGGAAAAGAGAAAGATAGAAAAACATAAAAAAAGAGAGAGAAAGAAAGAGAGTAAAAAAGCAAAGTCTTTACCAAGCCCTGGTTTTAGTTTTTTTCCTGCGTTTTTTGCAAGGATAACAACAAAAAACTACTTCAGCACACATGCCATACTTACAAGATGAGAACTCGAATTCAAGTACCCGCTACAACAACCACCGACAGGTTTGGGTGGTGGCAAGAGTATGCGCACACACAAATAAAAATGAGAGAGAGAGAGAGAGACAGAGAAAGAGAGAGAGAGAGAGAAAGGGAGAAAGAAAAAAGAGATAGAAAGAGAGAGAAAGATTCTGCGACAACCATACATAGGTTCATAAGCCCGTTAGATCATGACCAAGCGGACAATTTATATGAGTTTGATTTTGTGTGCGTTGTGTTATGTATTGTGTGTACTCGAAGGCAATTGGTGTTGATGATGGGTTGGTCGGTTAAGAGCTTGTTGAGCAGAGGACATGAGAAGCCACTTAGGAAAATCGATCGATTGCTACAATTTCTGTAAACGCTTCAATAATGGCTGGAGGTAAAAGTGGATTTTTAACTGAGTTTTTTCCTTTGCCAGCATAATTCTGCTCGTGTTGTTATTGAAAATGATGACAATAAGGACAATGGTAACGGTGATGGTGATGGTGATATTGGTAGTGGTGGTGGTGGTGGTGGCGATAGTTGCTATTATTGTTGTTAGATGCTTAGCCAACCACTTTTCAACATTTGAAATTTTTCACAGTTCTTTCAGATACTCGTTAGTTGTTGATGGCACTTCAAATAGTTTGCATCAGTAGCGCGCGCGGTTTTTCATACAAAACCCAAACATTAGAAAAATCCCGAAATAAAAACAAAGATTAGAAAATTTGCGCAAAACAACAAAATTCCCATAACTAAAATAAATTCTGAAGGGAAAGACCGGTAATATAAGTCAAAATAAGTAAAAGTAACATTAAGTGGAAAATTGAAGTGTTTAGTTGATTCGGATTAAAGAGTCCTTGAAGTAAAATAAGCAAATTCAACTTAAGTGTTTTACAAACTGCTTCAAAGTGGCTGAAAAACGTAAACGTTCACTGACGCCCACACGATCGCCGACGCGTCGAAAATCGTGTGAATCATTAAGACAAATATCTGAGCCCCTCTCACCGACGCAGCGAGATTCAGATATAAGTATATCTTCGCCACCGCCACAAATTGCTCAGCATTCCCGATCCCGTTCACCTACCCCACCACAACCTTCAAACGCACCTTCGGCTCTGCCATTACGCAATTCAACGCATGATACCGCAAAGGATACAAAACGCATCGAAGTCGATGGCCGTACACCGAAAACTGCTACAACTACAGTACCCGCCAATACACCGCAAGAACATTTACGCATACCTACAGGAGCGACAGGATTTAGTGGATTTCCTGCTCTTCATGGTATGAGTAATTTAATGGTACCATCGGCGGCGGCTGCTGCCGTAGCAGCCGCCCCATTTCTACATTGGTCACCTATGCTATTGCCGCCATGGGGTCACTCATTACTGCCAGCGGCATTTTATCCAGCTGCCTTGCGTAGTGCTTTGCCTGGGTAAGCGAAACGTCTGACTTTTTTCCCTTTAACCAGTTCAAGAGACACAACGGGTTTCGCTAAAGTGGATCTCTAATACCTATAAGAAAAGGAAGATGGAAAGCTAAAAGGTCTCACAAATAAAACAATTTCTTTATTTATCTAATTTAGAGGCCGGCTTTCACATAAATCCTTAACATTTCTTTAGG
Organism: Glossina pallidipes; assembly: GCA_000688715.1. Lineage (NCBI taxonomy): Eukaryota > Metazoa > Arthropoda > Insecta > Diptera > Glossinidae > Glossina > Glossina pallidipes. The sequence goes on along the minus strand of KK499773.1, from coordinate 985,134 downwards.
GTTTCATCTAATTACTTACATAAACAATTTTCGAAGACAGCGCTAACGCTTCACTTTAAAACAAGAGTAATACTCACAATAGGGCTAAGGTATTCCTGAAGTTTTGCGTCTTTAAAATTAAGTTCTGCTACAAGAACGTATTACATAATTCGAAGGCCTATTCGATTTGTTTTTAAGTGCCTTCTATAGTTCACCTATTTACCGACTAAGCGAGTATACGCCTACCATTAGCGTATGAAATCATTTTAGTTTCATTACAAAATGTACAAGATCTGTAAGCTAACATTCGAAGAAAGTTAAGACCGAATAGTGAAATCTTACGAAACTGAACAATGCCTTCATAGGCTGTAGAATTTTCTCCTTCTGTTAGTTCCATTGCTTTGATGGCCAAGTGACATTTGTACAGTCGTTTAGCCAACCTCATGAACCGAACGTATTAAGTACCGTAATGTACGCAGAAGTGAAAATTCCTGCCGACATTTTATGAAGGCGGTCAATAAGACTCCTGATGCACATAAAAATAATATGACGAATAACATATTCCCAAGAATTTTACTCTTTTCTGTTCAAACGGAGTGTAGCAGGTTGCATCTGAATATAATTTGAGGGATATGCTAAGATTGAGAAATTGAAATCGGTGACCAGCCAATACTGATCGATATAAAATTAATGCTTTAATTCCCTCCTATCGGCAGTTCGCGGCCACAGATATTGGCCTTAACCCTTAACATTGATCAATCAATTCTCTCAAGACATATACGAAAGCTTGCTAATTAATTTGCGTTTAGATTTTTCTCAAATTTAACCTCTCTCACAGTTCACATTGTCACGGGTCATTGGTCCGAGGAAAATTAAATACCATTTTATTTATTTTGTAAGCGTAAATAATCTCGAGTCAATTGGCTTCGGCAAAGCGGAAATGAACAAATTAGAATGAGGTGTTAGTTGAAACTTAAACAGAATGAATGGCGGATTAATCTTAACCATAGCGACTCGGAGTGGAACTTTAGCAAATTGATGTTGCTTTTCCACAGATTCGTGAGCGCGATGGTATCGCACCTACTACGAATATCATTTAAAAGTTCAATGGACTCCTATTTAGGGCATTAATAGTTTAGGCGAAGTTGTTCAATTTGAAATTCGTCTTTATGTCATCCTCTTGATAATGTCGTTATTACTTACTTGCCTCATCTCACGCCCGGCTATGAAAGAACATGCTTAGAAGGTGCTTTGCCAGCATTCTAACAGTCTACTCTGCACAACCGATACTCCAACCTTCCCCCATTTTGTGTACCTTGCCCTTGCATGGTGCTGGGGACATTCCCTCAATATCTGATCATTTAAAAAAGTGACCTTCCAGATCATCTTCAATCTATTGAACGTCCAATCATTTCATTTTCTTAAGCAAATAATAGATGGCGTAATTCGTTTGGACAAGTGATAGTTTGATATTCATGCTCTTGAAAAATCCATTAAATATGCGTAAAGCATTTGCATACCGATCCCAAATAATTGTCCGAGATGTATAGATGACGAATTATTTCCTGCTTACCTTTTATCTTTCTCTTTTTTCTTCATATATGGACGTAATTTCCCTCATGCCATTCAAAAGAAAATTGAACGCACGTATGTTAAGAAATGCAAACCATCTGGTTGAGGCAATCTACGAACTCAGGCACGTTTTGACGTAAACTCAGATATTTTAAGCAATAAAGCTATTTTCGCTCGTACTTGTTGAATTTCGAAAACACTTTCAGTTGAATGTCATTGTTTGGTTATTGGAAATTTTCAAGTACAACAATTACTTCAGCATGAACAGGGAAAACCCATTGGAAAATCGCAGCATATTTTGAAAACATATGTTGTACACAAATTCGGCGTCATACTGTCTGGGAAAATGCACACATAAAGCTAAAGGTGTAGAAAATATCTTCCAAATGGTTTTACACATGCTCGCTGACTGACCTTTACACCAGCCAAAGGTAGAGAAAAACAGGTCTTACTTGCACTCTATTCAGTGAGATCTTTCCGTACCATATTGGGCGTGGGATTATTTGTGCTAAAGTGTAAGTAACAATTTTCAGGTATTTGTGAAAACAAAAAAAAAAAAAAAAAAAAAAACATGAACAGGAAAATTTTAAGTATACAACGTAGCACATATGTTTCGTCTTAAACAACACTTTGTGGTTTGTCTGACCATAAAAATGAATTTTGTGTACAATGTTAAAAATGAGAAAAATTAATAAATAAACGCGTGCTCGTACTATTGGTTTTAATTTAAATCTTAAGTCCTAAGAGATTTCTATTAATAGTTGTTCTTGTTGTTGTTCTTGTTGTTGGCATTAAGAAAGTAAAACTAAAAATTAAATTTACTTAAGTGCTACAAAAACCAGATTAGGTTTTGTATGTTTGTTGTTTTCCCATAACAACCTTAACTTTCACACATTTTTGTCAATGCCTCACATGTAAACTGTAAGTAAATCCGTTTTAATTATATTTCCTTTTTACTTCCTTTTCGGTTTAAAGCCTTTTTGATGCCAAAATACCATCGTCGCAAAGATCTTCCGGCTTTCATATATCGGACATTTTGAATTTGGAAGGATCGGAACTGAAGAACGGTGTTGCTAACGCGCAAAACAGTGATCTAACAAATATAAATTCTAGTCATACCACCTCTCATCATGCCAACACCGTTAACAATCATTTAACATCGGTAACCAGTCTTAATGACAATCCTACGCATTCTTCTGCTCTGTCAGCGACGAGTGTATCAAGTCAGCCTCACATTACTAATTTAGATCAGAATAACGCACCTGCTTCCACTTCAAATATTGTGACAGCTACAGCTCAGGCTCAGGCCGCAGCACACCTCATAGCCACCCATAATGCTGCCGCAGCGGTGGCTGCTGCCGGCCAATATTTACCCAAAAATTTCACCAATGGTTTTAATGATGACATGTCTTCATACCATCACATGGCTCACACGATGCTAACACATACTGGACGAGGATCAACATGGATCAAGGAGAATGATATATATGGTAAGTTTTAAAATTTTCCAAAGTCGCATTAGAGAACACTTGACCACTTAGATCCAAATGCTTAAAAAATCGCTAATTTTACTCAGATATCAATGCAAAGTCTTCGCCAGCACTTAAATCGTAAAGGACACATTAGTTCATGAATATAGAACAGGAAAGGTCGTGATTCTGTCTGCAGGTAGAATTCGTTGGCCACGACCTAAAGTGGCTAGGGAAACACTTTTCAAGCAAAGCTTGAAAGCTTCATATCGTATCCAGGGGGGTCATATTCCTATTTCTTGCTTTCGTGATATTTGGCTTATTAAAGTTTGTCATTTAATCATGGAACAGCATAAGCTTAAATGGCGTTCAAAATATCCATAAGATGTCACCCATCTCCTGTAACTACAATCGTCCAGATAAGCGTTATAAAATGATTCGATTTCTTTTTTCAAATGGACTGATGTTACCATCTTGATAACATAGACAGCGCGCTTTAATGATAACTCGAATACCTTTGTTTTGGTCGTGCGACACCTCGCCATGCACAGTGTACAATTTTTATAAAAATTTCTTTCTTCTCACATCAGATTAATAGAACGTACGGTCTAAAGGATGGAAGGTATCAGTTATTGTGTTATTAAATTGTGTGAGATCTTTAATGAAAATCCTTACAATTCAGATATAATTATAAAGATTTACCATGAAAGTGGGTGGGAAGAAAAGTGCTTGTAATTCTTATTATAAACTCATTAGTAGCGGACAATCCTTGATAGTGCAACTACGCCTACGTAGCCCTCCGTTTGCAACCTATTATCTATAGCGGAGTTAATAAAGAAAGGTCTACATTTGCCTCGTTTTTTGTTGGATTAATTTTGCAGATCGTGTTTTAGAACATGGCAGGACTACTATAATTAGGTACAAGAAATATAAAAGAAAAAAAAAACAAAAGAAACGATACCCTGACGCTAAACAAGTCCTATAGGAGTCCCGAATAAAAATAATCCTAATTGGACTTTACTTTAACAAGCTACCTTTAATAAACTACTCTTTTATCCGTTTCTTTTTTGTCTTTCTTCCATATCTTCGTTTCATATGAAGCGTTTAAGAATCGTTGCACAGTCGCGAAGAATTCGTTTAATTCCTCTGTCAGACTAATTCGGAATTTTGTAGTAACAGTTCAACAAGAACATCATATTCGATCTTGACCGAAGCTCTTATACCCATCACTGCAATCGTAAAAAAAATGAAACGAACTAAATTTTCATACTAGACTATGGATGCGGCTGATTTATTCCGTTTTCCAGAATAAAATGGAAAATTTATATAGTGCATGTGGTGTACTCTATGAGTAAAAGGCAAAAACCACGGAAAGCAAAGTTGTTCCCAATTTTCGTTACGTAGAAGGGCAGAAAGACAGAGAAAGAGAAAGAGAGAGAGAAAGAAAAAGAGGGAGAGGGAGAGGGACAGAATATACTAAAGAATATGTTATACCATCATCAGAGGATAAGGGGTTTGCACATTTTATCAAAGCGTTTGCAAGGCCCGGAAGAAAGCTTCGAAGACTGCACAAAGTATATATATATTTAAATATGTATTCTTGATCAGCACCGAATTCTAAATCGGTTGAAGCATGTCTGTCGGTCCGTCTATGTTATGTCTGCTGGAAACCTTCTCTCGGCCACAAAAATTAAGCTGTCAACTTCAAATTGGGAGTTCATGCGCGCAAGCTACAATTGAAAATAGATCACATCGGTATTTATAACACAAGCAGAAGCAAGCTTCAAAAACCCCACAAAGTGTATAAGGTTTTCGCTAGTTTTAAATTCAAGCATGTCCGTTCGATCATCTCTTCAACTGTCCGCTTGCACAACGGTGTGCTAGTTGTGGGAAACGGCCTCCCGTTCCTAAAAATAAATATATTATGCACAAACTTGAATTGAATTTGAAAATGAACCAAACTTTTCAAAGAACATGAACTGCAACGTCCACACTTCTCTATAAGAAGAACTGTGAACACCTTTCCTCTCTTTGCCATTTTGCTTGAAAAAATCAACCACGCCCATCCAATATTATAGAGTATGAAAATTGAGTTCTTTTTCCTTTTTTTAAGATCACGTTGATGGGTATGAAAGATTCATTTACGACCGAATACAATTTCCTTGCTTGTTATGTGAAAGTCCTTCAAATTATCCAGCCTCTTAACGTCATTATTTGACGAAGAACTCCTTAACATCAGATGAGATTTAGCATATATTTTCACAAAGGTGGCCAGATTTATGAAAAGTATTATAACAATAAAAAGTCTGTGAAGCAGTGCGCTACTTTTATAAAAAATGAGAAAATCTTTTTCTCTTCTAAGTTAGTGTTTCCTTCGGATTTTTTATTCACAATTCCTCCCAAATATCTTCTTAGCGACGTGAAAGTAAACAATTAACAAAATATATTTTATAGCTTAAACAAGTGAAAACCCACTATATAGTGGAACGTCGTCCATCATTAAATATCCTACACTAACCTAAAGTTATTTATACTGTTTTTCATTATAAATTTTTATGTGGGAAATGGTCGATAAATTGGTCCAATTGGTCCAAAACGTGCCACTGTGCCAGATTTCATGAAATTATTTCTAAAATTGCGACCAGTACGTAGAACACAAGAAAACAAGATGGGCATACTGACGGACGGACGGACTGACAAGCTTACATCAATTCAAAAAGTGAATCTGAATAAAAGTTGGGTCTATTTTAAGCCCTCCTGATTGTTACGTACGTCCATATACCGTTGTATCACAACTAGTGTATGGTATAAGAATGAGACGAAAAATATCATCATAATCATATAAGAATCATGGCAGATATGATGCGACTTTCCCCATATAACTCAGAAGTAGGCCTAGGTCAGCCTGTCACCTTGCAAACTATTATCTTAACCTCACTTTACCTAACTACAAGCAAAATTCAACATTTTTTTTAAGGCTTAAAACTTAACGACAGCCTGGACATCTAAGTGCGTAGGAATAGTTACTTCTGGTAGGAATAGAAAAGAAGCAAATATATACCGCGGATACTGCTAAACTAAGGAAAAAAGAAACGTTAATATCACTAAAAGGTTTTGAGGCCTTCATTAGCTTAGTTAAAGTGAATTTAGTGAAAATTGTAGAGTCCCTGTGTAGCTTCTTTTTAATATTAAAATATTGCAAATTTGCTTTACAACACGCTTTCGAACACGTTATTGAATGCGTATTTCTTTTAAGTTTATCGTGGATAACTGTCTATGGCAAGTTTTAAGACGGTGTCCGGTGTCACCTGCAGTAGATATTGCAATACCTATCGGCCCCAACAGACAAAATATCTCGAGTTCCAAGATCAATAGCATAGTGCAACACAATCATGATAACATATCAAAGCGCCTCTTGCGATCAAAGCGATATCATTGTAGGATATTTGCTCTTCTTTTTGATAGCTTTGCGGCAGATTGCCCTAGAGCTTGAAAATGGGGCAATTTCTTCGTCTTCTTATGAATTTTATTTACAAGCACAGCCATTCTAGAATTTGCCGTGTATCCAAATAAAGCAACGGTGACATCAAAACATCACTACTTAGGTATTTATCGACACAACAGACATCATGCTGTCATACTCTTTGCAAAGACTTAGAACTTAACTTAACTAACTACATGAAGATTTGAAGATTCCGAAGATTTTCGAAGTCAACGTATGTCCTCTCGATGTTCTTTAGACAACAGCAATTTCAAGCAGTTGGTTAGCGAACAAGATTCTGACAATTTACTTCAATCAAACTCATACTAAATACAAACAAAAGGCTTTTTATCATCCAACTCTAATAAAAAAATAAAGAAAAAAAAAAAAAATAGTAACATTAACGTTTTTAAATCTTGGCATTCGTTGAACAAAGCATAGACAACATATCAGAACGGAAGGATGTTCCATTCGATCACACCTCTATTTGAGGTTTTTATAATGGAATAAAGAAAAACATTGAATACAATTACACATACACACATATATATATATATATATAAACATACACACGCGCACTATTACGCACACAGTAAACATCAACCCTAATTTATTGCCGTATAAAAAGTGATTTCCTTTCACGCTTAAGGTCATCGGTGTGAGCTTAAAGGCTGAACAAAATATTGCAACGATGTAGAATTTTATTGAGAAAAATCACCGCCTGCTGAGTTATTCCGTAAAGTCGGTATTTTATGAATGAAAGCTGTAATGTAACCGACTAACCAGGTAGACGTTCGTAATTGGTTTGTTGCGAGTATCTCTCTTTACTCTTTACTCTTTACTCTTCACTCGTTGCTCCTTGTCTCACTCATTTTATCTCATTAGGATTAATTGACATTTGATTTCACTTAATACCTTTAAGATTGATAGTCTGCCGCTGAGAAGCAGAAGTGTATATAAGGCAAGAGCAAGGAAAAAACAACAAAAACACCCTAAACCTACCGGGTGTTGCCACAGTTAATAATGTTTATTGTTGTATTGTATATATATTATTGGCACATACGCATAAACAGCCCTGGATATATTGTAAATATACATGAGTTTGTAGATTTTTATTGTGATTCTGCATCGCATCCAAGGGATGTTTGTTTAAATTCTATTAGTGCTTGTGCATCAGTCATCCGATCCTATTGAAAATGTTGTCCGTGCATATTTTCCGTGTTAACCTCGTTGGGCTTGTCATTTGTTCGAAGTTAAAAAGTTATTTTCTGCCCGTTGTTCTTGTTTTTACTGTTGTTGCTGTTGTTGCTGTTGTTGCTGTTGTATTGTTTTTTCCTATCGATTTATTAACCATCTCAAAACATAATTTTTTGGTATGTTTGTCATCATAACATAAAAGGCAGATGTTCTTTCTATAGTATGGAAGGCAAGGTTTAACGTTTAGCATTTAACATTTTTTTTTTTCTCTTAAATTTTTGGAGTAGTGTTGGTCGATAGTTGTGTTGAGGGCTTCGTTAATAACCAGCAACCACCTTTCTTTCAATAATAACTTGAATTAAGGATTGTTGTGTTATTCGTTTTTTTTTTTTTTTGTTTCTTTTCTTTTTCATTTAACTCTCTACTAAATGTAGGCTCATGTGCATGTGTGTGTGTGTGTGTGTGTGTTTTTAAATTTCGTTTAACAATTTTTATATATTTGTCAGTAATCTTGACTAATAGTCCCGTCCCGGTGCTTCACACTCAAGGATTATTTTGTTTTAAGCTAAAACAACAAATTGGCCCGACACGCACTTCCTTTTCCCATTGGTGTTGCTGTTGCTTTTACCGTTACCGTTCCTCTTCGCTTCTCTCTTTTTTTTTTTTTGCTCAGTTTAATGGGAATTTTTACAGCTGTATTGTGATTAACTTGATAGATTTTCTACTGTTTTCCCTTTATTAAGTTATTAATTGCTTAAGTTTTAAAGTTGCCATAGTGAAAAGGATATTATGTTCATATATAGCTTATTAAGTTAGGTTATGTTCACAGAGTAGCAGAGCTGCATTAAGATTATGCAAATTTGGTCAATAACTTGATTTTCTTCATTATCGACATAAATGATTAGATTAAACTGAAGATAATTTTATGCAAAGACCATTTCAGTTATCCGATAGTGTACACTTAGATTCACCTACAATCACTCACGGCGACGGAAATAACATTTCTATTAAGTTTGAGATCAACAAAATAAAGTTGTAGGTAATTTCGTATTTTTTTCATATGATAAATAGGCAGCTTAAGCAGCTCTCTCTTCCGCTTCTAAATAGCTAGCCAATAAAAAGATATCGCCACACCTTAAGCACAGTGATATCCAAAATTTTAGAGAAGGATAAAGAGGCAACAATATTAACCTACATTTAACCATTAGACACGGCAGCTTCCAGTGCGTCCGTACTGGGCAAATAAAGGACGAACATCCTCCATCGAGGTTGTACGGTGTACGGCCATTTCCAAGAGGAATTGATAAGAGGGCTCAGAAAGCAGAGTAACCCACCTAAAGAACTTGATTGATTCACAGACATCTTAGGTATTTACCGAACATCTGCTACGAAGATATGTGTACATTAGCACGGCCCCGATCCCGCAGGCGGTAGCCCCTAAGCAAGGCTTGCGAGCTCGATGTGACTGGTGAAACTCTCAGACTTTGACTGTTTCTTTTAAAATTTCAAATGCATGTTCGTTTTGTATTCTAATGTCAAGAACAGTAGAAGTAGACTGTTACTCGCTCTGTGTGTTTAATGCGCTTACTGCAAAGAGTAGAAAGAAAGTTAGGCACGAATAAATATGCTCGATATTTCAAAACGGACGAGAACTTATTTAGGAAAGTTTTGCGATTCTTCTGACTATTGACAGCCACCCGTCATTTCGAATGAAAAGAAATGCCTTAGCTTTTACTTTAATCTTTCCGCTACGCTAACTAACCTTAAAGAATATTTGTTGTGGTAGATTGCACTGTACTTCTCGTAGCTTCACTTACTCCTTTTGTATTTAATAAACAATTCTTTTTTTATTCCAACGAAAGTACTCTTGCCCTATGATGTTGTCGTCAGCTTCATTTGAGAAGAAGCTATTGCGATAATAACCTAAGATAAAAGCTTTGTACATAAAGTCATATTATCTATACCATAGGCAGCGCCTAAAAGGAAGCTTCAGAGATCCCATAAAGTATATATAGTCTTGATGAGCGGAAAATCGTGAGTTGATTTAGCCATGTCTGTCCGTCTGTGTGGGGTGTACTATTGGCACTCTACTGACCGTAAAAATCAAGATACCAACTTCAAATTTGGTAGAAACGTTACAAATTCCTGCACGAAGGTTGGTATTGAAAATGGGCCAAATGGGTCAGAGCAGAAGCGCGCAATGGAGCGTAAACTGAACGCAACTAAGTTTTTTCTAACAATAATTATTGAATTTTCGCTTGTTATTCGGAAAATATTAAAGTTGGAAAGCTGAAACTTGCCACATTTGCCTTACGAGACATTTTACTCTCTAGGTTTAAAAATGAAATCAATCCACACAAAGTTACGATTAATTAAATCTATGTTTTTTTCACTTTCTTGCGGTTTAATGCTTATTTATGATAAGGCGAACAAGGCAGAACGCTTAAAACTATTTTGTACACTTCTTAAACGAAAATCTGTCTAAAAAAGGATTAATTTTAATATGAATATGACAGACACCGCGAACTGGTGGATTAATTTTTCCTCAATAATAATACCAGCGATTTGGGTATCAAATAAAAGAACTTGGAGAGTAGAATGCGAAAAGCATAGTAGTGGGTATCCCAGATTCGGCCCCCGCCAAATATAACTTTCTTACTTGTTGTCTTTCGTCTTATATTATTGTAATAATTGACGGCAATTCTTGATCCTTTTATTGTCATAATATTAGTTGTATTTCGTAATTGTGAAGTATTATAATATTGATATTTCTAAATAGTGCAGAGTGCAAACTTAGTGGTGAATGAAATGAAAATTATTTTATTTTCCTAAATTCATACAGGAATCCAACAATCCGCCAGTCCCGATAGCACTTCGCCGGTAAATTCTGAAGTCTCATACACATATATCGGCTCCAATTGCCAAACTTCACCGGCGCTATCAGGCGATTATAAATCGTACAGTCGTTCGGCAGATAGTGATGCTTTGTCTGTGGGTGGCGGTGATAATTCAAATATTCATACGATGCACTCGCAACATGCTCAAGGCTTGTTAAATAAAGGTCATAATGATAACGGGGCTTTAACTTCCGCCAACGCCCAAGACGACAGCCTATTGGAAGACGGCATTGAAGAGGAAATCGAAGATGATAACGATCAAGATGGCTGCAATGGCAATGGAGCGGGAAGTAGCGGTGGTGTGGGGCCGGACGGTATGCCTACGAAAAAACGCAAACGTCGCGTATTATTTACAAAAGCCCAGACCTATGAATTAGAAAGACGTTTTCGCCAGCAACGTTATCTATCCGCACCCGAGAGAGAACATTTAGCGAGTCTGATACGTTTGACACCGACCCAAGTGAAGATATGGTTTCAAAACCATCGTTATAAGACGAAGCGGGCACAAAACGAAAAGGGAGTTTACGAACAGCATCCCGCTTTGCATGGTCATCCGCATCATCCATCGGCGTTACCGTCCCCACGACGTGTCGCGGTGCCAGTGTTGGTACGTAACGGTAAGCCCTGCTTGAGTGATGGCTCTAAAGTGCCACAAGATTGTGTGTCGGCTTCTATGCAAAATGCGGCAGCACATCATTTAGTTCTCGCTAATGGGGCGGCCGCGTATCAACATGCCGCAGCAGCAGCGGCAGCTGGCTTGCATGCTGCCCATCCGCATCAAAGAGCCTGGTGGCATTAGCTATAATTAGATGCCGATAAATAACAAAAATTTCGACATCGAAATGGAAAAAATTAACGTTCGAAAGTTATAAGGCAATCTCCCAAAGAGCCCTCTAGCGGTGACGTTACTAAATGTCAATAAGCGAAATTATTTGAATTTGAAAAAAAAATGAATAAAGTTCTTAAATAATTACAAAAAATTATAAGCAATAAAAATTATTTAAAAAAAAAAAAGAAGAAGAAGAAAATCATATTACACTCGAATAATTATTGGACAATAAATCATAAAAAGAAGAAATCTTTTTGAATTTTTCTAAAACTTATAAAATTTTATAAAAATTCCCAAAAATTTTTAACCAAAGTGTAAATACTGCATTAAAGTGTAAATTTTATTTTTTTTTTTTTTTTTTTTATTAATTAAAAATTTTAAAAATGCAATTTCTTGTAAAATAATATTTCTTTAAAAAAAAATTCTCTTTCCCCTTCTTTTCATTTTTAAGTTTAATTAACATTTTAAGTTAGTTTGTAAAACAAAGCATTTTTTCTGTAAAATATATAAAATTTTCCTAATAGTTAATATAGTATATAAAGAAATGTTAAAATAGAAAACTTAGTAAATAAATTTCATTTGAAAGAAAATTGTGAAAAATGAAAAAAAACCAAACATTTTCGTATTCCAATAATAACTTGAAAAGGATAAAATATATGCCAAAGAAAAAGGTAAGATAACCAATCAACTCGTAAAAAATTTTATATCATATAGCAATTACTTAACGTAACAGGGATGTCCGATGTATACCTCCCCCCTCTTGCGAACCTTAACATTCAATTCTACTTTTGATTTCGACTGCTAAAAATTATTCCACTCAATGTGTCGCCTATCGCTGGCTGCATTTTTTTTTTTCCATCTTTTTGATAGAAAATGCCGAATGCGATGCCTAATGGAGATAAAGTATTTCGAGGCTGTGCACTTTTTGATCTCTCTTTTCATTAAAAGAATGGATATATCGCTCAAGCACCTAATAATCCATCAATTGAACGAAGTAGTAATCAGATGGAGGACTGTCTACTAAATACAAGGATGGTGATCTTTGTTTTTGAAGATTTGCAAAGTGAAGCCGAGGCGCAATTTCATCGATTGTTGTTAGTTTCGTGTAATTGGAGTCTGATTGTTCACAACGAACGTTAATCTACACCAGGGTCTTTACTACGATTTTCGCTACGATGTAGCAGCACTTTTCGTCGAATCTAGCGAAAAAAGTAACGCTTGTCACATTTGGCATAAAAGTTGACTTATTCGCAGCTTCGTAAAACTATATTATCGCAAACATTTAAGCGAAATGACCTGCACCGTTCCAACTTAGAACTTAAAGAGATCACTTCCGCCCGGAAACGCCATAGTTTAACAAATACTCATAGGTAAATTAACACTCTTTTAGTCCGATAAAAAATAGGGTGACGACTTGTTTGTATACCTGGTACAGAATACCGTATAAATAACTGTTACAGCCAGTGCATAAGAAACAAGCTGTGAAAAAGACAGACAAGCAGGCGTAGTAAGAGATCGTCGAACATATCAAAATTTGGCCCAGAATACCGGTTTAATCAAGACTATATACATATATATATATATATTCAGTGTAGCGTGTCCGTGATGCGTATTTCTATGCATAAGCGTAGAAATAAATCTAACATAGACACATTCGTTGTTGATGAAAATAAAACCTAAGCAAAAACTTATCAGATCAGAGACAACAACAAAATTGTAACTCAACACGACTTCAAGCTCAGATTGCGCACTGTCTAGAATAGTTGTCTGAAATTATTAGGCGCTTGCATGTATTTTGATCTTTTTTTCACTTGGAAAAAGACATTTATTGAGAAAAATTGGGACAACGTATACTAATCAAAATATTTTCTATCATTTTCCGCAACGTTTTTCAGGGCGATACCGTGTCTAAAGAACGATATTGCTTTGGCAGCGATTCAATAATCGACCCATTTTCGCATTTCTTCAGCATTTCGAAACCGTGTGCCAGCCAAGCAATCTGAACAGGTGGTAATCATAAGGCGTTATATTTGGTGCGTATGGTGAGTGCGGCAGAAATTCCCATTCGAGCTGCAATAGCGTATCCTTGGCAGTTCTTCCAACAAGAGGATAACTTTGCATCTATTAATCATTACGGCTGATCTTTTCCCCTCCTTTTTTTCCCGGGTAAGCAATGGAACCGCGATGTTAGAACGATTCGCAATAACATTTTCAGTCAATTCGTAGGGTAACCATTTTCCCTCCTTTTGGATGTTTCCCATCCTCCCTTTCCATTCATCAACTGCTAAGTTGTTTATAAATTCTTTGAGAGTTCGAGCTGGATTTTCGTCCCATAAGTCTTGCAAATCATTGTCTTCGAATTTGTTTGGTCCGCCAAGCGGTTCTTTGCCATTGACATGAAAATCGCCACTTTTAAACTGTTGGGATATGATGGAGCAGCATCACCATAAACTTCTAAAAGTGTTTGACAGACTTTGGCAACAGATTTCATCAAATCAAAAAACAACAGCAAGGAATGGCGAAGATGCAATTGTGTGCGTTTCATGTTTAGGATCTGCATAAACTGAAGAACTCAATAATCGTAAATGAAAAACTGTTATTTTATGTAGCGAAAGATCAAAATCATGGGATTTAACTGTTGTGTGCATTGATACTTCGCATTACTGTATCGCTTTCATCAATGTATATCGCTGATCAAAATACACTGATACGCTGATCAAGCACACGTTAATTACTTTCTGTTAAGAAATTTGGCTTAGCATGCACAGCTTCTCTCTCCTAAAAGAGACAGATAATCTTCTTCAAAATTTGCCAATCGAATAATAGTAGCAGTCTTAATACATGAGACCGACAATTGCACACGAACTAAAGAATACTTGTACACTTGCCATGTTTTTTCGACAATAAATGCGATCTTTTGCTTGAAGGTGCGTTGAAACAATTTGTTTTTGTTCCAATATTAACAAATTCAAAATTAATCGCTCATAACAAATGGATTTTTGCAGTAACACGAATACCCTGCGCGGCCACGTAGACCGTATTTTTTTATTCCCTTAAGTAATAGGTCAGTGTAAGCTCTGTTTTCATGGCTCGAGCGTTAATATGCCATAGCAAAAATTTGATCAACCCTGTAGCTCGTATAACGCTCACAATGACTTACAAGTTCGTATACAGTGTTGCTGTAAGTGCGTACGAGAATTGACTTCGACAAGTGATTTTCCGTAATTATGCGCCAGCGCATTACAATTATGACAATCGACCTGACGAAAGTGACGGCAAGTTGACCTACGTGCTATGCTCGAGTTGCTATACTCATACATCAAAAATCGCGTACCATCAATTATTACATTTCGAAGTTTTTAGCGGGAGCAAGAACGAAGCATTCTAGGTAAGTAAGCCATAAGAAATTATTGGCTTCATTATGAAAATGATAAACGATACCTATTAACGACTAAGAGCATAGGAGGACATTATCGTAATGACCTCATCCTATTAACATCATGACCTTATCCTATTAACATCATGACCTTATCCTATTAATTTAATCGATCTTATCGATGATAAGTCGAACAGACAGCGGGCACGGTCAGCATCGAAATTTCTACAGTGGCAACAAGTAAGTCAGAGTGCGCCGCAAACACCACGGATTTTTTACATACCTATTAAATATTTTCGCCTTGGACGATATGATATTGTGAAATATGTTACATTTCTTCAGAATCTTCGCTTATTTTCATTTTCATTTTTAGTTATTAGTTTCGGTTTAATTAGTAACTGTCGATGATTTTTCTTCTTTTTAATTATCTATGAGCTGTCATGTCTTTCATAGACGCTGCAATACTGCTCGGTGAGAGTTAGCATAGCTAAAGTTGTGCGACTTTAAAACCATCTCGACGAACGAGATGAAAGTTTACTCTTAGGTATTAGTAAACATCAAACGCCACATGACACGTAACAGTTCGATGTATTTACTACGTCCTATATAGCCTTATGTTTAAGACATGAATGTTACCTCGACTTGCCAACCGTCAACCCGACTTGAGAGTTCCATACTAACCAAGAATGTAGCAGATCGAAATCGAAGACATTTACTTGACTTAAACCAGAAATCTATCGGAATTGAAAAAAGGAGACAATAAAGAAAAAAGAAAAATCAAAGACTTTTAACCGTCGGTTTTCTATTACAATACCTTTAAGGTTATGAAAGAATTCTAAAAAAAAAAAAGAATTTTTTTTAGATTTTTATTTGTCACCAATTAAATCAAAGCTATATCATCCATTGCCTATAAGTGGTTAGCACTTGAAAATTATTATGATACCATATAGATACATATGTCTGTGTAAGTGTCTGCTCTTTTATATGACATAGTATAATACAATAAAATATTACGGTGTACACTTGTTACTGAAGTATCGTCATAAATAGCGCGACAAGTGTTAAACCAATAGAAAACAACATAAAAATCAATACAATTAATCATTAACACTTAACTTAACAGATATTCAGACATGTATTTAGATATGTATTTACGCACAAATATATATATATACGTACGCACACATGTATTTAAGTGGAATACGTGTGCGCTTAAGTAATTCATCAGAATTACGATGAACAAAATTTTATTAGAACAGATAACGGTAAATAAGGATTTAGATTTGTGAAGATGAATAAATTGAAAAAATAAAACTATATCTCGCTCAACTATAATTCACTTAAGTAAATAATAAAATATTAAGTTGATTAGTAAGTAAATTCAAATAATAACACATGTGAACAGAGCAACCATTAAGTTCTTATCATTTTCATCGTATCAGTAAGTGAAGCGAGAAACTGCTCAATGGGTTGATTCTTAACAATCAATTTGACCAGTCGCTAATCAGTTGTTATCTATTGTAGGCAGTCGCTTATAATGTATTTAAATGTAATGGTCAACCAATCAGATCCGTTATATGCTTATGTATCCACCGTCAGAGACTCGATTCTTTTTCGAATTAAAGTCGATACACTTTTAAGACTTTAAAGGGAAATTTATATAATTATCCCTACAGTGCAATGACTTAAAGTAAATAGAAATGAATATATGTACAAAACAAATTTTACATTAAAGAATAAAAAAATCTAGGCATTATAATATTATATCTAATTGATCGAGGAAAAAGTTCGTGGCGCAATATACTGGTACTTCACTTTAACTGTGCTTTACTGACTTAAATAAATTTCCTTTTAATCGATAACCGGTCACCATTTTTCTGGTAAAATATCTTTGCTATCGCTGTAGGGACTTCGGCGATTTGTGGGCGTAAAATTGAAACATATAATTTTCATAAGCCGAAGTTCCAATTCGTTCCCACATAACACAAATCGCTAAGGAAATGTTTGCAAAGCTAATCTGGAACGTCCGACCTGTCGTGGCATTAGTAACAGCCACAGATTTCAATAGTTGACTTATTATTTGTTTGAACGTTGTTGCCATTCTCGTGACTACATCCAAAAACGGGTTATTTTGTATATATCGTCTTAAAAGACCAATTGTTTCTATTGTGCCTTTCAATGGGCAATATTTAGGTACATAAATCTATAATCAGCCTCGAATGTTGAAAGAAAAAAAAAAAAAAACAAAACGACGAAAGCACAGTTATACACCATATATCCGGTCTTTTAAGAACATTTGAGGTTATGCCATCAAAATTTTTCTATTTCAGCGAGTTGAAGCTTACGATTCACTCGTAAAATCGAGTTCTTTGCATTATTCAATTCGATAGGCGAACCATTCAACATCGTGTGCAAAAATTCATTAGGTCCTGTAAATATCTAGTTATTATAATGCTCCTTTGTCAATGTACGGCTTACGGCCGCGAATTCGATGAGAGATTTTAAAGATAGTAAACATCTCTCGAATCAATTTGTACTGGATTTTTTGAATAAATTCTGTGACTTCCTGAATACCTGCTCGACGGCAGCAGTAAGACGTAACAGGCTTAAGATTTAGCGAAATCAATTATGTTGAAAGACAATGTCGAGTGAGATCTCGGTAAACTCTACAGTATCAGAAAGCCATTGCAAGCGTGGAGAAGTTTTTTAAAATTTCTATCTGAAAGCGATTGAAAAAAGCGTTAAAAAAAAAAGACAATAAATAATTTAAATATTCATAAGAAGTATTATTTGATCTTATCTTTTTAGCGGTTATTGTAAACCAAATTTAATTAAGCTGCGTTTAACCACACGTTATAAATCACTGTAATGCCTGGCGTCCCCCAAATTGCTGCCGAATTGCCATTTAACAGATTTTTCATTTAAAATGAGTTAATTAGCGACAGCAAACAAACAGGGGGAACGTATTAAAAATATATATTTTGACGACGGGAAAGAAATTAAACAACAATGCAGAGCAAATTTTTGGAATGTTTTACAATTTCATTAAAAACTACGCCGACGTTGAGCTAAGGCGCGTTTTTGGGCTTAAAAACTCCTGTTCACCAAACGATAGCGATGTTTATGCGAGTGTATATGTGGATGTGTGTGCGTATGTGTGTGTGGATGGATGTATATGCATGTGTGTATGTATGTGTGTGCGCGTACGCGTCTATGAGGCTTACGTAGATGAGGTGTTTATTAGGTTGTCTTGGTAGCTCTGGTGTGACGGTGTGCTTACTAAGTCAATTAAGTCAATCACACTCCCTTCTAGCGCCGGCTTATTTGTTGGTTGTTCTTTTTTCAGTGGCTAGTGCTTTTTTTCGATTTTTTCTTCTTTGTTTTTTGATTTTGATAAATAATGCGTGTTGGTGGTATATTTCCGTTTCCGCTTTAAACCCCATATCTTTCTGGTTTCGTTTCACACTCACAGCGAATACTAGGTGATAGACAATTTTTAGGTTTCAGTTAATTTTTATTAAAAACACTTTTTTGCTTTTGTTTTTCTCTTTATATATATATATGTATTCATGGGCAATAGAACACAAACAGAGGAAAGGCATCAAAAGTGTTAAAGATGTTCAATCCAAAGTCAAAAAATCTACTTTCGATACTTTTTTTATTTTTTTTTTTTTTTTATTTGCTTTTTCCCTTCATTGGCCAACAACCGCAAAAGGCTGGCTGAATGAACTGTTAGCCTGTCTACTGATGTATGCATCTTGAACGGCGTTAACAATTTCAAGCACTATAAGGACACGTGGCAGCTGCTTTTAAAATTCAATTTCCGTCATGTAATCCTTGGGTAACAATCAATTGTTTTTATACCCGTTAAATGTGCACATGTATGTATGTACACAAACAAAAATAATAATAATTATGTGCATATGTATGGTAAATGAGGGAGGGAGATAATATTGGTAAGGGTCTCTCTCCTCACATCATAGATCAGTTTATTTAGATGATTTTTTTCTTTTTCGTAATATTGTTATGCTTTTGGCTCTGTTGTATTATTCGTATGAATGAAATTTGTTTAAGGTTACGAAACTCCCCGCATTACATTTATTGACTTTCGAAACAATTAATTTTTGTTAAAAGATAATTTTTATTAATATTAAAATGAACAAGTCAACGCACTGTAGTGTGCCATGGCCCACTGATAGGTAACCTACACCAATTGTAACGACTTTTCAAAATAGGACACTATATGAAAAATGGTCGAGAAAATGACTCGATAAGAACTATGTTCAAAAGCTGTCGTTTTTGGGCCACAAAACAAAAATTACGAGCATTAGGCTGAAGACCAAAAAACTAAAGGGATGGAGGACTAGACAGACAGACAAGCTTATTCTGAAAGTGATTCTGAAACGAGCGATATAATAAAAGGTGTGTGTGTGTTCGCAAGTGCTTCTAGGTGTTGCAAAATATACTTAATATATCACAGGTGCTGTGGGGTATAAAAACAGTAACATAGCTTCGATAGATTGTTGAGGACTACATATATATGCGTTTTACATATAGTGGGAAGTCTTAAGACTAACAATAATATAAAGTATGTAAAGTGCAAAAGTCGAAACGGCCTTATATCGGTTCAACGATTTATCTTTCATCTCTTGCTTCGGCCAAAAGCTAAAGATGAATTCTAAACAAGGGTGCGGTCCATTTAACGAAAGGACCGACAATGGCAGCTAACAAGCTATTTATTCGATCTAACGAGCTATTAAGCATTAGTCGATTCCGTTACTAATTTGCTTCAGTCATGTCATTCAAGGCTGTTTTACATAGAAATGGTCACAAATACGCACTCGTTTTGTGAATATTTGCGGAAATTTCTCGTCCAAAAACAAATAGATACGTAGTACAGTTATACACTAGTTTTTATGAACAAATTCATAAAACTTTCTTAGACGCCTGACTGTTTGAAGTTAAGACTAACGGCTTGATGGCACGTCGACGGACTGCCATGTCGTCGATATTGAAATAAAACCATCTATAACTGCTGGACACATACAACATATTCTGGCTTGAGAATGTTATTCTTTTCATTGAAAAGAAAAAGCAAATTTATCTTCGATCCGTTATCTTCACTTGTTAGGCCACAATTAACTGGCAAATATTTTAAATTTCTTGAAAATTGTTTAAAGCAAGAATTCCGTTATTCCCTATAAACCGGGTCGATATTTGATTAATGAATAAGACCATCTTGATTTTCTTACGTTAATCTCTGCTATCTGCTAGCGGTTGAATTGAATTATAAAATGCCCTTCTTTCCTGGATTGGGAATGTTGACGCTTCTTCACGAATGAAATAATCTTCATAGCAATCGCATTATATTCACCTGCAGGTACTCGTACACTTATCCCTTTGTAACGACGCAATTAAATTTGGCCTACAAAAGTTGTAACCTTATCTTGTGCACACACTATTATCAATATGTTATACTTTTATTTATTTATTTTATTTTTTTCATTTTTTTTCCCCCTTATTATTATTTAATACTTTGATTATTGTTGTGCAGCGCATTTCAGGTCATCAGAAAAAAAGAAGAAGAAAAAGAGAAGATATGAATTTTTATCAATTATGAACTACTTTTTCTTAACTAAAGATATTAAGAATCAATGCACAACGCAACACACAATAAGTCTCAACTTCTTAAGAAAAGCTTTGATGCACTCGAGCTCGTCTTTGTTAAGTAAGCCAAAGCTTTCGACAAATCTGTCTTTCGTATACTCTAAGCACTACTTGAAACGGAAATGAATGAATTTTTTCCTCTTTTTTTTTTTGTCTTTATATGTTTTTATTAAGCAGCTACGCAGAGCAGCTACCCATAATATGTGTAAACACAGCGATGATCACGAAAGATTATGAGTAGTATTTGCGTGCGTCCACCTTAAAGGCGAGAACATTAGGGGCGACGGATAAAAGTATGGCCAGTTTCGGTAAAGTGGCTTGCAGCACATGGACAGATGACAAGAAAGACTTACTTGGAGGACAGATCACTTTTGTCTGTTGGATGGACTTGCTACTGAAATCTTTCGTATAAGTACAGAAGAGCCAACCGATGCCGATGCTTATTAGTGTCAAAAATGCCACGAATTCCTTCATCATCCATAACAGTCTGAGCTCTTCACTACACGCAATCGAGAGCTTCTCAAGATGGCTTGGAAGCTCATTTTGCCAAGTTATGCTCGAACTTTGTTCGGATGTAGACGACGTTAACGATACGCACCCCAGCTGAAGTAAACTATTTTACACCGCACCAACATACACGGAATATCGAGGCCCGCAAGACGTTGTTTAATACTTTTTCTATAAGAGAGTAACACTGTGTTTTGCTGGCACAGAAGTTGACCCTTACTATTGCACTTAATGCGTTCATCGCCCAAGAGCATTTAAGTCCTTCGCGAAGCGTGATCGAAAAGTTTAAAGTAAGACTTTTTAAGCTCTCGCCCATATCTGTAAAGGATATTTTTTATTTTCGATAAGTATAAGTAGTACAAACGATGGCATGAACCGATATTTCAACCCATAAGTTGGGTGTGGATAGATATTTCGCGCTTTTCTACGTCAATTCATCTACTTCTTCAGCGTTAGAGGTATTCTTGTGCGTACCTAAGATAGAAAGGGATAAAATGGACCAATATCACAACTCATAATATGAGTATGGATTAATTGGCCTCGCGTCTCTTGGCAAAATTGCGAACCTTATTTCTGCTCTTGGGACTTTACTTACGTGGTTCTTGAGAGCTAGAAGAAAGTGTCCAGTACAACTCCGACTACTCCTAGGTTGTGCTAAAGGTCGTGTACACGGTTTACCGTTGAAAACATTTTTTTAGATATTTTATAGCATTCTTCCCATACGAATCAGGTATCTCCCAAATATGAGTTTTAAATGCGTCAGTCGCCACACATTATTGCCTAAAATCTTGGTTGTCACACTTTTAGGAAAACAAAAACAAAATCAATCAATGCTACAGTCATACTCACATTACGTAAACTATGAATGTTTTGAAAATGTTTTCTCCAGCGGTTTCATTGTCTTCAAAGTGCATGCATACAGGTCTAAAATTTGTCAGTTGTGACGCGGCTTTTAAAATATTGAATTTCTAGGGCGCTTCTATAATTACTGCACAAAGACTGATGGATCAAAAACTAACAATGACTTTCAATTATCTTTAGCTGGAGTAAGCTAATCTGTGCCCTATTGTTAGCATAGTCTTTATCGAAATTTATTTGATTTTCATTTTTAGGAGAAAATGTTCAGCTCAATGGAATTAAAGCGAATATTGTTTGCCTGATAAAACTCACTGAGCGTATAAACGATATGAAGACATTTATGATAAAAACCTTACCAAGCGCTAAGGTCACTTTATTGCAATAATTCCCGAAGACCGCTTATACGCCTTATGTAGACGAACTGATGAATCGATGTAATAATAAACCAATTCATAGCCAAACCGTCATCGAAACTTTATACGTTTATTGGGATCACCGATGATTTTTTTATAGATTCAATAAAACACTTTTGTGAAAATATTCCCCCCACTGTGGCAGTGCTTAGAAAAAGAATAAGCACAAGCTTTAAGTGTCAACGATTTATTATATTAAGCTTGTGCGGATAGATGCAAGACTTAGAAGGACTGGGGATAGGCCCGCATTTGATGATATCGATCGATTCAGAACCACTGTCGAATCAATTTAAGCTTGTCTGTCCGTCTGTCTATCTCGATCACATTTTATTCAACCTGCATTTTCCGATTTCATATACTGACGCATATGGTCTCAAGGACGAACGCTATTGAAAATGATTCGGATCGGAACAGTTTTGCGACGACTTCGCTTATGAAACCTCATTTATGAATAACTGTAGGGTGTTTTGGCTTGTTTTTTATTGAAATTTGTAGAAAACATTGTCAGACAATCAGAAAAAAAAAAATTTAACAAAGCATTTACTACTTCCGGTCTTTAGAAAACACTACATAAACGAGAAGAAGTTCGAAAAAAAAAAAACAAAACTAATAAAAAACTAATGCCAACAATGATATGATTGGAAAAAATGAAAAGAAAGAAGGAAAGAAGGAAAAGCAAAAACTGAGAAACACAAGTACAACAAATCATTTCCTTTGACCAGAAACAGACAAAAGGAGTCAGTTACTGACTTTGAAAAACCAACTACAAAAGAGTTTCTTTTGATTTTTCCGGTCATATATATTCATACGAAAATCAATGAATAAAACATATAATGGATGGAACATATGTATGAATGTATGAAATATTTGAAAATTGTGTTATATTTTATAACATAATTATTGCTTGCGTTGAAGTTGTTCGCTGCGAAAATCCATTGTAAACTATTTATCCATATAAGTAAATTGTATTCTTTAAACAGTGAGACTACTACGCGAGACTTTATCATCCCGTTTTCACGTCATTTCAAAATAATCTGTCAAATGTATTGCCATTGATCATTGAGTCTATCGATTCTCCTTATGACTAAGACTTATGACGAAGGCATATTTTTGTGAAATTATCAATTGGTTCGATTTCTCAATAGTGGACAGATGACCGTACCGATCAGATGGCTTCACTGAAAATCTGGTAAATGACAGACAAGCTAACAAGACAAAACACGGAGCAATAGAAGCAAGAAAGAATAAAAGCATGAATGTACGAATAGACGATACGTAAGAAGGAAGAAACGTAAGAAAAAAAGACTTTTGTGCATCGTATCGTAGCTAGGGATGAAAAAATGAATCTATCTTGGGAAATCCAAACCTAAAAATTCATGGGTAGATCCCGGCATACCATACACATCGACAGCGAGACTGATTCCCTTTCGCAAGAAGACAATATACTGTGTTCAGTGGAACCAGAGAAGTATGGTCTGTTCTTAGCTTTTCAAGTCTGATGAAACGTTTAATACCAAATGCTACCAACAACAGTGGAATAGGAGGCAGCGTCTTATTTCTTACGTATATGTACGAAAATGGCACGATGACTAGTCCACCGCAAGCAAGTAACAGTTGGGCATTTGTAAATTGTTGGAAAGGTGGGGAAAATGTACGACCAGCGATGGGCAATACTTTGAACAAAGAATTTTTCACCTTTTTTCATACAATGATAGAAATTATGCTGCATACAAAGATTCCCTCTCACACATATACATACCTGTTAACAAATCTTTGAGCATAAAACCTTTCAGCGTTGAGGTGTACTAACATGGTAGCATGTTTTTAAGAACAATTTAATTGAATGCACTAAGAATGCACCTAATTCCCTTTTTACACGAATTTTATTTACACGAAAGTTGAAAACGAATTAAAAAGCAAAAATAATTCTCTTTCGCCCGAATTATGCATAGAGTGAAGACGTAATGTGTTTTTTACGCAATTTAATTGGGTTTTCCAAAGCGTAATTTACTTTTTCTAATATATTTAATGAGTTGAAATGTGTAAACACGAAATATATTCTTAAATGATATCTAAAAAGAATTTTTTTTTCAAATTGTTTATTGTACTTTTTTTATGTTTGGAACCGATCTACAATATTTCCACTTAACAAATATCCTTTTTTACACGAATTTATCTATCGCATATATTTGTTTATTTTATAGTCATTAATTAGTATGCTGCCCGCCCCATCTAGGTAAGGAGGAGCAGATTTCATCTAAAAAAATTTGCAAAGTTCGCCATGAGCTCAATTTCTGATAGAGTATATTATACAAATCATGCTAAACTTTGAAGATATCTCGACGAGTTGTATCGCTTCTCATATGAAAGTAAACCCCTAAGAAAATATTATTCCCAACCTGTACATACTCATCATATCAAATATGTAACTAAAAACTATTTCTTTCTTCGCGTAAGAGTGAGCATTTTGGACATATAAGCCCCAGATCTATTGGCTTAGTCCATCTCCACTCAGCAACCCAAAAAGAAAAAAAAAAGAGTGATCTTTTTTAAAATTTGGAAAGTCGGATAAAAATTGTTTTTTTTTTTTTTTTTTTTTTTTGTTTTTATTAGACGGACCCGCGAATTGATAGACAGGCACAATGCCAACAATTAAATTAATCGAGCAAACATTGTTATGAGATTGCGATGCAAGCAAGTGTGCATTGTTGTCCGCGATCGAACATCAACAGGTCCGCAAATGATATAAGGAAATGCAAATTTGTTCACTTATGCTTGTTTATACCATCCATGCAAGTGTGAATAACTTTCTGCTGGCCCTTTAATAAAATTGAACTTACATTACGTTAGATATTTGTATGTGTTTTGATCATTTTTTCTATTGAAAAAGGCATTTTTTTGAGAAAGATTTCGTTCAAAATATGTATTGATCAGAATATTTTCCGTCATTTTGTACAATTTTTCCCCATCTTTCTGATAACATGGCGATACCGTGCCGAAAGAACGATATTGGTTTGGTAGCGATCCAATTATCGAACCCTTTTTCGCACTTCTTCAGCATTTCAAAACCGTGGTCCAGCGAAGCCATGCTGGATCGATTTGAAAAAGTGGTAATCAGAAATGGACTATGTCTGATAAGTATGCTGAGTGCGGGGGCACTTCCCACTCGAGCTGCAACAGTGTATCCTCGACAACTCTGCCAATGTGTAGTCGAGCATTGTCATGCAGGAAAATGACTTTGCGTCTGTTTACCACTATTACTGGCGTTTTTTTGCCAAAATATATTAAGTTTGTTTGGTTGACGTCGTTAGACATATAGAATCACGTTTTTACTCGGGTTTAGCAGTTCGCAACAGGCTATATATAAATTGGATGCGGGAAATCCAACTTGAGTTTTTTAAGGCTATCTACCTGAAAGACGCATTTTTTAGAATTAACACCATAAGAATCAAAGCCCTGCTCCGACAGATAATAAGTCATCGATTGAAACGAATGTTAACCCTAGAACTGCCAACTTTTGGATCATTTGGATCATTCGTTCTCTGTGAAATCGCCACAATCGCAAAAATGAGGATAAGAAGTTGAAATTTGGCACAAAACTGCTCTGATTCATTAAAAATCCGCAATTAAAAAAAGATTGTGATCTGTCGACGTTCACGCCCGCAATCACAAGAAACAGAAATAACCTCGACAATACTGTCCGTAGTTTTTGGTTCCGTGAATGTATTTCTAATTTACTTCCATCTCACCTTCACGAGCATTGGCATTTTCTTCATTCAATTGAAAATAAATTAGAATTAAATTGTGTCATATATCAATAACCCGATCTGGATCGTCAAACATGCAAATGAGTTTGGTAGCAGGTTTCCTGAAATACCTTCAAGGGACCGCAACTAATAGACGAAGATATGAAAGAATTAACGTTTTTTTCAAAATTGTTTTAGTACTTCACTTCTGATCAGCGGGTATATAGTCCGATCATTACCATTTTCTAAATCGATCAAGGAATGCTTTTGCGAAGTTTCACTTTTCTCCCTATATTTTTACGACTGTGGTAAGTCGACAAAACTGGTGGATCAAAATGATACCTTTTCGCCGGTATCTCGAAAACAAAAACAGGTAGCAAAAAATTCATTATAGATATTTGAAGGTTTATTCGTGTGGGTAAAACTCACCACAATATTTGTGAATATTTCATGCTTTGTAACCATTTATTTTGAAGATGGAAAATTAAAAACTATCAAAATGACGTAATAGGTAGTTTTAGTGTCAATAAGACGTGGCAACGTCTCATGAATATGACAAGAAGTTTAGGACATTCCAGCTGCCAAGGTTTTGTGGTCCAATTTTGCTACATGGAAACTTACAATGTCATGATTTCGAACACATTAGATCTGTTTCTCATTCCAATTGCGTCTTAATAGCTATCCCTTGTAAGGATTGCGTTTGGTTGCAATGAACCATGATGCACTGCTTTGTGAATTTATGTGATGCGTGCATGTAAACAAGTAAAAATGACGAATGCAAACTCTATTATAATGCATTTTCGTTGCTTTAACTTTCTAAATCAATGAAACGGAAGGACGGATAGACGGACAGACATTAAGAGATAATAACCAAAGTATAATATTTTGGCAAAAATGTAATAAATCAAAGCAAATCATTTAGAAAAATCGAAATTAATTGTAAATAAACAAAAAACCCTTTTCCGTACTACGAAAGCAAGCCCTAATGATTAAATGGTTCCAATAACAATTGGCTGACATGGCTTTAACACAATTGTTAAAAATGACATTAACAATTAACGTCTAACAACAGCAAAACAAGAGCAACGTGAACAGCAATCTACGAAACGCAAATCATTAAAGATCTCCGGCCTCGATAAGAAAGGGTTGCGCAACCTACTCACTCCAATTCCATATCTCGCTACGTGTTATAACGCAGAGCCCTTTCTTAAACACCATACGACCACGAAATAAAGTCAACAAAAAAAAAAAAAAAAATCTCGCTCTTTGTAGTAACTTGATATACAATAAATACATCGGCTGTATAAGAACAAATGTGTATGGGTTTGTATATGTGTGTATCGATGCGTTTAATTTGTTGTGATTTTTAATATTCTTTTTTTTTACTCCTACACTTGCTATACATGTGAGAAAATTATAATAAAGTTTCGTATACATTAGCGTTAAAACGGTGTTTGCATACGTTCTGTATGTGCAGACAGACAGTCATATGCAAAAACCTTTTAACGGCTGCTCTTATACTAATGGTTTTTTTATTTAAATAAATTTCTCTCTCTCCCTGCTTCCCTTATAGGGGCTTTCATGTAATTCTATGCATACGTTTGTAAAGTGTTTTTAATTTAATTTTTTTATTATTATTCAACTTTAATGGTACTATTAAGGGAAAAATTATAGTAATTTGTTGTTGCATTAGTAATTTTCGGGTTCATCAATGATGACATGACGTTATGTGCTGTTTTTTTTTTTTTTTTTTTTTTATTTTAATTTCTTTTAGAATTTCATTTTCAATGATACATATACATCTATACATACATAGGTACATAGGTACATATTATAGTTTGGCACACTTACACACACACAATGGCATGTCGGGCGTGGGAAGTGTAGAATTTCGGTTTCGTATGCAAATTAACTTTTCCAACTTATGTGAAATGTAGTTATGGATATTATTAGTCAGTACTCTATTAAGCAATCAATCAGAGATTTATATAATTATCAGAGGCGATGGGTACACGGAGTGAAAGCAAAAAAAAATTTCTCTGACCGTTAAAAAAAATTCGTAATATTTTTCGCATCACCACTGAAATTATCTCTGAAATGATCTCTGAAATCTCATTCTTCATTTAAATATCATATGAGTACACACCTGGTAAAGAATTTATGCGATTATTGCTCCAAAATGATATGCACAGTCCCTCAACGCAAGTCTAATAAAAATTTGCAGTCGATTGAGTGCTTCCTGTCGACCGTACGAGACTGCTTTCTAACTACGAGCCTGTGAGGCACTTCGTGATATGATCCCATTAGAGTTAAGTATCTTGACATTGTTTGACCCCAGATTAAATTTGAAACATCATATTCCTTACATAGATAATAAAATTAATGCCATAATTCAAGTTCTATCTATAGTCACTCAATAATACGAATGCATATTATATTTAATTATAGGAAATCAGAGAATGATTTCTTTCAGTCAGTTTTTAGTTTTAGACCAAAAACTTAGTTTAACAGTTTTAGATTAAAAAATTATAAATTGCATTAAATAAGATTGTAAAAATCATTTGCAGTGTACTTTATTCTTATCCCACCAAACGTTTACGTTCACTTGCAGAAGTGGAGTTCGTTTCCATCAGCTTCGAAAAGCTTATCCACAAATTTAACAATAGATGCTTAAAGTAAAACTACTTGGACACTTGCCTTCTACATATATTTTTACCAACTACGAATTTTCATGAATTGTCCGTCCTTCCGTCCGCGGACAGCGGATTAGCCTTACCATTCCCAATTGGAGAGTTAAGTTTAATGATAGAGTAAATGGTCTGGGTCTAGATGCTTTTATTTACCGAATAGAAGCGTTAACAATGCAAATTTTAGAACGAAATTACAGCTTTACTCATCAACATGTCAATGGCCTCTTAGAGTCCAGCTAGTCTTATTGGAGATAATACTACTCTGTTCGCACGATAAATTTGTTTACAGCCTTGCGTCTACGGTATCGAAAACTAATTACATTATAGATGAAAAATAATTAAAAAAAAAAAAAAAATGCTCTTCTTCTAGTTGCTTGAATTTAAGTATGTTCGGTAAGTCTCTCAGCTGAATTGCTTCTATGCATAACATCCACAAGTTAATTGCGCCATCTAGTCGGTCATATCTCCATAAACGGTTACCAAAGGCAATTGTGTCAAGTACACGTTTTTGAAGATCATTGGCTTTACTGACTTCTTATATCAGACCGGATCCAATCTTATTAGAATTATTGAAGTTCGTAGTTCCTAAAACAATTCAAAATCTATTTATTATGTCAAACACAGGAAATATTGAAGTTTTTTTTTTTTTGTTTGCTTCATATGCTTCAAGAGCTATAAATGCTTTGAATTTTGTAGGAGTCAGTCTTCATTTGATTCCTAATGTTTGAAATACTGTTGCTTCGATGCATTTTATGTCTCCCATTATGCGATCGTCAATGAGTAACGAAAAAGCATTTGTTGCTTTCTCTTTAATAACATTTCGTTTTGAACACCCTATAAACATGAGATTTAAGGGAGAGGCAATGAGCCTTTAAATATCGCAGCCGAATCGTGATACTCAACGACCGAAGTCAATTAAATGCAAATAGTTTCCGCGAAAAAAGTTTCTCTAAGCTTGGATATACTTTCAAAAATTACGTTCTTACACTATTCTACATAAATAATACGCACTTGCATGCATTTTGATCAGCGATATTTATAGATGAAAATGAAAATGTCATACGAAGTATCAATGTCCACAAGGATTAAATTCGATCATCATCATTTTGAACTTTCTCTCCATAAAATAATAACAATTTTCCGTTTAGTATCATTGAGTTATGAAGCCCAAGATACTGTTCCATCATATCCGAACTGTCGGCTTGGATTTCAGCGGTTTAAAAGTCGTGATTTTGATGTCAGTGACAAAGAATCGTCCGAAGGACTAAAAAAATTCGAAGACAATGAGCTGCGAAACTTATTGATCGAAAACTCAGCTCGAAATCTTAATGAAAGACAGGAAGGCCCTTGCTGTGGGGGAAGAAAATTAACTTTTACATTAAGAGAATGCATTGACCGAGTCACAGACCTATTGAAGAATCATTTAGAATTAATTTCTAAATTGACGTAAGCTTGTTTGGTGTCTCTCTTAAAAACTATAATTTTTAAGATACTTGCATCATATTGACTTAGGCTCTACCCTAAGGACGAACCCTGAATCGGCCTACAGTGCTCAAAAAGTTTTCCACTGTTTTCGTTTCTCGACAAGAATCGCATAATACTATTGAGTATAGCATAGTCAACCAATGTGCAAAATTGGAATTCTCGGATTCTAATGGATTAATTTCTTGTCCTACCTACCATGTAACCAACCATCTCTAGGAAAAGTAGACTTTCACAGACCAAAAGCTATCATTTTTAAT
This sequence comes from Glossina pallidipes, assembly GCA_000688715.1. Classification (NCBI taxonomy): domain Eukaryota; kingdom Metazoa; phylum Arthropoda; class Insecta; order Diptera; family Glossinidae; genus Glossina; species Glossina pallidipes. The sequence continues at coordinate 954,711 of KK499773.1, read as the reverse complement.
AGTTTATAGTCGAGTTTCCCGAACGTGATGTGCTCACGCATAAATTGATTCCGTTAATCACATATACCTAGTATTCGCACGTTAATCCTTATAAAAGTTCTCATAAAAAGTACGTCCATACATGATAGCAAAGTTCAATTTCAAACAATTTATGTTGAAAATATATGAAGAATAAGAAGATCTTTGAGGAGAAAATTAATTTTTTTAAATTCGGATAAGTTTAATTCACATTCTTAGCTTTCTCCCTTTTAAGCACTGCGATGAAATGCGTGCCTGACATGCATGACAACAATGCACAGTTTTTAGTATTTCGTTATGAAAATGAACGAAGAATTTTATTAGACAAAGTTGCGTAGGAGAGTTATTGACTGGCCTTGCCAGGTTACAATGTTTTTATTTTTGTTGTTATTTAAGTCATTGTTTAAGTAATGCGTCCAAGATGTTTGCCAAGAACGCCCATTATTTTTGGTGAACATGCCGTAGTACGTCTTACTCTTGGAAATTATAAGAAATGGATAAAACAGTTCAAAGTTCAGACTGGATATTGGATGTAAACCTCACGCTTGAATTGATTTGACTTTAGCTCCAAGAAAAAAATAAAAGTCATACACAGAGACATACCCGTTAAGTATGAGACCTTTTTAATTGCATTGATTAACTTGTTATCGAAAATTCCTTTGCAGTGACGGCTTCAACGTAGCTTATGTGAAATCAAAGCTACGTCTGTGCATTTTACACCAACATAAGTATCTGCCGCAATGTTGAAAGAAAGATGTCCATAAGCAAACTCTTTAAGAGTTATACGACTTTTTATTTTTAATGATCCCTTCTGCCGCTCTTTTGTGTGTTTTATACGCTACCCATACCAGCTGTAAAAATGAGTCGTGACGGGCTTTCTATGAAAAAGAAAAAAAAAAACGCTAATTTCTAAAGGAGTGTATTTAAAGTATTATGCATCGTTAGCCCAACGTTTTTCTGACGGCATCCTCGTAATCCTCATAAAAATGCCCAGAGAGACAGTTAATTTCGCAGTTTAACCTCTACACCTGCATTTAAAGCTTAATTAAATGAAACCTTGAAATTTATAGAGTTATAGGCAAGCGATAAGTTATGCCCTCTAGCGTGTTATACAACAGTACATGCCTTAGAGGAGCTACACCAAGATTGAGTACAAAATATGGGAGATTATGTATTGTCCATGCGCTCACCTCTGTTCAAGGCAAAGCGTATCTAGCGCCTGTAATTACTTGGTGGGTCTCGCGGTTTCGGCATAATCTCAACTACCACGATCCTCCTCGTGAGCCATACGGAGCTGTCCGTCCATCAATCCGTCACTCTCACGCCCATATTCCATATGCATTAAAAAGTGCGTGCAACTCTTCTTTCAGCATCCAGCTTTTCTGTGCGAGTGGACATCCCGCAACCCCTGGTCTGTAGAATATTTTTAGATAATTAGTAATTCGCGGCGTAGCCACTGTTTTATCGTTTGGATCATCCATACATTTTTGCTTGTCCTTCAAGGGATTGTCACACTACTACCTCTCCGATCCCCTCCATATGTCATAAATCTGTGATAGATCTTGGACCTTCACAGTAACTGTTGGCTTAGTAAAAAGTCTTCAAGCAGTTGACTTGCGATATTAGGAATAGCCTTTGCATGGAGAGTTCCCGACACTGGATTTTCAGAGGGATATGTCAGGACATGAATTGAAATAACTGTTATTTAGAAGGGGGAACGTCTGGCGAACATACCAGAGTAATGGCTCAATCTCGTTCAGTGCTGCTGACGTTTCCTATACGACTGTAACACTACGCTCTCGAACGTTATTATGTTAGACCGCTTTCCTTGAGCTTCCATAGTTTTTTTAGACCATAAAAAACTAACTTCAGCTTATCTTCCTAAATGAGGGCGGCATACGCCTTAAACTTTATCGTCAATGTTAATATTTCCTCTGACCAGCGCAATCACTTTTTGTCCTTTCGGTACTGTCACCAACAGCTGTTGGTCTCAAGAAGTACTTTATGCACACAGAAGCTTAATAACTTGCACTGTTACATGAAACTTCAAAATGCTACTAAAGCATTCGCATATGTCATGCAAATATTCACATGCAAAATAACGCCGGTAAGCACTTATTTATAGTCCTGGTATTCCTGTTGTGTATTTTGAACGTACATGATCCACCGTAAATCGTTAAGGAATAAAAATTGCGCTAATACGCCATACGTGCGTTTGTACATTGATGTGTGAATTCCGGATACTAAATACTACTAAATATATATATATATATATATATATGAACTTAATATAAAACTGCGTACATTTTGACGAAAATCCTTCGAGAATTGTAAAGGCTGCAGTATCTGTTCAAAGATATAAAAGGCTTGATGAGGTCGTTCGACAGAAATCCAATTAAATACCTTTTAGTAAACATGAAAATCTGTAGACAGGCGACGACGGCTGATGATGATATGTTAATATATTTGTTATTATGTATACTCTACCCGCTGCGCGTTACGAAACAACAACAATAAATGAAAGCTATGTTAACAGATTTACAACTTGTGCTACAAAGTGTTTATGAGATTTTTTCTTCTTTTTTTTGTTTTTGTTTCTGTTTTCCTATATTTTGTCTTATTAGCACATCAACCCTCTTTTAAGGCATAAACTCCACCCCCTTGAGCGCAATATGAAAAGGAAAAACGAAGAGAATACAGAGGGTTTCCTTAGCATGGGATTTAGTTCCCATCAAAAATCAGGAACTAAATCGTTTTGCTTTGTTACAGAATATAAGGAAATTATTGTGTTTGCTTAACTTTGAGTCATTAGCCTGAAAATGAGACAATTTAATGATATATTTAAACAATTGCACGTTCTTCAATAGTATATTAAGGTAAGAGAAAGATTACGAAAGTCTTAGACAAGCTCCTTAATTATTATGAAATATTTGCGCATCAACTACACTATATACATGTATATATAATGTATATATATATGTATATGGTAATATAATGTATATATATATATACATACATACATATAAAGCACCAAGCGATACAGGAATACATATATCGTAGAGCATTTTAACAACAGACTCAACAACTATTCTCATACGCTTAGCTCTATGTGAACCATAGTTAGGGCCATAAACTTATACATTAAATTACTATTCTGCGGAACAATTTTGAAATCATAAAATAGTAACAATTATACACGATTTGTTGCTATGTAAATGCCCTTATATGGAAAGACTCTGCTCGAACTTATCCCAATTTTTATGGTATCGTGTACTACTTGCGCTACTTGTGCCGATGTACCCAACACCCAGAAGAATTTGAGATAGAACCATCTTTTAATTATACCGATCGATTTGGAATTACTTTTTGCATCGATATCTATCCTTCTGTCCGTCTGTCTGTCTTTGTCTTGTTTTCTTATATTCAAGTTGCCGGTCGTAATTTTTAAAATATTTTGATGAAATTTGATAGTTTGACGTGTTTTGATCGACAGACCAACGCGATTGAAAATAGTTCGGAACGCACCACTCTTCCGACTGCTTCCTATATAACGCCTTATTTTAAAAAGTCATGGCACGAATAACTGCGTCGTATGGTAGGGTCTTTAATGGTCAATCGTTACCCACTATAGTTTTTTTATTTATTCGGATTCATTTATTTTATGAAAATAGGAATTTTCGCCGAGTAAATGTAGCCTATTTTGTTTCCAGATAACGATTTTATTAAAATAATACGTTATAAGGGGAAATGAAGTTGATCGGCCGTATAGATGATGCGATGCAATCCGTTTGGGATTTGAAAACATACGAGTGTAGAAAATTTCATCAAAATACTTTGAACATTGCTTTTTGTTGTTTGAACATCAAAATACCGAAACAGACAGATCGACGGACTTAAATGGAATTTAGCAAATGATTCTAACTCGATTGTTATAATGCAATGTGGCTCAAACACATTCTTCCACATTTCTCGTTTTGTTTTATTTGCTCAGCCACTTTAGCAGATATCCCCTATAGACGAAGGCATAATGGAAAGAGAAAGTAGCGTTTCTGAAGGAAATACCTGCAAAGATTACCGTAAGTATAGCCAGCACCAAAAATAGTGTAAGTTAAATATAAACAACATTCACCTTCAGTTCGGGAATTCGTAAGCCGAAGTCTTGCATAATATATGTATAGGGTGCAACTAGTGTGGACGAGATCATCATCGGCGGATATCTTTGTCTTAAAAATGTGCATTCAATAAGACGATACAATACAGTTGATTGATTGAATACAAAAGTTTGAGAAGAGAGAGGCGGCTCTTAACAGAAAACCCTACTTAGGGTCGGACATGATGCCTCTTAATGTGGGGAAAGTATGAAAACCAGATTAAAGCTTACATTTACTGAAAACTAAAACAAATGCAATCTAACAAAACTAGTGTAAGAATATATTATAATAATAAATCTTTTCAGTTTTGGCCAAACGATGATTTACGTAATAATTGTTATTTAATGGCAAAGAAAATGTATTTCATTTTTACCAAAAAGATTTTCTGCTTTGAAAATTTCGCCGCAAAACAATAACAGTAGAAAGGATTCAGACCATTAAATTCCGGAAGTTAGACAAGAGCAAACATATCAGTTAGTAAACTAGCAGCGAAATTTACATACCAGAGCCAAGAAATGGCCATAAAGCACAGTACAATACACAATAATAATTCATATTACGTACAGGAGTAACTAAATTATAATTTATATTAGTCTTGTTCTTTCTTGTTATACCCACCAGCCGAGGAATGGGTGGTGTACTCATTTTGTCTTAATGTTTGCAACATCGGAAAGGCTTGAAAGTCTCTGAATTCTGTTTGTCTTTGCATTGGTGATACTGTGCTTGTATCGACTTCAAATTTCATCGAAACGTTGGAATTTTCTACACGCACAGGTTGGTATTGAAAATCACCCAAATACGCGTCACAGCGTACGCCCGCAGTGAAGCGTACACTGAACGCAACTTCGTTTCTTTTTAGCAAAATTTTATGGATTTTTGTTCACTCCTCACAAATCATGAACTCTAGAAGGCTGAAATTTACTTTGTTTACTTTGCGAAAATCTCACTATTATTTATGTGGAAAAATGGTCAATGTCGCCCATGTCCAAAAGTGATTGAATTTTGACGATAGAATGTTAAGAATTATTCTATACAGCCTCCAAAATATATATATATCTGGCTGGAAAATGCGTTCATTCTAAAGTAAATACGATGGACATGCGGACATGGTGGATTGTGGTGGATTAACTGTTTCTTAGCAATACCATCGATATCGGTATCAAACAAAAGGGTTTGGGGAGTTGAATAGGCGAAGTTAAGCTTGCCAATTTCAAATTAAATATCGGGGACATTACAACATAGCGAATTAAATATCCCATCACATGGGTCTCACATAAAAGGACTTGAAGGATAGAATGCGACAAGATAAACATGTTAATTGCAAATTAATTATGATGGATGTGACGAGGTGGCAGATTAATTTTTTTCTCAACAATACCTTTTAATGAACCAAAAGTTTGAAGATACCTTATGTCCCGTTCACTTTTTTTGTAACTATAAATAAAAGCAGGCGGCGTAAAAAATTTCAAAGATGGTGAGTATGCGAGATTCGTCGCCAGCCGAATATAACTTACTAACTTATTGTTTTTCCTTTTTTTTTTTTTTGGTGTTTGCTTTCACGTCTCTTTCTTTTGGGCAAGATAAGCAAAAAAAAAAAAAAAAATTATAAATTTAACAACCCTTCCGGTTAATAAATCAGTTTCGCAATGAAAACAACTAAACAAACAAAGAAGAAGAAAATCATCAAATTAAATTTTTTTTTTAAATTTTACAATGAAGTGGTTTAACTCGAGCGTTTTTCTCACCCACATATTATTGCCAACCACAGTCACTTTGGTTTGGGGATTGTTTTAAAAAAAAAAAAAGAATAAAAAGAAAAACGAAATTTTAAACTTGTAAGTTTTTTAGACGAATTTGCCGTTCGTAACATTTCCGTTTCCGTTAACATCAGAAAAGTTATGCGTGTGTATAGCGTTCTCCGCACTATTTTGCTTTCACAATATATTCTCTTTCTTGTGCTCGCTTCTCGCTTCTCGTTTTCTTTTGTCAGCCTATATTGTTTACATGCCATTTAACAAACAATTTCATTATGTAAAGAGCTTTTCATCTATAACGAATGAGAAAAAAAGGTTAGGTAAGGACAACTGGAAATCAATTGCAATTTTCTATGCACAATTGAATGAACGGGGCATTATAACTTTATCACTGCCTTTGTAACATCAAACAAATGCAAACAAACATTTGAAAACGTCTCATAAAATATAATTTGTCTGTCCCCCAGTCTGTCTGTCCATCATTGTATTTGTAATGCTTACTAACGTAAGTACATCAATCATATCAATGAAACGTCTCATATAACATATATATACGATCTGATTCGATTTAACTATATCCGTTCATTTATTTATCCATTTGTCTGACTGTGCATTTTTTCCGATCTTTTTCGAGGACAAAATGAAGCTTACGTTTATGCTCACGTCCCGAAAACAATCAATTAATCGAACGTATATCGTGCAAAAAGTGAACCAAGCGCAAAAAAATCAACGGCATGTTGACAATTTCCGTCAATCATCTGGCCGTCAGGCCAAACTGTCAATAAGGAATATTATTTGAGTGAATATGGATAGCGATGAAATTGATTTGAGAGAACCAAAAAAAAAGAAAGGATCTTTCATTTTATAAACAAATTCACCTTACTTTTTCATCGCTGTAGTCGTAGTAGTAGTAAAAATTGTCCTTATGAAATTCAATCTGCATATCATTCTTAACAATTTCACAGTTTCTCTGAATATTTTGATTAAAAAAATTAAAATAAAATCATTGCTATAAAATTCATTCCATTCAACTGATTAACTCAAAGTAAAAGGCACTTTTGATCACCTTATGCTTTGATTAGCCGAAAGCAATCCTATTGTACATAATTTCCTTTCAGATCGCCCACTACTGGCCCTCGTTTTCAATAGCTCGATTCTTTCGTCGACGTCCTGTCGTATTAGATCATCTGACTGAAGGTGTATGTCTGAAGGTGTATTAGATCATCTGACTGAAGGTGTATGATAAAGGCAAGTAAAACAAAGAAAAAATCCGGATGCAGTCGGATGCAGATATACTCAAATTTCAAATAGAAGTTCCTTTCGGCGCCTTGATCGACTAAATAAACTATTGTATGCTAATGAAGTCATTAAAGCTTACAAGGGCAATCGTCATTATCTATTACACCGTTTGGGAATCATGTAATAAACTTAGATTACAAGTAATAATCCATCGATTAGAATTCTTCGATCAACTAAATCTCATACGCGAGCAATTCCTAAACCTTTTGCCTAATTGTATCAAAAAAAAAAAAAAAAAAATTGCCTCATACCCGTACAGATTATAGAGACTGTGCCTCTTTTGATCAACCCCATCAACTTCGATAACTTTCACTTGTCCAAAAGAGAGATCCAGCCGATCCTACCAAGCGCATGCAACAAAGGTGTGCAAGGATAATGATAACGATTGTAAATTGAAAAAAATATTTTGATAAAAAACTGAACTTAAGACTTTTTTTTCTAATCGTATCCTGATTCATGGTTTGGATAGCGAAAACGTAAACATCGCGATGTAGCTCTAAAGGAAGCGACCAGAAAGTGAAAATCACAATCTATCACCAGCTAATCGGAGGGATTGAAAGATCGCTTCCATTCCATTACAGTATGGTAATTATGTACGTTATGTGCAGAGAAACAATAATGGAAAAAAACTATTTTCACAAATCGTTCAACGAGTAAAGCATTTTCATGACCGGCCTTCACCAACTACAACATTTTTCCTTGTTTTAATTCTTTCTCTTGGTCTATAGATCCATTGCTAAAACTCCTCTACAATTATTTTTGCATTCGTGCATCTTAAACACGCTTGTATTTTTTATTTTTATTTAAGTTTGCTTGTTCTTCTTCTTCTTAATTTTTCTAGTTTTTGTTGTTGTTTTTTTTTGTAGTTCAATAGCCAAGAGATTTGATTATTGGCTTTTAACTCACTTGCTGTAATCTTTTTTATTCAACGATTCTCGTTAAGTTAAAGCAGAGAGAGGGTGTAGAAGAAAAAAATAAGAAAAAAAAAGAACAGTAAAAAGAACGCTAAGAGGGTGATACAGTTTTTTATCACATATTTATTTTTTCCGCTCACAATAACTTTCATTATACCCCTTACCCACTACACCGGATGTTTTTCAATTGACAACTTTATTTGTGTACGTGTATGCGTGCGTGTTTGTGTGGACGTGTATATAACTTTTTTATGGTCTTTTAAGAAGATATTGCTATTGAAACAAATTTGTTGCGTCTAGCTGTTATATCTTGTTGTTGATGTCAACAACATCATTACATTGCTAATCTAAACAAATATTTTTTTTTTTTTTTTTTTTTGGTTTGCTTCATATACGGATGTATTGATGGTCCATCAATTCAATTACAAGTTGACATCATGACCGTACAAAAATNAAAAAAAAAAAGAGGAAAAAAACTCTATTAGACTTCCGGTGATTTATGGGAAATTATATACAATCTGTTGTACTCCAAAAACTTCCTAGTGGTCATCATGAGGGCGTGATGGTTTTGAAAAAAATGTTTTTTCTCTCTTCTTTTATTATTGAAAATAATTAATTTGGGAATTTATTTGAAAGAGATTTATGAGAATTTACTTGGGTATTTGAGTCTTTCTTTTTTACACAAGCGACTAAAAGTAGATCATGTTTTTTTCACGTTCAGAACCAACGAAATTTATGCTTTAAATTTTTTATTTATATTACAACTAATTTTATTTTCACGCGATTTGATTTAATTTGATGTGATTCAAAAATATATATATTATAATTTCGCTTTTACGCGATTTCATTCAATTTAGTACGAGTACGAAAATTTTTTCATTTAACGTTTATATATGATTATTTTTACTTGTACATATTTCAGCAGGCTACACGTGCAAAAAAGTCCTTATCGAGTTTACTGATTTTTTTAAAAAGATCATGAAATACATTTTCTCAAAGGTATTAGCCATCGCATATTTTTCCCATGTTTCAGGCAATTAGTCTCTTGCAGAACCGAACAATTTGTCGAATCATTTTTCAACCTCTGCATAGCTGTCTAAAACGCGTTTAGAAAGTGCTTGCTTTCTTACGTTTGGATTTTTTTTTTTTTATACACTTCTGAAGCTTGACAACAATGCTACTTAATGCTGTAAATATCATTCAGGATCGAACACCACCGACTAGTAATGCCATCTATTAGAAAAACCCGTAACCAGTAAGAACTTTCTTGCACATCTGGAACTCCTACTTTAGTCATGAAAAAGCCCTAAACGTGGTTATAATTAAGAACGATCTTAATTAAACTCACCAAGGACGTCTGAACGTAGCGGCTGCTTGCTTTTGGTAAAGAATGGAATGGGATCTATTCTTTAGTTTATTATATTTTTCATCCTACACCACTTGTCGTGCAGGGGTTTATAACACCCAAAAGGACTTAAGGTACATACACCATTTATTATACCGATCGTTTCAAAATCACTTTCTGAATCGATCAAAGCTTATCTGTCCCTCTTTTCGTCTTATGTATGTCTATGTTTTTTTGTGTCCAACCTACGGCATTGAAAATGGTCACTAGGCCAACCCCACTAATCCTTCCTATAGAAAGCGAAACTTTATAGGGTAAAAGAGCCTATTTAGACTATATAGGTTTATTTTTTGGATTCCACCCCATGTAAGCGTTCCAATGAAAAATAAGTCTCTATATGACAAAAATGTCCAACTTTCGATAGTTTATGATGAAAATTGCTTCGTAAGAGTAATTAACTGGATCGAGCAGTTCTACATTTTGGACATTCTCGCATACAAGTAATGTCATGAAATATTAAATCTTATATGCCATTAACATCTAATTTGCAATATTCTATGATAACGACGGGCCCATAGTGGCAACGTAGCAAGAAAATTAACCGTAGAGAATTTGGATCTTATAGGTCTAATTTTTAGGCCAGAGAGTCTCGTGACAAACAAGCCTTTCTATGGCGACAAAACCTAATTTGTAGTTTTTATGAAGGAAGAACAACTGGAAAATAACAAAATCTCCCACAAGTAAGTTAAATTTAGTCAACCTTGCCCAATTATAGTGCCGTTGTATGTTTTTTTCTAACTTATTTCAAGTTTTGTTTCTTTAAACTTTTTTAAAATTTAAAAAAAAAATTTCAAATTTTATATGGAATTAATATAAACAAATTTACGTAATTTCGTTTAATGTCCAATTGTTGTTTAGTCATCTTATTAGTATATGGTCATCTCGCCAACAACTATTAACAAGACTATGGGTAATCTGTGCAATACGCTGATCTCGGCAAGTTTGCTTACGCTGACCAAAGTTGGCCATCATAAATCATAAAACACTATACAAAATCACCTCATATTTTTTTCAACAATACATACTTATCTATAGTTTACACTTAACTGCACAATATACTCAATGGAAGATCAATGTAACATATATGTAATGGCCAAGAAAAAAGTAAAAACCTAAACATAATCAATATGCTATTCATGACGATATAACGACAACAAAAATATATCGTATAAATAATCGAAGGAAATCAGACCGTTACACTAAGGGTTGTTGTTGTTGTTGTTGTTGTTGTTGTTATTATTGTCAATGTTACTCGTATTGAGAAATGTTAAAGGAAATTATAGGGAAACACTCACTCAAACCCTTAAGCAGTTTTCTATTTAGATATGACACATGGAACAATGTATTTTGAAAACATCATGTAAATCATAAACAACCAATAAATGTATAAATAGCTTAAGAGTGGATAACAATCAATATTTAAGGATTATAAAAGAAGTCATATTTTCTTCCGCATACACATCTACATAATAATGTAATATTTACTTAAATAGAATCTTCAAATGTATTTGAAAGCTTAAAAGTTTACCTTAGTTTTGCAAATTTTGAAGAAAACTGAAGATATGCTACAAAATATGAAAATATTTAATGCACGTAGGTGTTATTCACATTTTCACATGCCCACAAGTATACTATCTATTTCGCTTTTAGTCTTCTACGATTTATACAGCATCGTTTACTTTCATTTCAATAACATACGAGAAGAAAAATTAAAAAAAAAAAATCCAAACCAAATCAGCGTGAAAGAATGAACTTTAATATAAATAATGTTCTATTTTGCAGTTTGTTTTCATTAAAAAGCTGAACGTAAGGACTTGTTAGAGAGATGCCGCTGGTTTACATTATGAAATGATTCGAAATTATAAATGATGAAAAATATATTAAGTGAGGAGCTTTCACAAGAAATGAAAATATTTTAAAATCTCAGTAAAATGAATACAAACATGTAAAATCGTCGACCAAAGGCCATCATTAAACACCCTACACCATCCGATGGGAAGAACTTGAAAAAGTATTCCGGTCTGAACAACTTTCGATAGCATTCGTCATTGTAGCAAATTTCGAATCGAAATATCTCAAATATTGCGGCCTAGACGTTGAACGCAAGAAAACAAGGCAAACAAACGAACAGAGAGCCAGATAAATAGAGAAGGAAATGATTCTGAATTGATCGGTATAATCAAAGTCCTTCGGGATATTGCATATATCCGCATAAACTTAATACATCCTTGTACCGCAACTGATGATAATAAGCACAACTTTTTTAACTCACCTACACAGCATTTGACTATTTCTTGAAATATTTGCTTAGCAAAGGCCGATAAAATAATTTCAACTGTTAATGAACGAGATAACATGCTTTATAAAAAACATTAAAAATAATTAAGATTAGAGAGCAAATATTCCCTAAAAAGTACAAGTAATATGTCTCTGGAAATATTTCATGGCGTTTTTCAGCGACATTCAAACACATTTTTCTCTTATTCGAAATCATCTTTATTAAGCCATACATGAACATGATTTTTGAGCGACATACCTTTTTTAGTTGATTCTTGAGCAAATTTCGGACAAAAAATTGCAGTAAGTAAAGTTTTCAGCTTAACACCATTAAGGGGTAAACAACTGTAACAGCCTATAAAAAGAGATGGTTTGACGATTTTTTTGGGATAGCAGCAAAGATAGCTCGAGTTATACTACGCGCCATTTTGAAAAATCGTGCTTTGCGATGAACGCGGTTAAAATTTCAGAATATGTTATAGAGGTGTTGTCTTATTAGTCGTTAATTACAAAACGATAAACCTATCTATACCAGATCAAATATTCCTCCTCGTTCTCTATTCTCGAAGATCTTTTGCTGCAACGTGCCTCTGATGCTGCATATGCCAAAGATCGCACAGCTTTCTTAATCGGCTTAGCGTCGGCTTCAAGATGAAAATTGTATGATTCGGTGCCAAATTATTCATAGAATACTAATTGGGCCATCATTGAAATTATACGCGGTAATGTCAGCGGCTATGTCCAAGACAAAAAAAAACCCGAAATTTGAAGGAACAAGTTTTTGTTGAGCAATGAATTTTTTGCTACGCATTCTCGAAGATACCAAGCATCTTTTAGGCAAAAAAAAAAAAAGATTTTCTAAAAAATGCACTTTGGTTTACTCTTTTAGGAGAGATCTACAAAGAGCGAAATAAACGGTTATCGGACGATGTAAACTCATGACCATGTAGTCCTATACGGTGGATATGCATCAAAACTTCTTATCCTTTATGCTAAACCATTAAAGATTTTTGCGATCGTGATGAAAGGCAACGCCTTCTCTATTGACGCTTTGCATTAAAGACGCGCTGTTACAGCTGTCTACAGTAAAGAGTGAAATCAATCGTCCTGGCCAAGTTCCAGCGGCTCACGATGCACGATTCCTATTCAATTCCATCCCACACAAAATATTACCTTACGTAACATCAATTCGTCATCATGCAACCGAGACCACGGTCTTTTTTGCACATTAACACCGTATTTGTCTACATTTTCATCACTCATTGTTACACATATATAGTAATCATACAAGTAAATTTTGTAACTTAAAACTTCATTCCTTCCGAAATTTTTGAGTATACACGGCTTGACGGATGACGTTTTCGGCAGCGTATTTTGTTCTGCTCCAAACTGAAACGAAATGCAGCTGAAGCTACGGAAATTATTAACTTGGCTTGAAGTGAAAGACAATAAGCTATCGAAAAGCTAGAAAGTGATGAAACTCGTATACGTCCGACCGTCTCAAGCAACTCATGAAATGATCTTCAACTTGGTCTGGGAACATCACCCGATTGCAGAATATTCTTCAGAGGTACCTCCCTCCAATTACCACTTGTTCATATTGATACAATCATAATTAGCTGATGAGCGCCTCACAAAAGTTGTAATAAAATATATACAGAAATATTTTTTAATTAAAATAGAATTTTATCAAAAAAATTACAGCGTTTGTACCCCAATTAAATAATAGATTGACGGGAAAGTTCCTACGTACTTTAGTATCGTCAGGTAATTTTCCTGATCAGATCAAGACAAGCGGATAAAATGGGTCATGTGTTGTCTTATTGTTTAGCGTAAGTCTCGTAACATATACGACAATTACTTTTAATACGCTTTGTCAGTTAGTGGCGAACTGCAGAGTGAATATAGTGCAGTATGTTAACTACATTTACGATATCGCATATGGTATGAGTTCCAGAAAGGAACAAAAGTATCGATTGCTTGTAAAAACTCATGTGACACGTTACGAAGTGAAGCTGTAAATGTTCGGACTTGCCAAAGAGGGTCTGCCAAATATCATTGCGGATGAATATTGCCGATCAGAGCGATAGTGGCATTTTGCCGTCTATCCTGGAGAGTAACGCACATCTAATTGGAAAGAACACAAATTGTTTTGTTTAGTACTTCTTCCATAATTTTTTGAAGAATTTCATCAATCTTCTCAGTAGTTGATCAACTAGAGTTCGGATGGAATGGAAAAGAATAAATAGTTGGGTGCGAGTGACTCTGATGAAACATCTTCATCATAAATACCAAAAATGTTGTCAAAACTTTAAGTTGTTTTTTATTGACTTGAAAGTCATTTGTTGGGAAAAACGCTATGACCTTTTTTCCTCGACTTATATTCTTCTCTGTCTGAAAAGAGAAATGTTTTTTTCAGATCAATGGCAAAAACAATTTCATTAAAAGTGTTGCCTATTATTAGCTGCACATTTTAATAGAATATGAAGCTCATGCGAAAAGAGCAACTGTACTTTTTCAACTTTCTATGTAAGGATCGATTTTTTGCATAACCATTACAACAAGCGACGACTTGCCCACAGAGACAATAAATCATTAGTTAAAACGAGAAATCGAAAGGAGTAGAGTCGGCCTACAGATGGCATGTTTCGAGATATTTTGATGAAATTTTGGTAGGATGAAACAATGATTCAAGGACGAGCGTTATTGAAAACGTTTCGGATCGGACCACTTTTTCAACAACTTTCCCATACAATACACTTTTTTTTGTAATTCATTTTATTAACAACTGTATTAAACGAAGTGATCGGGAGTATTCGACTATATATAAAATTTTTACTTGCTTTTAACTAAAACAGTCAACGGGTTTTAACATTTATTCAAAATTTTCCTTCATGCGTCAGTGTTAATAATATTTGATTTAATAAACCATCGATCTTAATAGGAACAAGAAAAGACAATTTGATTAAACTACCCCATATAGATGACATTATTTTATATGAAAGCCACACGATATGTATATGAAAAAATTTAATACCTGTCATGATTTAAGCAAAAGCATAAATACAGTTTTAACATTTCAATCACGAACAAGTAGAAGACGAGGGTTGAGCAGAACATTTCAACGCATTGTTAAGCATTTAATTAAAGGCTTTAAAAATAATTTCTTCCAAAATTTACATTTATTTGATGAGATATTTAAAGCAAGAAAAAGGTCAACTGATTGATAAGTTTTAAATATCAGACGAAGGATACATCCTTCTTCGAATAACTATGGCAAGTTTACGAAAATATTTAAGTAAAACAGATGAGCAGCAACAATCAAAATTGACCTGTCTTTCACTCTTTAGGTTATTTATCGCGAATTACTGAGATTTCTACCACCCGTCATATAAAAGATAATGGTTCCGTTCGCTATGCTATTTATTGAGTTCATTCAGAAGGATTTACCAGGATCGGGCTCACTTTAACTATGATGAACTGTTTGAAATCACTGAAGTCTTAAAATAAAAAAAAAAATAAAATCAACGAAACCCACATATTTTATGAAACTTGTGTTAATCGGTATTTATTCATTCTTCGCGGACCGCAGTGTAACACTGAGAGTACATTGTACGCGAATCGCGACTATCAAGTCGGTGTTCGGGGATTCAAATCTCAGCGCGTTAGAATTCCCTTTGGTCGTACCTACAATGAGTGCTCAGTCGATAGGGACATAAAACACTAAATGATTGGGTACACGCCCACTAGACTGCAGCCTATTTCTTCCCTTTTTTCTTACCCCTTTCTAAGTATAACCGTACTGCGCACGCCCACAGGATCATATACCCGCTGAGTCATTATAACGGGACACACAGACTTGTCTCATCGAATACAAAACACATTGACAGCCAAAGGACCCGTCCTCGAATACGCAAACAAAAGCCAGGGAAATTATAACTTCTGGCTTATGACAGATGCTGATGTAAAATATTTACAAGTATCTGAAGAAGGAGTCATCATCGACCACTTTCGAAAATTCACTTTATATTCAGGTTTAACCTAAATTACGTCTTTTCTTTCCTAAAATTATCCTTTAATTTTTTTAATTTTTATATTTATTTTTTTAAGTAAAAAAAAAAAAACAATTCGAACAACTGTTCGTCTACAACTTTAATCTATGTTTTTTTTCTCTCAACTTTTATATGATTAACCACTTAGTTAATGCTCTTTATACGTCTAGATTTAATGATGCTGATTAGAAAGGATTAGGAGGAACACGAGGGACGAAGGCTGAGCTGTCTTTGATAGCTTTTGCAATTTTCCAAATTATTGGCAACCACTTATGGTGCGAATGTGCATAACACCCTGAAAGACTTTCGAGTATAGACGTCTGGCCGTCTTATATCCTTGTATTCAGTATTATTATTATTAAATACGTAGGGAAGACGTACCGCGACCTAGAAGATCTATTGTGCACACTCATGCTCTTAGCTCTTCAGTTTTATGATTTTTATGAATCCCGCCATCTTCTTGATGCTCGGCAAACACTTGGTGTCTGATTCTGCAGATGGGCTCACATTCACATAGAATATGTTGGAACATTTCACTCGTCCCTTGGCAGAGTCTGCATCGATCGGTATAAAACATACCCATGTTTTTTAGATGATACCTGAGGGAATTATGACCCGTGTAGAAGCCGGTCGCTTCTTTTTAGTTACAGTAGTTTGTGTGCCCTACCGGAAGATTTAATGAATCCTTCTGGTTGCCGTTGTCCCACATATTGCTGCCATCGACAATCCGCTTTAGTGTGCACCCATTACGATACCACCCTGTGGCTTCTTGTTACGCCATGGAACGGTTCAGGGCCTACCATGACCCCTTTCGTTACCTTCCACACCCGAATATCCAGGCACCTAAATTATCATCACCATAAATCATTCAGTGCTTGAAGGCACTCCAACACTAGCCCGGATGTTGTCGTTCGCCCCTTTAAGGACTTTAGGGCGGTTTGGTTGTCAGAGTATATGCAGATCCGCTCTTAAGCATTCAGATGGTTCCATACCAGTTGCAATAGTTCTTACAAGCCAATTCCTCCGCTTTTTTTTTTTTCCTTTCAGTAGAAATTCAATAAAAGTTCTACTCGTGCAAAGTTTCAGGTTTCGATATCAATCGCCACGATTGAGAATTTAAAAAACGGACAGTCACATAGATAAGAGGAGTTTCTCGTTGATAAATATATATCTAAATTCATTATTGATAAACCTCTAATGCAGCAATAGCGACATACAATATCATCTACTTCCGATTTGCCGATTAGTCTGCGAGCAATCACAAAATGCAGTCTGGACTATGTCGAAACATCAGAGATGATTCTATATATTTCAGATTTATCGTGAATAGACTAAATCAGAGTTCTAATATCCCGTTACACCCCGTGTACGTTATGTAAGCACGATGATGGTCAGGAAGTATAGGTATCAGTAGTGTAGAAAGAAAAAAGTAAAAAAGCTGTAATCCGACAACGCCTACCATTAGACAACCTACACCACTTCGCTTAATTAATAATAGACTGAAAATTATACATTAATTTTTTGAAAAATGCATACCTTTTATGAAAGCCCTCATATTGGAGGACAGTCAAACGTCAACGTGCTCTAAATTTAGCAAACTTAATTTAACTTGTCGAAGATTTTATTATCGTCCAGCTGCTCTTCCGTCATAAAAACTACAAATTAGACTTTGTCGCCATAGAAAAGTTTGCTTGTCTATACATGGTGTGATCCACAAAGTAGATCCATGCGATCCAAATTCCCTATGGACCTGTTGGCAAACAAAGCCTTATTTCTCATTATAATCCGTATATGGGTTGGAATCCAAACAACAGACCTGCGTCTTCCAAGTTCGCTAAGACTTCGGTATGGACGGGTTTCCATCAAGAATTATTGAAAATTAATCCTTTTACCATGTAAAGACTTACTTTCCATTATAACGGTTATATAGCAAGAGATTCAAAGAATCACCCCAACCAAGTTAGAATGCCAAAACACTATTACTAAGCGATTTTTATCGCAAAATTCTAAAAGTTACATTGTTTTTATTATAACAACTTACCCAAATAAAGCGTTATATGGAAAGTGGTCGGAATAGAGATCCGGTTCGAACCATTTTCAATAGCGTTCGCCCTTCGGCCAAAACGAGTCGGTTTGCCAAACCTGCAGGGTGCACACGGAAATAAATGGAGAAACATCAGACGAACTGATGGACGGACAAGCTTAGATTGGTATAAAATAGGATGGGCTTACGTCAAGTTCTTTTTGGTGTTGCACACATCCGCACAAACTTAATATATCCTTGTACAAGTGGTATAAGGTATAAAAATAAAGAGTAGTCCATCCACACATTTGGTTTAAAAACGTGCGTCAAACACACATTACACCATCTGTTGTAATTTCCACGACTCTTGCGTTTAGTACGTCCGTTCTTCTTTAACCCAAAATGTCTACCGTAACCTTATATAAATTTATATATCATAACCTAAAAGTTTTCACCATTTTGTGTGTAAAAGTTTGCAAAAGTTTCTTTTTTTTTTTTAAGAATTTTATTCAATATATTAAAAACGCCATATGTACATATATATTCCTTTATATATGCATATATTAAGAGTACAATTATTTTGGTTTTTTTTCTCTATTATTTTAAGATTAGAACTTAAGTTAAATTTAATGTTGACGTTAATGACAAATACTAATATTTGTTTTTCTTCCTTTCTTTTTTTTTAATGTTTTACTATTTTGCTCAATAATGTAATAAACTATTGCTATAAGTATATTTTTATGTTTTTTATGGTAAGTTGTAGCTGTTATCGATTTTATTTTATTTTTTTTTTTATTTATTTTTTTTTTTATTGAAGTAAATAGTGTACGGCTTGTGTTGATAAAAAAAAAAAGTTACAATCAATTAAAAATAAGAAATAATGTTCAACGGAAGACTGAAAAATCTTCTATAAAATTTTGTTATGATGAAAAAAAAATAAAAAATAATAGTAATAATAATAATAATAATAATAATAATAATAATAATAATAATAATTATAATAATGATAATAAAACAAGACAAATGTATTTGCCTCAAGGCAAATGATGTTTACCCATATCCACCACTATTTTACTTTTACTTTTATTAGACAGCCTGCAATTCAGATCAAATATATGTGACAGACAAGATGTAAAAGTTTCATGAAAAATTTCATATAAAAACGAACGGAGTCTTATGGTTCAAAGCATTTGGGAAGACTTTAGTCTTCTCGAACCTATTTAGAAATAGAATGGTTCTCGTTAGTCAACATTGATAATGTTTGTACGTTCTATTCGATACGAAGCATTCTAACCGTCTCGTTCAAGGTCATATTTAATAATCATATGCGGATCAAACCGGAAAGCTTAATAGGCAACATTTTCACCCAAGCATTCAATATTGAGTTTTTTTTTTACTAACTTCCTCTGATGAAAAGCTTAAATTCCTATTAGGACACTTACGTTTAAATTCGTTATAGTTGAACTTCTTGCATATTTTTCTAAATTACAATTTCCAATTTCAAAGCACCGAACTCAATGTTTTAATTTCAAAAAACCTCTACGCAGCTTAATACCCAATTTCCAATTCTCAGCTTTCACATATCGAAGTTCAAGTTAACGATTTTTATCTCTCCTCTTCCGTTTTCCTTTGTATCAAATTCGGTTCACACTCGTCTTCATATCTACTGCTTAGAAAATTCTATTGGATTTTTTTTTTTTTTACCAAATTCCAAGTTTTAAGTTTTATTTCTCACAATACAATTTTCAAAATTCAATTTACTTTTCTATTGAAGTACAAAATTTACAATGACTTATTATGAATTTCAAGTTTCCAATAATATCGAATTCCAATTTGTACAAATTTCAATTTACGCGATGTGCAAGTTAAATTTTACAATTTACAATTTCAGAATTGCGACTTGAAAAATGGTTTAAGCCTATAAATAGATAAACGTATATATATATATATATTTATCTATAAATATTTTAATTATAAGAATTGAAAATTTTCAATAGCAAGCAATCAATTCGGGAAAAACAGGCGTAATTAAATTTATTTTATTTAGGAAAAAAATTCGCATAATTTATGCTTTTCCGATTAATTGTTAAATATGAGGGTTTTTTTTTTTTGTTTGTAAAATATTACAATGTATGTGGTTAATGAGTATGAAAAGTAATCGGCTTTAGCCGAATTTAAATATCGCGCTCTTGCTTTTCTGTTTGTTTTTTTTTTTTGTTTATATAAATTAAAATTATATACATTAAAACTTTTACTTAATTTTTTTTTTTTGAATATTTTTCTTGTTTTTTTCTGTTGTTGTTGTTGTTGTTGTTCTATAAATATTTCGTGGCTGTGTAGGATATGTTTTAAAGAAATTTAAGTTAATATATTTCATTTTATTTCTTCATATGTGTTTATTTCTAGGGTTTGTAATCCGATCGTTAGCACAACTTAAAAAATGGTTCAAGGAAATTCTATAAAAATTTTTAAAATTAATTGAGAATTAATTAAATTGTAATATAATTTTTTAAAAGAAATAATTTCTCAAACAAACTTATTTTTATTTAATTTGATTATTAGGAATAAAACGCACTTTCGTTTGATTAACTAACGCCAAGTGTTGCTGATGTTGCTGTTGTTGTTGCTGTAGCAATTGTTGCTGTTGTTGTTGCTGCTGTTGCTGCTGTTGCTGCAGATGCTGATTTAATTGCTGGGGTATAGATAAACCGCTAACGTTGTTAACAGCATTCTAAATTATATAAAAATAAAAATTTAATTACATTTTTTTTGTTCTGTTTTATCTTATTTTTAATGTAAATTTTCAAAAAGAGAAAATATAATAATTACCTTATTTTTATTTTTAGGAGGACGACCACCTAATAAAATGGTTGCAAAAATTTAATGTTTTTTGGTTTGTTTTTTTTTTTATTTTTTTTTTATTTTTTTTTTTATTTAAATAAATATGTATGTAGAAGAAGGCATTGAAAACGAGAGACAAGAGAAAAGTTTTTTTGTTTGTTATAAAAATTTTACAGACTTTTTTCTAAAATTGGAAATAAAATAAAGAAAATATGGGTTTTCTATTTTTTTTTTTTTTACGGAAAATAAAAAGCAGGTTATAATCAAAAGAAAGAAATTTTAAGAAAATATCGAAAAAAATTAATAAATTTTACTTAATTTAATGGAAAAAATTTAAGAGTTATTATGTTGGTTTTTTTTTTTTTAATTTGATCAATAGTGTTAGAAACATTGAGGTAAATTAAGAAAATTAAATTACAGTAAAAACTTTACATTGATTTAAATATTACTATAAAAAGAGATTTTTTAAACAGTTTCACAAAATTATAATTAAACATGACAAAATTAAAAACAAATGCAATCAAAATGAATCAATATATAGAAATGTAAAGAACCCATGTAGTAAAACACCAGGCATTAATAATAGATATAAAACGGATCGGCTAGGCTTTAATGCCAGACATATATAAAATAAAAATTGTAAGTAAAACTCAAAGGCTACCTTTCAAGAAAAAACCGACAGCAACAACTTCTTGATATAAATTTTTAAATGACCCATCAAGCTATAGGTCGTAATATATGAAAGAAAATATTTTAAAACTTTCATTTTTCTTTTTTTTTTTTGGCAATTTTTGTGTCATTATGTCACATGTCGTTACAATGCTCTAGCTATTGGGAACGCTTCCGGCTAAATTTTTGATTATACCTGCGAGAAGTGTAGGAATCGAATGTCAATTTCCTAAAACTTTAAAAGGATTTAAATCACATTTCAATCTCGAGTCAATTAAACATGAAATATGTTATGTTGTCCGCTACATAAATAATTTTTTTCCACCCAATGTTATTAGCTCTAGTTTTCCAACTTGCATCTCTGAAAATCGAGACGTATCAAAATTCCACTTCTGGCTCGATTATCTCATAAAATATGAAATATTTCATAAATATACATATAACGATCGTTTTATGTCAACTCAAGTCAATATTTAATATGATTCTCAGAATGGTTTATGCAAAATTATTATGTATGAATTAATGATAAAAACCTTTTCAGGTGAGTTTCTAATTTTGGCCAAATCAAAATTTGTCTCCTTAACCGACGAGAGCTTAATAGTTAATTCATTATATGTTATCTCAAATTAGTCAAATGCCTATATGTCCCATGGCATATCTGAACGACCAGATGAAGTTGACAGATACTAAATTAAAACATACGCATTTGTATACTTAGCTACTAAATGAAATGAAATTCAATATTCTATACTAATATCTTGAGAGTTTACAGAATTTAAAAAAAATTCGATTTTGGTATAAATTATTTACATCTGTAATGGCATCAGTTGTTATGTCATGGCCTTTAGAAAGATTAGATAATAATCTCCATATGATTTCTTCATAATTCATTTAATGTACGTAATTAAAAGAAAAAAGCGGAATAAAAAGCCAGAGAAAATTTAATAAAAATATAAAGAATTTTCAATCCATTATTCGCAGTTTTCTTCTCTTTTTTTATATATGGGAGACAATTTAAAAAAATTGATGGACGCCCAAGTGAATAATTTGTAAGCAGGGTGCAGGGTGCAAGGTGGATGTTAAAGGTTTAAATTGTTACTTAAATGCGTTGAAATATCAAAATATATTCGAAGCCGTGTACAGAAACCAGCGATCTTAGTTAGTAGTTAATTTCATAAGAAAACAAAGTCGTAAAAACTTATTTCATCTTTTGATAAATTTGATAAAAAAATAAAAACTGAAGAATACTTCAAATAAAAATAACTTTTGACTGAAATCCAAGAGCACTGTTAATATAGAACTTAATACAAGTCCATAAACATTTCAGGCGAAATATTAATGATACCTCCATATAATGTACAACACACCATTGTATTATGGATATTCATTGATGAATTATTTTCTTTGTTCAGCCTTTATAGCAACACATTGACATGGGGAAGTGGAGATCTCAAATTAGTTATGTACATTCAGGTAGTGAACTTAAGGAAAACGATAAGCATTACATTAAGTGCTATTCTAATGGAATCTAACGATGAAAGTAAAATATAAGCCGATTTTGTTCGTACATATGTGCTTGAGGTGTACAGTAATAGAATCTGATGCCTTTATTCCCACATGTGCATACCTTATCCCTTACATATATGCAGAAATTTAGCTAATAAATAGAAAGAAAGAAAACATTTCTAAAACAGCTCGTCAAACAGTTCACTTAACTAAAACATCAATATTAGAAAGAGTATTAAGTAGAAAATATAAATGTTATTCACACGATAAAAGAAAAAAGCAAATGCAGCCGCCTACCACAAACACCACTTTCGAAAGAGACATTTGGTTGTTTAGCCCTTTTGTCCATTTCTTTAATAATTTCCTCTATAAAATAAGCTGTCGTGTCTAATATTTTCTCATTCTCCCCTTCTTCTACCTACAACGCTTCCTGACCTTTACCGTGCAATAATCTATACGAGACGTATTTAAAAAAAAAAATATATATATATTTCAGGACAATGTCTGCGATATAAATGGAATATGAAAACATTCCAAGTTAAAATTTTCAGTTCTTTTAAAACTTGCTTTAACTGCCATAGGCGAATTTGTAGACGAGTCAACGCAATTTTCGAACTTAAACTATGAAACTGCATTAAAATCATTTATTCTATTTAGTTGGACAACTAAACGCACGTATTACTTGTCTTTATCGACAATCCCATGCACATTTTTGGATTGCATAGCGCGCCCATCAAATACATTTTTTTTTTTTGTATATTCACATTTCTTCGGTTCTACGCCATGATAAAGCTGCTTATAAAAAGCATAGATCGAAAAAGCCAGCATCACGCATTAGCATTTACCATTGATTTCAACAGACTGACCACGTTTTTAAACAAATGTCCTACTGTAAGGGCGCAAGTATGCAGTAACTGAATTTTCTGTAATCACTCGGTTTGTTGCCTTGACTAAAAGCGGAAATATTTGCTTATGAAAAAAGTGATTGAACTCTAGGCGGGTTTCTTGGCCATTTTATTCGCTTCGTCTTCAGTTTCTTGGGTTTATAAGCCAACTTTTATCAAGTCCCTGCGTGTCAATGGAAAAAATTAGAAGAAACCTCATTACATAAATTAAAAAAAACTGGACAAAAGTGCTTACACCTTTATATACTGTATGGGGTCCCGTTATGTATTTTCGGAAATTGTACATGAATAAGAAAGCATATATATATATATATATGTTTATGTAAATATCTTAAAAATATGCGTGCATGCATGCATATATATATATATAATATATAATAAAATATATACATATATAAATATATATGTAAATATATATATAAATATATATACAAATTTATATATATATAATATAATGTATATATATATATATATATATATATATATATATATATATATATATATATGTATATATTTTAAATCTGAACAATAAATGAAAACATTTAAGTAAGATTTAATGCAACGCATAAAAAAGAAAGAAAGAAATGAACGGAAGAGGGGCAAAAGAATTGTTTAAAAAATCTCTATTCTTTCGTATCTTGCTTATTTGCTTGTGTGATTTTTAATTATCTTCTTCTTTTACAAACATACGTTGTGGCGCATGTTGCAGCGACAATGGCTGACCGATCATGGTGACAGGCTGAGGTTGTGGAGGTTGCAGAGTTATTGGTTTTTTCGAACGTTTTGGCGGCGGCAGCTCTGTGTGCGAGTGACTATTTAACAAATGTTTGGAGAGATGTTGGCGTACAGCAAACGACTCATTACAATTGGGCACAGGACAAGCGATGTATCTGTAAACACATAAGTAAGTTTCGAAAAGAAGAGAAAAAGTTTGCAAATTAATTTCTTTTTAATTCGTTATCATTATTCCAGAAGAAAAAACAAAACAAAAAAATTATTATGGGTTAGCATGCGAACTTAAGTTCTTGCCAGCACCTGCCCTCTAAATGACGTTGCTCATGTTTTTTCAGCAACGATTCCTGATTAAAAGAACTAGGACATATATTGCATTTGAATTTAAACTCATCATGCATTTTTAAATGCTGGTCCAGATGGGCTTGCTGCAAGAATTTCTCATCACATTTCGAGCATTCAAAGGGAAAGGCCAGACCATGCGATTTCATGTGAGTGTGCAGTTGCGATTGTTGTTTAAAGGTTTTTTCCGGACAGCGCGGACAATAGTACCCGGTTATGCCGGCGTGTGCCTGCAAATGTTGATTGAGCGACGTGACTTGCGTAAATTTCTTCGGGCACTGATTGCAACAGTATTGTTGAACTTTATGGTGGGTCTTCATATGATTATTGAGATTTGTAACCTGAGCAAACGAACGACCGCATTCCGGTTCGATGCATACGAAAGGTCGTTCACCCGTATGCAAACGACGATGATTATTTAAATTTGTGATCTATTTGGAATGAAAATAATGAAAGCATTTATTGAAAATCAAAATTCATTTATATTAATTAAAGAATGCCCCATTTCTATCTCTTACTTGGGTAAACGTTTTACCACAATCACCACATACGTAGGGACGATCGTTGGTGTGTATGCGTTCATGGTTTCTTAAATTGGCCGCTTGAGTAAATCCTAAAAGTGAAAAAACCATATAATAAATATTAGAGAAAGCAAAAACAAAATTATTAAATAAATAAATAAAAGACAAAAGTTAAAATTCAAAGATTTCGTTGACCTTACTTACCTTTATGACAATAAGTGCACACAAATTTTCTTTCGATGGCATGATTCCGTATGTGCGTTGAAAGGGAAGATTTACGAGAAAATGTTTTATTGCACAGAGGGCAAGAGCCCTCTTCATTAAATATTAAATCCACCTAAAAAATTTGGGAAAATTAAAAAACTATTTTGCTTTTTCTTTTTTTTTTTCTTTTTTTTTTTAAATAAAATCATAACAAATATAAAATAAAAACATTTTCCAAACAAATTTGTTTCAAATACTGCTTAAACGGAATTATTCCAATCGTTTATCTTTGATCAGCAATTTGAAACTATTTTTAAAAGACGAATGTAAGCTTAGGGAAATTTTCGTTTTTTTTTTCTTTTCACTTTTTTAAATTGAGAGAAAATTTGCAAATATTTTAAAAGCTTTCCCTTTTCATTTCTAATCTTCGCAAAGAAACCATGGGAAGCTCACATTTAATATAAGAGAGTTGACATCAACTCTTACTTTCACTACAGTGGACTAAACTGTGTTCTCAATATCTAGGTTTTTGCCCAAGACTAAGCGGTCGAACAATTGCCACAACTTTGATGCGGAGAAATTTAGCACGTTGTTGAAACCGGAGGGTAATCAAGTGATTTCAAGAACTGTAACAAGTTTGTTGGAAGAACCGACAATATGCTCCTCAAACTTTGTTCTTCAATATCATTTACACACACGAAAACAAATCTCTCTCTCCTCTACCTAATAAGTTGGTGCATAATTACCAGGCGGCGTTTCTTTCACGTACATTATTTTATAAATTCCCCTTCTCTTGTAGGTTAAAAAAGTGCCTCTCGATAATCATACTCATATTCATATTCGTCCTCTGATGCTGTACCGGTTTGAGAAAGAATGGAAAGCAGTGCAGTCATTTCGCGATCTTAACGAACTTTTCGGTAAGGACATACAATCAGCGAAAGTCGATACAGGGCATATATTTCGCCCGTTTCACATCCAGCGAGACTAGCTTGGAAGATAAGCCACGAGTAGATCGACCATCGCATGTCGACGACCAGTCACTACTTTTGGCAGCTGTGAAAGGCTTGCGACGAAAGCTTGACAACTCGTATGCTGGCCGACATCTTCAATGTGGACCAGTCTCAACCATCGCCCGTAATCTTCACGAGCTCAAAAGGCAGATGGTGCCTATGTTCCAGATTAATAATTCAATCAGAAATGTTACAGTTCAAGCTTTATGTTTCCTTTTCTCATAATAAATAGCGTTCAAGAGCGCCTGATAATTGTGCACCAACCTATTATAACACTTTTTATCCTCTAATTGACTGTAACATTAACTCAGTGATATTGCATGTAAAAATTCTCATTATATATGGCGTATTTACATATAGGCGGCAAAGGTACATACAAATGGAAATCGAAAAGCAATTTTCAATGAAAAAAATAACTCAAATTTATTTCCCCTTTTATCATTTTATGTACGTATTAGCATTGATTCCGTAACTCAATAACTCGAGGCAGGGTAACAATTAATGGAAAAGTAACGACCGATAGGAAAAAATCACTTACATTCGTTAATAACGTCAATTTGTTTTACAAACTTATCGGTATCACTTGATCTCTATGTACCCTTATTTGAGGCAATAAGTGGACTTAAAAGTAGCTCTCTAGCATCAACACTTGGATCTTTTTCGCCAAACGAAAATTAATTTCAAGTCAAATTCTGATTCAACTCAAGGAAGCGGTTTAAGATGGAGGTGTTTCTTCAATAACGCAATTTAAGGAAGTGTAACCTGATCTGCGCGATTGCTATAATTTTAATCGGTTTTCACAAATCCTGAAAAAATTCTAAATATATAAGATTTTAATATTTTAAAAAACTTTCAGAATTTCAATATATCTCAATCTCTCAATCTCTCTCTCTGTCTCTCTCTCTGTCTCTCTCTCTCTCTCTCTGTCTCTCTCTCTCTCTCTGTCTCTCTCTCTCTCTCTCTCTCTCTCTCTCTCTCTCTCTCACTCTCTTTTTCTTTCTCTCTCTCTCTCTCTCTTCAATAGGCATAATACATTAACAAAGCGAACGTCGTATGACACGAATAAAATCATTTTTTTTTTTTAGAAATCCCGAACTCAACGACCTTTCCAATTTGCCTTGTATATACATACATACATACATACATCCATACAGCAATAATCCCCTTTACGTCGTCTTTAAACACAAGTTTGTACGCAAAATGCAATTAAAGCTGAACAAAAAGGTTTACGGAAGATCCATCTCATACAAGTTCAATATTTCAAAAAAAAAAAAAATATTTGTTTTGTAAAAATCACCAAATAGTGAATGGATGGATGGAATATGAAAAATACAAGTTGTAGAGAACATTTATATAGACATGATTCTTATTATCAATTTTCTTTTAAGTTTCAGTTATTAAAAGCCATGTTTACACATATTCATGACATTATTCGAGTTTTCATGAAATTTTTATTCCGTAGATAAAGTACGGAGATTTATGTTTTAAGACGTAAAGAAGGTCAGATCCACACTGGGCTGGGCCAATACCAACACAAGATATAAGAGATTCTTTTTTTTTTTTTTGCTTTTCCGAAAATCAATTTAGATATTGGTCTACACACGCGCAGATTTAAATAGGAATTCTTAAATTGTTTATAAAAACGGCTACATTTGCCCCTTAATTATATACACATCGTTTAAAAAAAAAAGAAAAGAACGAAGTTTGTTAAATATCCTTAAGCAACGACCTTCTACTCCTACTTCTGTACTAATAAAAAGGCGGAGCATGGATGTTTAGATTATAAGCTCTATTACTGGCAGATTTATCCGTCTGCGCCTATTCTCGAAGATGCGAAAGCTTGAATATATGGATTTCACAAAAAAAAAAAAATAAATAAAAAATATTATCTTCTAAATATTATATCATTCGCCAAGGGATTCCTAGTCTTAATACATTTGTTACTTTTTTCTTTTTCGTTTTCACTTAAGCTTACATTTCGTCGCTTAGTGTTTTTGTAAAATATTTCATATTTTATGTATTTTATTTATATATATTTATATATATAAATATGTATGTACATCTAATTGTTGTATGGTCTTCTCCAATTCGAAGGAGGACATGGTGATTTGTTGTAATTTGTTTTTAATACCGTTCTGGCGAGGACGGCGCGTTTGACGCTGCGGCTGCGATTATAATGTAATATGATGTGTGTAGTAAGTGAGATGGTTGGTGGGTGCATAACACATTTTATTATTATTTTTTTTTTTCGGTTTTTTTTTTTTTTTTTGTATTTTTTTAAAGAGAAAAAGAGAAAGAGAATAAATAACAGAAAAAAAAAAAAATACAAGTGAATTTTTTTATCTTTTATTTTTTTTTTTCTTAAATTTTACATTACATATATATATGTATACAAATTTTTAATTGAGGGAAAACAGTATATAAGAGCAAGAGGGAAAGGGTTTCTATTCGGCCGTAAGCCGAATCATCCAAAATGCCCACCACCTATGCTGTTAAATTTTAAAAGAAATCTTATACCTGCAAGTTTATCGGGAAGTATTGATTTGCAGAGTGGGATCTGACCTTAAAAATCCAAAACTGAATATAACATAACTGAACTGAACTGAACTGAACTGAACTGAATTGAACTGAATTGAATCAAATTAAACGTTAGCACAAATATAAAGACGCAAATATTTTCAAAAGAAAAAATTGAAGAAAAATAAATAAATAAACGTTTGCCGTTGCGGAAAGCATGGCAACGAAACGAAAAACTATATCATAAACTGATTTCTGCCAAAAATTTCATTTCATCAAATAAGTACCAAGAATTATGGAAAAAAAAAAAACAAGATAAAAAACAAATTTTATAAATTAATTACAGCTTCAGATGAGAAGTTGTGGCACTAACATAGGTTCAATTTGTAACAATTAATCGAAGCATTATTTTTCTTACGCATCTTTTGTCATGACATCGATTGTCTTAAATCGCGTTTTCCCGAAGTAAGTTTATTTAACCTATAAATAGGAGTCATGGGCGTAAAAAGAAAAAACCCTAATATGTTTTTTGTTTTACTCATTCGAAGAAACAAAGCGACAAAAGTCTGCTTTTTAAACAACTTTTCCCCTTTTTGGGCTTTGGTTCAAATTTTCGAAAATTGACTTTCAAAATTCATTTACATATCTAATGCTAATAAAGTGGCCAATCAGGTCTTATAACAAGTTATACAAGCTATGCTTTATATGAACGTTGAATTAGAAGTAGATCTTTCAACTATATCTTCTATAGAGTGATTGTGAGTTACCTTTAATACGACGCAAATGCAATCATGAGACCTATTACCAGTTTATTGTATTTTCCTCAAGTTTCATCCTCGGATAACACGATGATTGATGGACAATTAGAACGATTAGCGGCCACTTTATTGCCTTTACTGCAATCTTTTTATCACTCATTTTGCGAGCTCGTATCCCGATAAATCTTCTCCAAGATTTTTCATTACCTCACCTACAAAGTTCGCCTGGGCATGATAAAGCTTAAAACAAATTTTTTGATATTCTTGATATATGAAAAATCAAGGAAATCGATATTAATCAAAAGGTGATAATATTCTTCCTGGTACTTTTTGACAAAATGAATAATATTTTTCGAGCGTGTGAGGCCATAATTTTACCTACAATCTCTGAATGCTGTTACCGCAAGCAAGATTGTGCTGCGACCAGACGGACATAGATCGCTTTAAGACCAAACTAAATTTAGGTTAAATAAAAAAGTGAAGAATTTTTAAGCGGGGTTTTGCTATACACATCACTGGGTGTAAGAACAGACACACAAAAGTAAGAAATAAACGAAATAAAAAAGAAATGAAAAGAAAATCTTGAAAATAAGGCCAAAAGAAAAATTAAATTGAGAAATAATAATAATAAAAGAATTTTTCTTTAACACAAAAGAAATCCAATTTGTAGATTTAAAAAAAGGTTGAATAAGATTGCAAAACAAAAAAAAAACAAAAAAAAAAGGCATTTTCATAAGAATTTTGAGGGAATTTAAAAATGAATCCGCCACTACTTACCTCTTCGCTTTCTTCGGTATTTTGTAAATTTTCGTTAACAGCGTTTTGCAATTGTTGTAATTGCTGTTGTTGCTGCTGATTTAAACTGGCCGTGGTTGTGCCGTTAGTAGTAGCAGCATTAACTGCTGCTGCCGCCGCTACAGCTGTGGCCACTGCACCTACACTAGCTACGGCTGCTGCCGCTTGTGTGGCCGTCGTTCCGGTAACAGTTGGATAAAAGCCGTTACCGGTACTGGTCAAATGTTCGGAGCACTTAACACAGGTGGGTATATTATAACCAGGGACTTGAAACAACTGCAAAGAACCGGAAAGAATTAAAGAATTTCTTCTATTCCTTATCATACATACATTAAATTTGAAGCAATTTCAAGCGATTTCAAGCATATTGGAAACATCCTATGCATAAGAAAATACCGAGAGAAGATATTAAAACAAAATCAAAAAAAAAAAAAAAATTGAAGAATAAATAAATATCCAGAAAAAAAATGTTTTAGGCAGCCCGTTGTTGTATACAAAAAATAACAAAAACAAAAACAAAAAAAAAAAATTGTGAGAAAAAAGTAAGAAAAAAATAAAGAAATATAGTCACTGATTGCCTGCCTGGCCTGCTGCTGCTTTATTTTCTTGCTAGCTCCGCACATAGCCAACTAACTATTGTAAGGTTTTTTTTTTATTTATTTATTTTTTTTTTTATTTTTTTTTTTTTTTATTATCTTTACATCTCTATACCCCTCGCTTGTGCTTCTTTACTTTGTACGGTGTTTAAACACAGCAAAGAGGCAGCTTTAAAAAATAACGACAACAAAACTGAAAAAACAACAACAACAAAAATCAACAAATAATATAAAACGAAACACATGAAATTAAAAAAAAAAAAAAAAAAAAAAAAAAAAAAAAAAAAAATTGCGCGCTAACGAGTAGTAATATGGTGTGGAATAAGGAGCGTAGCTAACGAAGGGGAAAACTCTTTTAGTCATCTCTCAACTTACATCATCTACGCATTATTTATTAAGAACAATCGCTATTATCATTTATAAATTGCACTTCCTTGGCCCCCTACTCGCAACACTTTAATAATACTGCTCTTTAAAAAAATCATTCATTATTGATTACTTATTGCAGGTTTTCGAGCAGCTTGTGGTAAATTCTCGCAAGCCTAATCCTTCCCCACCACAGAGTAACTACAACTGATAGTGAATGAAATAATTTAATGTCGTATGCCAATCCATTATTAATGGTGTTTGTGTAACTTTCTATGAATTCCTTAAATTTGTTCTTTCTTCTTAGCAACATGTTAAAAACATATTCTATAAATTTAAAAAATATGAATGATTATCAAGCAGAGTCTGCTCCTCAAGTTCACTATTGCAATCAAAAAATGTTTATTAAACAACATCAGCTGTTTTTTCTTATTCGTTTTCGTAGAATGTACGCCGTAATAATAAATAAATATATAGAATAAATTTTAATGGTCTATATATGTAAATATATATATATTCTAATCTAATCTTGGCCGTTTACCCATGGGAAAGCTAAACGATCACGCATCAAGTTTGAAAATTTTCGACAACAAACGCTACACCATAGTGCATAAAAACTCACCACCTATATAGGAATATCCTAGAGCCAGATTAAAGTACAATTGACCATCTAACAGACCCGTATTTAACAAAACATTTTACAACACTAATGCGTTGATGTGTGCTGGTAGACATCAAAAACACTCTTTCCAAGGGATCTGTAAATTCAAGATTGTTTCTTGTTAATGTTCCGTCTAATCTGCTAAGTTTTCTTAAGTTTAAATACAAAAAATTTATATGTATTTGCTTTTTATTTCATGTTTTCTTCTAGATTGCAGTAAGTCTTTCGTTTAAATGTCTTAATACGGAGTACTTTATCTATAGATTTTGGTCTAAGAGGAGAGCTGAATCTAGTACTTTAAGTGACAATTTTTTTCCAAAATTTTTTATGATTAGTTTCACATCAATATTGCGAACAAATCATACCCATTGTTGTGAAATATTAATTAATTGAGAACCAAAGAATACAAATGGGATTTGATTTAAAAAATTGTAAAAAAAAAGTTTATAAAAATTTTCTTCACATTTTGAAATATTAAAAAATTGTAAATGATTGCATCTTTGCGGATTCACTGATAATAGTTAGTAATCAAGACAAATCTGCAAAACTACAAAACTCTTTCTGGGCTGATCTGTGTTCATCTCTCTTCTCGCTTGCAGTATTAACACGAAATATACTCTTTAAACTGCGAAGGAAGCTTTTCAGTTTTTATATACAGTCCAAGCTGTGCTCTCTTTTTATAGAATTATCCAAAGGTGGTAAATTTCTCTTCACTTATACTATATATCTTCTATTCTTATCAATTGTATTATTCGATATATTTATTCCAATTTTTTTTTTAATCACCCTTAACTAACCCCCATTCGTAAACGACGCCACTGCTAGTATATTTTTATTTTGTTTTTCATACAAAAGAGTTCTTTTTCATTTTCATTTTCTTATTCTTATTTTTTTTTTGTTCTTTTTTTTTTTTTTTTTTTGTGCCGTTTATTATGGTAAAGGCTATATAGAGGATGGGAAGAACGGACTGTATGTGTAAAACTGTGAAAATTGAAAAAATTTAAAGAACTGAATTTATAGAAAAAAATTTAATTATAAATATGAAATTAAATAAAGCTTTAACTCAATGTTATTAATATATGTTACCTTTATCAGATACAAAAAACAATATTTGATATTTTTTTAATGTAACAAACACTTGTCGCTTTACCAGTTTTTTTTTTTTTTTTCTATTGGGTTTTTTTTTTCTTTTTTTGCCTTACAATAACAGACAACACACTCAAACCGCACCGTATAACATAAACACTCTTAATATCCTTTAAATGTAGAAGCAGCAAGAAAAAAAGCCTAACCAACAACAACCCTTGTTAAGTAATACAAAATATTGCTTAAGAACACAGTGATAAATTAACTCTGTTCAGAGTATAGAGTATAACAGTTATATGTTATAATTTTACTCTCTTTAATACACGCTCTTTTTTCCTCTCCGAGTTTTTATCTCGTTTTAAAAACAAAATCCTATGTGTATATATATAAAACAGAGTTGCACTTTTTTTTTTATATATTTGACTGTACTAAACTGTGTGAGAAAAAGCTGAAACCGAACTATTTAAGTTAGGAAAAGAATTCCTGTCGTATATGTTTCATTGTGTGCGTGCATAAACGGTCGTTTTTCTATCTAATACACAACAACAACAGCAACAAACAACTACTACTACTACTGCTACTACTACTATTACTGTTAATAGTTGAATTGTAAAAAAATTCACGCACCCTTTTCGGTTGTATAGTTGAAATGGTGTTAGAGCTAATGAAAAATCTATGGGGGGAAACTAAATAGTATAACTGCGTTGCTTGCCTACCTACCTGCTGATGCTACTGTGCTTAGTTTATATAGTAAGGAGAAAATCAATAAAAACAACAAAATACACATTTTCACTGCAAAAACAAACCCCATCATAAAAAAGACGCGCGCAAATTGTTATTTTTCCCCCCAATAAGTACAAGAATTTTCTAACCAAAAAAACAAAAAAAGAAAAAAAAATTGTGCAAAATGTTATAAAACTTACCGCTGCTGGTTGGAAACACAATCTACAAATGCTTTCCATGTCCTTTTTGAACAATGAGCAGAAATTTAAAAATTCCAAATTTCGCACAAATCATATAGAATCTCGTGTGTCTAAAAGAACGCCATAACTATTCCCGGTGTTACGTTAAGTGTTCGGCTTTCAACACCGGGGGAGGTCTTGTGGTGTGAAACGAAAAAAAAAAAATTTACATAAAAAAATTCTTTTGCTTTTACTATGCCCTTAATTGCAATTAAACGCACTCAACATAAAAATTTCACACAATTCCTTATTATTTTTGGCCAGCGGAGCAAATTTTTTTTAGTTTTTTCATAATTTCTTTTTTATTCTCTGAGATTTGACGTTTTGCTCGCTATGCTTGTCCCAACACGCTTTGCAACTTTAATAAATTTTTTCTAATTTCAATTTTTTTAATTCGTTGTATAATTTTAGAATTTCTTTATGAATTCTTAAAAATTCTTTAATGGGTTTGTTTATGTTGAGCGTTTAGCATTTTTTTTTTCTTTTTTTTTTTTTAATATTTGTTTGAAAAAACTTCTTGACTCTAATCAAAATAATAATTTTTTTTCTATGCATTACAGTACTGCCAAGTTTAGGTAATTTAATATGGCTTTCGGGATTAAAAATAATGTTAGGGGAAATAATTCAATGAAAAAGAAGAATAGATAGGGATCAAAAAAACTAGACCATACTAAAATATTATATAAAAATTTATATTACAGTATATAAAATTTGCTGGTCTCGCTTATCAATTGACTGCATTTCTCATTCTTGGTTTTTTTTTTTTTTTGGGGAAAATCCATCAAATGAATAGAATGCGTTTAGTGTTCTACGCAAATGAAATATCGATAACAAAAAGTCTGTAATAGCAGATGATAAGATTAATAATTTCCAAGTTCGAAAGAAAAATTTTTATATGTTTAAATTCGTTTATTTATAAAGCAACTTATTGTTATTCGATTATTGTTTTTCTTTTCTAAACAATTTTGAGGCCTACGAGAAAATTTTATTTGCATTTTTCCCTCAAAATATATCTTTTTTTTTCTCAAATAAGTTATAAAAGTAGTTTACAACCACTATTGCATTTCTTGAATATATATAAGAAATTAATTTTCTAAAAATAAATTTCTCAAACTAGATGTAGTTGGATTAGAAAGAAGTACAACTTATATAACTACAAAATATTTTCAACTTATATTAAATAAGAACGAATTGTGATTTGTTTCACATTGTTCACATAATATATATATATTTTAGAATTCAATTATTTTAATTTTATATGCCTT
This sequence comes from Glossina pallidipes, assembly GCA_000688715.1. Taxonomy (NCBI): domain Eukaryota; kingdom Metazoa; phylum Arthropoda; class Insecta; order Diptera; family Glossinidae; genus Glossina; species Glossina pallidipes. The sequence continues at coordinate 919,082 of KK499773.1, read as the reverse complement.
ACAATATGGGATTTTCTGAGATAATCGGTAAAATTTTCCCATACAAAGGTAAATTTTATTAGCGTACTCTATTTTACCAAAAATATTTCAATTCTCTTAATCTATATAAAAGCAAAATGTTATTAACAGTCAAAGCAGTTGACAGTGCTGTAGTGTGAAAAAGAAAAAAAACATAGCTATTTATTATAGAGAAAACGCGTTTTTTGAGTCTACAATATAAGTTTAGACGAAGAAAGGCGAACTTCATTTTTCTGCCAAAGCTTTTTGACAATCGTTAAGTAATATCACTAATTTCTTCCAAATTAGAATTAAATTGGAAGACTGGAGGTAAGAAAGGAATAATGAATATTATATAAAACATCACAAAACTTTAAAGAGAATTCTTTAATGTGAAAAATAGTTAAATAATTACATTTTTACCCTCTTCATAATCATAATTACTTTTAACAGCTGTTCTCAGCTAAACACTGTCTAAACAAAAAAGTAAGTAATAAAAATTGAATATTTTACTATTTACTTACTTAAAACATTACGGAAGCATAATAATCTCGATATGCGACATAAGGGTAAGTATCGTATAATTAAAACTCGTGAAGTGTGATCGGCAATACTACTGACATATTAATAAGTTATTATTATTACGATATTGTACTACACGTAGTATATCTTCTGACCTATTTAAGGGCGAAAATTACTGCATATCTTTTCATAAGTTTTTTTTTCATTAGCTTGGATTCTTCTAGGTCCAAAAATAGTATCCTAGTTTCTCTGTATTCACATTCACTTCAAAGTATTTGAAGGTAATGAATTCGGCGATATAGTTATTTTCTTCTCGTTTCTCCGTTGTTTCGCAAAATGTAAAGTGTAAAAAAAGCGAGTCTGTCTCTCACAGATAAAGAAAGAACGAAGGAAAAGTATTTGAAAACGGCTGGTTTCTTTTATGGGCCCGGGGTGGCGGGTTAGGGATAAAAAATCCATTATTATAAAAAGCAATGTCTATAACGCGTTTTAAAATTTTAAAAGCGTTTTTCTGGAAACATTATTTTTCAAATCGCCTTGCAGCCTAACTTTTCCAATTTTCGTTCCAATTTTTTTTGTACTCGTCACGGAAGGATGAAGGGTATAACGATTGCCCAAACGCCCAAAAGGAAACTCAAGAGACTAGCCATTTTATATATACACTTGATACTCGATCTTTAACAAATGCTGAATCGATTTAAGTATGACATAATGTCTGTCGTAAACGTTCTTGTAGCCGCAAAAATGAAGGTTCCAACTTCAAATTTGGCAGAGACATTGAGGTTCTTGCACGCCAGTTTCTATTGAAAATGGGTCAAATCGGTTGAAGGATACGCCCACAGCACCACGTAAACTGAGAATACATTTGTTTTTCAAAAGTAATAAAAAAAAGTTTTCTTACTAAATTCTTAGCCAATTTTAAAGTTGGAATGCACTTAAACATGCCCGTCTGTTTTTCTATCTATCTATTCGTCCGTTAGTCCGTTCATCTCTCCGTCTGCCGAACTATAAGGTGTTTGCAAAAATGTTCGTCACCTTTTCACTTGAAAAAGACATTTGTTGTGGAAAGTTGGTGTCAATCAAAATGGTTTCCATTATTTTCTACAACTTATTAAAAAATTTTTGGCAACTTGACAATGTCATGTTGAAAGAACTTATACTGGTTGGACAACGATCCACCCGCCGATCCACTTTCGCATTTCTTCAACTTTGCGGACCCCCGTCCTCGCCAAGCCATGCTGCACCGATCTGAAGAAGTGGTGATCGGGAGACGTCATGTCTGGTGAGCACGCTGGGTGTAGCAGAACTTCGCATTCGAGTAGCAACAGTGTATCCTTTGTAACTCTTGCAACAAGTGCCCAAAAAAAGGCATTTTCGGGCAACTTGCGCCGCCACTTTTCAACCGTTGAATTCAAAACCGACAATAGTAATGAATTTGGACGAAGAATAATTTTGAGTGCTCCATGATTATGGTCGGCATACGCTAGATAAATCCATAACATTAAATGGAAAATTGTTATTTTACGTAGAGGAAGGTCAAAACTATCGAATCCAACTGTTATGCGCACTGGTGTAAAGGTTCGCTCAAGACCGAAGATAACTTTCGTGATTACAGTATCGCTACAGTAGCGTCCTCCGAATCTAATCTGCGCGTATGGCTTAAGATAAAACCATAATGCAAAGATTATTACGAAGGAAAATGTCATTTTTAAAAGAAAATTAAACAATTTTTACTTGGAATAACATATACGTATGTGCACACTACTGTGTTCAAAAGTATGATCAATTTAATTTTATCTCTTTGAAACCCAGTTATGATTTAAAATCTATTTCGTTGCCTTCAAAGTAATTCCCCTCACACACTTCCAAATCTGCCAAAATCTTTTCTAATCTTCGACACTATAGTTCTTATAATCAATTTGCGGAATGGACTTCAAAACTTTCTGCGATTCAGTTTGTATCTCTTCAAATGAGGAGTGGTCTTTTGAGTTTATAGAGAAATAGAGAAATAGCCAAAAGTCACATGAGCCTAAATCAGATGAATAGAGTGGTTGTGGAACGATGTGATTTGAATTTTTAACGACATGATCTCGACGAACCAATGCGATGTGAAATGGCGCATTGACGTGATGCAGAAAAACCAAGAATTGTCTTTTCACAATTTCGGCCTACGAGTAGTTTCACGTAATACACTCGGCGAATAACCCTTAAACAATATTTCTTGTTAACAATTTTGTCTGACGGAAGGAATTCATAATGCACACAACCACGATCATCGTAGAAAATTATTAACATGACTTTGATTTTTAAGCGACCTTGGCACATCTTCTGCATGATACAGCCTTGATTGATCGGTTGTTTCGGGGTCATATGCTCAGATTCAATACTCATCTTCCAGGTGGCAGTCAAAAATCACAATTTACAGATTTTAACGCGACACTCCTTTTCGATAAAATTGAGTGTTTTTGGTACCAATCGCCAGATCCAAAAATATCTTTGTTCAGTTTGACGTGACTTTCATCGATAGAGATAGAGGGTCCTGCCGGACGCTCTTCGTCTTCAATCTATTCTCGGGCTTCTTTGAACTGTTTATACCACTTGTAAACGTTCCTTTCCGAAAGGCGTCCTGCTACATCCTAAACGTTCTTGCGGAAGAAATGAAGTGAATGCCTAGAGAGTTCATCATCTTAGCTTATGAGTATTTCATCGATTTAATAGAATGGTGAACTAAAGGAAGGCAGAAGGCTTGACGTCATTTGTAAAATACGATCTTTGCTTTAATTATACGATAATTATGCTTTAATTATAGGTAAGGTCTATATATATATTAACTCAAACATAAGTTTTTTAAAATTTTTGTTTGCTTTATGATTCAATGTAATTTTCAGATTTAAATGCATGAACGTTTATGGCCTAGCCACATATTTTCCCTAAATCGATCGTGTTTACACCCCACACCACCTGTGGTACAAGGATATGTTAAGTTTACGTGGATGACCGCCTGCAATACACAGACAGTCTTGAGACAGAGACACCTTTTATTATACTGATTGATTCGGTATTGTTTTCTGAATCGATTTAACCTTGTCTGTCCGTCCGATAGCTGTTCATGTATTTTTGTATTCAACCTACAAGTCACAATTTTTGAGGTATTTTGATGCAATTTGGTACAGTGACATACTTTGACTCAATGACCAAGAAAGGCTATTGAAAATGGTTCGGATCGGTCGACTTTTTAGGCCACGTCTCATGTAACGTCTTATTTTTAAAAGTCGTTATATGGAAAAAAATTATAAGTTTCAAAACATTTCGACAAAACTCGCTCAGTAATAGTACGTCGACATTGTAAATTGCTACGAAAAATTTGGTTCGGTTAGGGCAATTTTTTGAACACCCTCTCATATAACCGTTCTTACGAGAACTGAATCTTTATAAAGTAAAAAGATCTAATTTTCAATATTTCATGGTGAAAATTGGTTTATAACAACCAATTGACAGAGAAATCAACCTTACCGAATTTTCTCCGTACAGATACCATCGCATAAAAGGATTCCCAGAAAATGTAAACCATTATTTGGCAAAAATGCAAAAATTAATGACATAAAAATTAAGTGGACCAAATGTCAATCATTGTATTGGGTGTATTTCTTAGACCCCACTCCACATAAGATCCTTCATGAATAGTAAGCTCATCAGAGTAAAGTTGAATTTTTAATGCCTTGTGATGAAAATTTGTTCATGATAATGATTTAGCAAAAAAATTAACAATATCGGAATTTGTATTACATAGGTTTATTTTTTAGATCCTACCATATATAGAGGTTATCATGTAAAGCAAGCCCTGGTATGGACAAAAAGTCTAATTTCTACATTTTGTGACGGTAACTAAAAAATATTAATAAACAATGATAAAACTATATAATAACGTTTGTTATTGTTGTGAATAAAATTTTCAAAACTAGGATCACGCCATGTAATATTTTCGAAATCTTCCAATATGCGAGGTTTCATGGAAAGAAAGTCTTTGCATGAAAATAATGTCTAATTTTTGGTCTATTGTTACCAAAACGAGTGAATAACCCTATTAGACAAAATGATATAGGGTGTCGAACGGTCGGCTTTGTCCGACTGTTATGTTCGTAGTTGTTTTTGTATCCTAGTTAGTGCATATCCGCTATGAAGGACTGGAAAAGTAATTCCGTTGATATCATAGCATATCATACGTTAGCGTAGTTAGTTAGATCGCGTTAGTAGTTGAAAAAAAAAAATAGAAAAGTAGAATGAAAGAAGAAAATATTTCCCAAATATTTTCAAATATTTTTAATTACCAATTGCTTTTTGTCCTATGCTTTTTAAAACTACTAAAGCTATTAAAGCTTGTTGTGTTTGAGCTTTAAATTTCTAGCTCGTCTTTATTTTCTTTTTCCCTCTTTTTATTTATGTATGTTTGGTCATTGTACGTACTTGCCAACTTCTTCTTCTTCTTCTGCGAGTTGGCAAATCAACAGCCGATAGTTCACTGTATTGAGCTAAAAAGGAAAAACAAACTCTTATCGATCGTATTTGTGTATTATGTGACATTTAGTTTTTCATCGTAAAAATATATTCCACAAGAATTTTTCTCTCTCTCTCTCTCTTTCTAGTATGCAGACCCATATATCTGCAAAGGGTTTGAGTTTTTTTTGAGTCTGCTATGACAGCAGGTGTGCTATCCAAAATTAGGACCTAAGTGGGAACAGGATTTGTGAAAATAGATATGGGATAGACATTGAATGGTTATCTGCTTCTTTCGTAACCTTTTGATACCCATCACTGTAATATGGGGGTGTAGTCATTTTGTTTTTTTTTTTCATAATATATGCAATACGCTAAAGGAAGCCTCAGAAATCCTACAAAGTATATATATTCTCGATCAGCTTGAAAGCGAGTTGGTTTAGCCATGTCTGTCCGCGTGTGTGTTTGTATGGTGTGTGTTGTTGGCACCCTCATGGTCGCAAAAATGAACATATCGGCTTCAAATTTAATAGAACCATTGGACGGTTCCGCACGCAGATTGATACTGAAAATGGGCCAAATTGGTGAGAGCTGAAGCCCGCATTGTAGCATAAACTGAATGCAACTCCGTTTTTCTTAACAAATATTTTCGGATTTTTGCTCGTTACTTGGAAAATTTTAAAGTTAGAAGTTTCAAATTTTCCACATTTACTTTACGAAGCACTCCCCTCCTTACGTGCAAAAATGGAAAAACATATGCCATGCCCACATAAAGTTATAAATGACTAAATTTTGTTTTTTTTTTTCACTTTTTTGAGATTTTATGCTTATTTACCATAAGGCAAACAAGACTGAATGTTTAAAAGTATTTTGTACACTCCTTAAGTGAAGATATATTATCTTCCTAAAAATGGGTTAATTTTAACATGAATATGGTAGACATCGCGAACACTTTCTTCTTACTAACACTAGCGATGTGAGTATCAAATAAAAGAACTTGAAGAGTAGAATGCGCAAAACGTAGTGGTGGGTATGCGAGATTCGGCCTCCGCCAAGCATAACTTTCTTACTTGTTGATTGTGAAATTTTTTTTTTTCTCTTTTCAAAGAGTTCTGATTATCATAATGCACAGCAGTAAGCTATGCGTACTCATGAAGGAAAAGAACAAACAATTGTTTTTTTTTTCTTTTACAATATTTCACAATATAATTTTCTAACAATTGTTTCACAAAATGATAGGAAAAGAAAACGAAGGTAATAATTTAAAATGTACATTGATTGTTACGAACAGCGAAGAGCTGGAAAAGCAAGCGATAAAGTAAGCAGCGAGGAGCAAGTAGTTGTTTTATAACTTACGCCGAACAAGACATCGTCTCGATACGCTAACACGGATGCGCATGCGCGTTGAAAACTTGCCGAACAACTTGCTACGGAAGGTTGTGATAAAAGTCCCCTTCCAAATAGAAATTAAATGCGTAATGGAAAGGCTTTCATTTCCTAGGAACTTTAATTAATAAATCGATTGCATTTTTCTGACTTCAGGTCAGTATCATAAACAGCTGATACAACAAATACAGAAGAATTGAAAATTGATGTCTGTAAGAAAGGCAGTGCAAATAACTTATCGCTCGATTGTGTAGGCGATCAACATAACTTTGGTTTATTTTTTAACCTTCGAAAATGTGTATCTGGACATGTTGAACTTTCTTGTCTTCTCTCGCGTTAAATTAAGGAAATCCGGAAATGGGGAAAATCTTAAGAAGACAAAATTCATGGGAAAGGAAGGGGTTTTATATTTTCTTCTTTTTCGATGCAAAATAAATGAAAGCTAGCGGTAAACGCGCTCAACAGATGAAATTTAAAATCAATGACATTTGTTCGAGCAATTGAGGAAAATGTTTCAATCGCATAAAAACTTTTATGAATTGCATTGGATCCTGTTCATCCATTTTGAAAGGACGATAGCACAATCGAGTGTTTGACCGCTATCGAGGCTGAATTGGAATAAGTGCTTTCATTGAGAGCGTGTTCTCATCTTTTTGCAATTTTCGAATTTTTAGTAAACCCACAGTTACCGAACCGAGGCAATCAAGAACTGGAAGTACTATAGATGAGGATAAGCAGAATACAAGCACCTAAGCTAACTCGTGCAGACGCTAAACACAAACATTTCATTGGCTAGTGACAGTTCGGCAGAATGCAAACTTTCCGTAAACTCATTAGCTCCAAATTTTTCCAACGGAATTTTGAATCAGAGCAACGATTTATGGTCAGATGCAGGCTTATTAGTGAACACACTAAGCTAACAATCCATCTAAAGTAAATGAATGCCAAGGATCTCGGTTGTTTCTAGCTAAGCTTCCAGCTAATCAAGGAAAAACCAATTCGATCTTTTCTACAATTCGAATTTATTGCATAGATGCATACGACTTCTTTTTAGCATTTCCTCAAGGGGATGTGGCTTTTTATGGGGGGAGTCTATAAAATTGTTACTCTTTAAAATGCAGTGGTCCTTTAAGAGGAGTTTCAGTTTTACCTGTACGTGATTAAACTAAAGTGTACAAAACATTTGTATTTAATAAGAGAAGTTTTTATCTATTATTTTGGTACATTATTTATATTTATATTTATTGCTTTATTTTTAGTTTGTATTGAACTGCGCTTAACACATGCCAAGTTGATGTTTTTGGTCATTCCTTAATACTCGTGATCATTGATTGAGTTCGCTCAAATATGAGAAAACTAGATAGCATCCCTGTTTTGGTCATACGTTCGTATTCAGTTATGACCATTGTTAGTATAACTCTGAGCTCGTTTAAATATGAGAAAAGTAGATAGCATCCCTGTTATTGGTCATACAATCGCATTCACTTATGATAGTTGTTGTATAACTTCGAGTTCGCTTAAATATAAGAAAAGTAGATAGCATTCCTGTTATTGTTCTTGCAATCGCATTCTGAAACAACTAAATGACAAGATGTTCCAACATTTCGTTCAAAATTCAAAATGGCGTTCCTATTATCAATAACAGTAGTAACGCTGTTAATTATCAGCCATTTGTTTGACTGTTTGCTCCTTCATTCTCATTCATTATATGTGTGGGCATAAAAAAAACCTTAGAAAATGATTTGTTTATGAGTTGAGATAAATGAAATGATTTTTATTTGATGAACGTATATTAATTAAAAGCTTTTTAGTTTGAATAAAAATGTAGTTCAGTTGATGAAAAATTTGACAAACAAAGTTTCACAATAGATTATGTATAAGTTTACCTTCTCTACATCAATAATGATAATTACATATACAGTCGCCCAATAAAGTCTACATACAATGCGAAAAATGTATTAGGTGATCTAAAAAGTCTTTGCGGTTTTTTTCCATGGGATGGTGTTAATGTCTACATATCGAGCGACAGTCATCAGATTGTCTTAAACGAACATATGCATAAAAGGTGACATTTTAGCTTACATTTTTTGTGCAGATAGTTTTCTAATACTTTCCTTGTGCAAAAAGTTATATTGATTTGAAAATGGATGGAATATCTGCAGAAATACACTACATGATGGGTTTTTACTATGAAAAACGTAAAATATGCAAGAACATGCCGAAAAATTTGTGAAGTATACGGTGAGAATGCTTTGAGTGAATGAAGTACCCAGGAGTGGTTTATCCGATTCCGTTCCGAAAATTTCGATATCAAAGATGCATCTCGCTCTGCTCGAAAAACTCGATGAAATCTTACAAGTGGTGAAACAAGAACGGCACGCAAGCTGTCAGGCACAAGGAGGACGCGCTAAACATCAACCACTTGACAGTTTGGAAATATTTGAAAAGAGCAGACTACAAAAAGGAGCTCGAGATCGCGGAAAAACACTTTCTATATGGCCCATTATAGTGTATATAATATATAATCAAGAGCCCGGGAACTTAGCTATACTAGCTCGTGGTATTACTTAATTGAAAAGTTTATTTCAGAAATTGGGTGTTCGTGTCTTCGTCGACCTATTTCATATTGTATGTATGTTAGTTTAGTTCAAAAAGTGGCAATAAGCAGAGCGGAAAGCAGATGTTGGAAAAGGAAAACGAACTAAGCAATCGAAACAAAACCAATTGATTCCATTGGTACGATTACAATTTTAATAAATGTACAGTGAAGGGTCGGGCAAGGCCTGTGCTTCAACACTCTACATCGCTTTGCTTAAAAGAATTCTTCATTCGTTATCGTGATAATGGGCCAAAAATTAGAGGTTAGAGATTTCAAGTAAAGGCGCACCTTTCATTAGAGCTTATTGTTCACGAGACATGGGAATGAGTCCAAAACGCGAACTGACGTGGTCCAACTTTAGAACAATTAATTTCATTACTTTTTCATCTATTTTTGTCATACAAACGACTCAGGTTATGTTTTTGTCCCATATAGAGATAACTTTTATATGAGGCGTGGTCAAAATTTGGTACAGTTGATTTCTACACTCATTTACTATCAGGAATTAACTTTCATCATCAAGTATTGAAAAATTTGAAATGTTTTGCCATCTGAAGTTTTAGTGTTTGCAAGAATATTTCGGGTCGAAATTTGTGAAGAAATTCTATAAATTGATATTATTTTCTCATGTAACCACTCTCTCAAAATTAAGCATTTTATGGAAAGAGGTTGGAGAAATCGTCCGTTCCAATCCATATTCAATAGGAGTCTTCCTTCGCGCGAATGTATTCCAATGTACCAAATTTCGTCAAAACATACCAAAAATTGGAGATTGAGCATAAGCATGCATGGTTTGATATGAGGCGGATAAACAACCTTGAATTTTTCGTTATAAAAGAAAGTTGGTGCGTTATAAGTTCTCTCCGGGTGCTATATAGTTCCGTACAGACTTAATTTAGCTTGTAACGCAAGTAAAGGGTAGGGTATAATAACCGAAGTGAAACCAAACAACAGAAAGCGGGAGACAAGGCGAAAGAGAGAGAGAGAGAAATAGAGAAAAAGAGAGATTTAGATTTAGAATTTTCACTAACACTAACTTAATTCAGAGCAATTCCAATTCTAAATTTCTTCGTGCATGCACAGCAACGAAAAACACACGGGGCCACATTTACAGCAACAAAGTACACATATAAAGAATACCACGTGCAGGGAAAATGTAAACAAAAATTATAATTTGCAACAACAAAGGCACACACGCGATACTTGCTTCACAACAAGAAGCGCTCGCAGCGCCAGCTTTACAATATCAAATACACACAAAAAGCTTGACAAAAATACTGCTTTTTTTTAACAGGGTTGTATAACAACCGCATATATAGGATATACTGCCACCTATGTTATAAATTAAATATTATTTACATTTGTACAACAAGTTTGCCTGCCAGGCTGCCCATAGGTACATATCGTTGTTTCACAAAATCACTAAAGTGAAGCGCTATATTAATTTTACTAACCAGACACATACCAGAAAAATAGAAAATTTTTGCTTGCACCACTTCAAGCTATTTCATCAAATCGTATAAGAATCGGTTGCTCGATAAATCGCAGATAGATATTCGAATTTAATAAGGAACTACGCACAGAAGGGCCCATAAAAAAGCTTACAAATTAGCCGTTAACGTAATGATGCGATTTCCTCTTCGGGTTAATAAGTCGCAAGTAGTAAAACACAATGGAAAATTCATACGTTTTCATATTATTTGATAAGAAAAGATAAGGAAATCGATGTAAGTACAAATAAAAATATATGGTTTGAGAAGTAAACCTTAAAAAATCAACATATACGTAAACAACAAATGTGTGAAAAAAAATGATAAGAAAATACATGAAATAAAGAATGAAGAAAAATGACCTTAAAAGAAGGAGTGCGGAGGACGCAATAAAGCAAACCAAAAGAATTGCTCACATGTCTGGCTTTAACAAAAAATTAGTATGCAAAATAAATCGCCTTTATTTATACTAAAACTTTAGATTAATTAATAGAAAAAGGATTTAAATTAGTACAATATATATGTATATATATATATACATATATATACAAATTAGATAAATGATTTCGAGATTTAAAATAAACTATTGTTTGTTCTTCTTGTGGGTTTTTTCCTTCTTCTTGCATTTGTGTTTACATACTTGCAAAATGCATATGATCTTCCAATTCTCATAACGTCTCGTAAAAAGTCAACAAAGTTGAAACCCCATCCTGAAAATAGAATTAACACATCATTGTGCTTTAAGGTCTAATACACGCTTTTAATTTATGCAAACCGCGAAATCTATTTAAGTGCTTTAGCGCTCTCGCAGGAAAAATTTAATCCTGAATGTTTTTCTTCACTCAAATGAAAACTTCGTTAAAAAGCGGTGAATATAATTTCGATTCATATTAAATACAATTTTATTCATTCATTATGAAATTCAATCTTCTCAATATCGATAACAAACACTTTCATATTTTAGATATTGGCAACTCTGTCTGGATATTTCGTGGGAAGACTTCAATAAACAAAAAATTCAGTTTAAGAGAAACATTGTCTACTCTCTCCATTCAGTCACTTAAGAAACAACGGAGATGAGAGCAGGCAATGTTTTGTGGATATATTTTACATCCAGAAGCATTTAAAGTCCGTTTCTTTTTTAAACTCTTCTTTTTTGCGGAATATCTTCTTTTCTTAATTTGGCATCATTTATTCCAGTATTGCTGGCATTTCATTGTAAAATTTTGTTTACTTTTGTACTCTCGAGTTTTTGAGTAAAAATTTTCCGTTGATTTTCATTTACTGCAAGAATTGATTTTTTTCAACTCACAAGTCAGAAAACTTTAACGTACTTTTTACTTATTGTAAAATTGTATTTCTACGCCTCCGAGAGGATTTCGTTGATAACTTGGCACCACTAGAGTATTGCTGTCATTGTTATATGAAAATTTTCGTGCCTTAAAAAGAGAAAAAGTAATATATGGAGAGAATCATCATTTTTGAACAATTTTACTTATTCAGTGTCGTGTGTCAAAAGACATCTTTTCTCAGTAAAGAGTAAATAGAATTTTACAATAACAAAATGTCAGCAGGGATTCAATACTGCCAAGTAAGTAATCAATCTCTCTGAGCAAATAAAATTTTACACAATAACAATACGCGAGCAGGGTATTTGCTTGCATCACTCGGAGTAAATGTTTGTTTAATATTTTCATATTTTAAAGATGTGTACTTCTGTCGCGTCGCGATTTAATAATTTACGTAAATATGAAAGGTGTTTTAAGCGGAGATATTAGCAGTACAAAAATTAATAGCAATTGTTGCAACAATCGCTTTCGCATAAGTAATGTCTACGACATATGCATATATCTATATATTTATATATATCTATATATATCTATATATTTATATATATATATCTATATATATATATATGCATATACCGTAATCGAGCAGAAATTACACAAACAAAAACACAAATGATTTATAAAATATTTGTTTGCAAATTTCTTAATTAAAAACAATTGAAATTAATTAAAATTATTAAAGACAATGTAAAAAAAAAATGAAACGAATTGGAATAAAAGCAGCGTTAGAAAGGCTTTCATTGCAAAGCACAAAAATAACTCGATTGTGGAAAATTCAATTTTATATTTTTATATGTTGAAAAGTGGTGTTTTTCTTTTAACAAGAACAACAGCATGAACATACGCTCTATTAGTGGATGTGTTAAAGTGGTATTTGTTGTTGTTGGTTGTACTCAGTTTTAGATTTTTTTCCGACTTGTTTCAGGTGAGTGTTGTTTGCTAGTTTTTCCCCAACGCGTGAGACGTTAAGAAGGAAAATTGCAGAAAAAAAGGAAAGAAAAGAAAAAAAAAAAAAAGAAACATAGCTGTATAACTGCAAGCAACCGAAGACAGTAAATAATAACAGCTAAGTTAGTCAACGCGCCAGCACGTTATTGTTTGCTGCTTTAGACTAAAAAAAAAAAAAAAAAAAAAAAAATAAATAAATAAAAAAAAATAAAGAAAAGAAAACGACAGAAAGAAAAACAGCCTTTAACATAATTCTTCAGTTTTTCGTGTTGTGCGCGTTAGCTTATGCCAAATAAAACTAGGCATAGAAACGCTAGAACAACAAATAGTGCCGTTAATTAACCGTAACCGTAACGACAATTGTTGTTGCTTGCTGTCTAGTGAAACTAGTGAAGAGTCTTTTTACAATTGTCGAATTGAATTAAAAATAAATTCTTAAAAAAAATTCTTATCGAAAAAAGTTGAAAAAGGTGAGTTCTTTTTGTTGTTGTTGTTGTTGTTGAAAAATGTCTATTTTTACACGTTCAAAGAACGAAACTATGGAATTAAAAAAAAAAACAAAATTCCATTTTAATTGGTTTTGTTTTTTTTTTTTCCTTATGCTGCCTATTGTCGTTGACATAGCATTGATTTATTGTATTTTGACGACGAAACTTCTTTTTTTTTTTTCTCAATTTAATTCAAATGTATTGAAACAGTGTCACCCCGCACCTATGTTTTTGTTATTATTTTGAAAATGTGCAATTCGCTTAAGCAAACAGTTTGCAACCACCATCAATATCAAGGAAAAGAAAATAATACATTTAAATAAAGAAAATGATAAAAGAATGAATGTTTGGTATCCAATACTGGTTTGTGTTCTTTTCTCTTTATCGACAGTCGACATGCAAATCATTTTTGCCAAAGATGATTAGAATTTCCAATTTTCAATTGTTTGGAAGTGGAGCACTTCTGCTCAATATCATAAACATTTCTCGTACAAAGAAACACCCAAACGTTTGTCTTCTTGTGCCATGACTACTTTAGAGTGTAATATATTTCATTCTACATACGCTTTTTATACCCATCACTGTAAGGTGGCGGTATTCTCATTTTGCCAAAATGCTTGCAACGCCTAGAAGGAAGCATCAGAGAGCCCACAAACTATACATATTCTTGATCAGCATCGAATTCTAAATCGATGTAAACATGTCCGTCTGTCTGCTTGTCCATCTGTAAAATGTCTGTTGTATCGGCTTCACGTGTGGCAGAAACATTTAGAAGTTCTTGCAGTTTGGTATTGAAATGATTTGATAGAAGCCAAATCGACCGAAGGACACATCGATAACACCTCGTGAACTGATAACATCTCTGTTTTTCAAAAAGAATAAAAAATTGTTTTTTTTTGCTCATTACCCATACATACAATAGCAGTGCAAAACAATTGACCACGCCTACCCAATATTATAGCGTATCAAATTTGGAATTTGGAATGTACCCAAATGTGTCCGTCTGTCCCTCTGCCTGCCTTCGCATGTATGCAATATATGTGGTAAACAGTCTTCTCGCCCCCAACGCAACGTCCACAGGCTTGTTACCCAAAAGTACTGATTAACAATTAAAAAAAGATGAAAACTGATCAGCAGATTTTTGATGGATTCGTATTAGTGGAGCAGTGACCACAAGAAGAATTTAATTTTAAAATCATTTATATTTAAGGTTTTAAATAACATTATTAGGATCATATGAAAAGATAAACAGGCAGACACAGTTGAACACACCATGATCGGTGGAATACTATTCAAATTCAATCGATCTCTTATGGAAGTTTAGTGAAAAGTTGAATGCTTTCTCGTCCACGAATATAGAGAAGATCGCAGTCTCCGTGCAAAGAGAAAAACACTATTGTCATTAAAACTTAATATAGAGAACTTTAGTTTGTGAACACATTACCTTAAGGGCCATATGATGCGTTGTGGCTTGTAATTGTCAAAATTGAAGAAATAACTTAAGGGCGTAGCATCACTTTGCGTGCAATTATGTTTCATCCAAGTAGAAAAGCGATATTCGACTGCGGCCGAATCTTTTATATCCATCACCGTTATCCTAGAAAAGATTTAAAATAAGAAGAGGAAAAAATTTAACTTTGGTTGGGCATGGCAAATTTGTTTGTTGCACTGAATTATTTATGCGGTAACATATTGAGTCAGGGCTCAACAAAAAAGCTTTTGATCACATTGCGCTGCTAAGGTGCTGCTAGATAAGTTCGACATTGCCGCCCCATAGTCAGGCAGGGCTGTCTGGCTGATTACTCAGCTAAAGACGGGAAATGCAAAATTTCCTAGTAGTTCTGCAGTGTGGACATGGGAAGGGCTTAACTGCAAAAACTATTACTTGGAATGCTAGCATAATCTAGTATTCAAGACCAGGCTTATCGAAGGCAATATGCCGACTCTTAGTGATATAAGGATCATTAGATCCTGTAAGCGTTTTTCTTTATGTAAATTAAACCTTAGAATCTTAATGCAGAATCCATCACAATAATCCCTACGTTATCAAGTAGTAAAATCATTTTTATAGGAAGTAAGATTGATCAGGAAAAGGACAATTCCTTACATTTGCAATCAGTTGTGCACCACACATGCAAGCACCAAGATTGGAGATTGCAATAATACTAACATCACCCACAGCAGATAATGCATAGAAGCGCTTAGGTCACCGGCAAATATAAAGATCACATGAATCACATGTACACGACCATCGAACCGTTAAAAACCAGGCATACTAAAAGGGAATCAATTCACTTCCCTAAACAGTATCTCTTGAGTAGCTAGGAAAGTAAGCACTGCGATAATCGATAACTAGTTTTTTTCACGATTTACTTTCAGTTTGGTTGAGATAAGAAAAAGTCATAAATATGTGCAGATGTGCATATAAAGATGCCTTTAGGATAGAGTTCGTGCTGACAAGGAGAAATTATTGATTCTATCGCATAAGTTAATAGGTTTACAACTGCGGATTCAAACAATTTCCCCTTATCTTGCAATGTGATAAGTGAAACCATCTACTTTCCATGTTAATGAAAGACAAGTAGGAAAATATTTTCGGCTATAGCCGAATCTTTTACACCCATCACCGTTATCGTAAAAAAGACAAAAAAAGTAAAAGAACTACATTTGCATACATGCGGCGGATTTTCTCTAGATTCAAAGTTTTTGTCGCATAGGCGTGTGGACGTTCTAGGCACCTCCTTGAAGAATTTCCAATCACTTCCAAAGTCTTTTTCAAATTTGTAGGCGATATCGTCATGTTTGCGAACGAGAAAATGTTTACCGCAGATACCACAGACGCTGACAGACAGATGGACAGACGTGTTCGAATGCTTTCCAAATTTGAAACTGGCCAAGATTTTGTATACTTTACTGGAGAAGAATGACATTTTGTTGGCACACTATAATATTCAAGTAGGCGTGGCCAATTTTTTCGAATTTTGTACATTTATCCGCTATAGTGTGTATGGGTAATGAGCAAAAAAAACCAATTTTTTATTTCTTTTGAAAAACAGCAATGTTATCAGTTCACGTGGTGTGGTGGGCGTGTCCTTCGGTCGATTTGACCCGAATCAAATCATTTGAATACCCAACTGCTTGCAAGAACTTACAATGTTTCTGTCACACGTGAAGTCGATACACAGACCAGACATTTCACGGACGGACAGACAGCTTAAATCGATTCAGAATTTGATGATGATCAAAAACATATATGTTTTCTGTGGGGTCTCTGATGCTTCCTTCCGGCCGTTGCAAACGTTTTGACAAAATGAATATAACGCTCATCCTTCGGTGATAGGCATAATTACTAACTATTCCTTACGCGATTTAAGGAATTGTTTTTCTTAAATCATTAAATAAATTGTCAATGCTCTTTGTCATGATGGATCTATGTGTGTATACAGAAAATATTTACACTTAGTGGAGATTTATTGATTTATTTCATTCGCTTTGTGGGCATTTTAGGTGAAGGTCTTCTTTAAAAACGCAAAAAAAGAAAAAAGAAAAGAAAAACGAAAAACGAAAAAAACAAAAATGTATAGAAAAAGGTTTTGCCGAACATTAAAACTTCGTGTCAGTCTTTCTCGAATACATTTAAGTAATAAGTGAGAGAAAAACTTCATTGCATTTTGCTTCATCGACCAATCTTCCCTAGGGGGTAGCAGTCCACAGATAACAATATCATATGTTTATTTTACGATATCACTTCGATTAAAGCAATAACGTCTATGGAAAAAATCGTGAGGTTTAGGGTGCAGATGCTTTACGATGCAAAATATTGATCAAAATTGGAATTTGAAACTAAGCCCTTGCATGAGACTATAAAAGAGCGAAGAGAGCTCGATGCTTGGATATCGCATAGATTGGAAATGCAAAATTTATTAAAACAAATTTCCATCTGTGAGATCGAGCCTTTCTTCATTCTTAAAAGCGCACGAAGTGAATGAAGGCATATACGACGAGAGAATGTGTGAAAAAGATCGTTTACTTAGTTGAATGAAGTTGAGAAAACGACAGTAAGAGCCGGATTGGGAAAGGGAATTTTCAATTGGGATAATACCGGTAAGAACTCATTTCTCTAATGCGTTTGAAAACTTTCCGAAACTTTGGCTGGGAAGTCTAGTTGAGTGAATCCAATTTATAGATCAGTCTTTGCGCCGTCCGACTACTGTCTTCTTGTCTTTTTTTCACTCTCTTCAAGCTGAACTCAAGCCGAAGAGGTTTACAAATCGTTTACATCGAATAATTGGTAAAAAATTATTTATCGGTCAAGCGGGCCATATATTTGTTTTGTAAAATTTTATTTTAAATTTTAAGAGAACTGTGTTGGAAAGGTTTCTTGCTTTACCTCAAACCGTTACCAGTAATGGTTCAACATTAGATTTCCAATTCGCATGCGTAGCCGAATAGATAGGAATTGCGACTACTAAGTCTACGTTCGCATGTTCAAATCTTAATGCGGTCGTAGTTATACTGAGTGCTGTTCACTATTCAGTCAGTTAAGGGATAACATTAACCGATTGAGCACACACCCACTAGACTGCGATCGCTTACTTGTCTCTTTCTCTCTCCTTTTTCGTCATTATATTACGCGACTAAGCGACATTCCCTGACCGATTGATCTTGCAATGTAATAATAAGAAAAAAAAAAAAAAAAAAACAAAAAAAAATGTTGCGAACAATTTTGTAAAAAAAGTCTTATTTCAGTAGTGATACCTTTATTCAAGGCTCGTTTAAAAAAATGAAAAATCATTTCGTTTTCAATCTCATCAGTTTGCGAATTTGCGCCAAATTAGTTCGATTAGCACTGGCGGCGGCATGCCCTTGAGCGTATAAAAACTTATCAACGGTAATGATTACAATTTAATTTGAAAATGAACCGCTAATAGTGCTCCCAATAATAATATTTTGTGGACTTTGTCAGCAAGAAAAAAAACAAATACATATACAAATATATATAAAAATATATAAAATATATAAAATATATAAATATATATAAAAACAAAGAAGAAGCAAGTCAAACTCTATGATGATGATGATGATG
The DNA here is from genome assembly GCA_000688715.1 of Glossina pallidipes. Classification (NCBI taxonomy): domain Eukaryota; kingdom Metazoa; phylum Arthropoda; class Insecta; order Diptera; family Glossinidae; genus Glossina; species Glossina pallidipes. The sequence goes on along the minus strand of KK499773.1, from coordinate 900,723 downwards.
ATGATACATATGCAAGCAAGCAAGCAAGCAAACAAGCAAACATGTATGTTTAAATGTATATATGAATGCTGATGATTGAGTAACTGATGGACTAACTAACTAACCGAATGTAGTGAACAGCTGGCCAGTCGATTCGTTTATTCTTGATTCGGTGGCTAGTTGACTACTGTCCCATACAAATCGTTTCGAATTTTAATCAATCTACAGATGTATTGTGTGTGCCTTTTATGCAAGCATATATGTATGTATGTATGTATGTATGTATTGATGTATGTATGTATTGATGTATGTATGTATGTATGTATGTATGTATGTATGTATGTATGTATGTATGTATGTGTGCTTGTATGTATGTATGTATGTATGCATGTATGTATGTATGTACGTACATATAATCTATCATTTAATAAGTTCGTAGCATCTCGAAAAAAAAAACAACATTCAATTTTATTATTCATTGACATAGGCCTTTCCATCCATCCCTTCATCCAACGCTTCCTATCACTTTCTTATAAACTAATTTGAGTTTTATGCTTTTTGGAACAGAATATTAAGCATAACGAATATATTCATGCGACAGGCATTAGTTAATTTTTTCGAGCAACCTTTGAGCAACAAATGATTTTCAGATTTTTCGATTGATTTGAAAATTACAAAAAGTTGCGCCACTGGTGAAGCAAAAAAATGTTACGAAATTTCGACTATCGGTACTATTCTAAAAATCATATTAATTCATTAACGGTGACGACATCTATATGTTGTGCTACAAACTTATTGACTGATATGTTAAACGAATATACCATATATCTGTCTATATATGCATATATGCATATATTTATGTCGGTATGTATATATGCGTGTCAGGCTTATAAGTTTGTATATAAAGAAATCAACTGAACGTTGCGTTTAACATGATCATATCTTGTCTGAGCAGTTCAGTGCGATCTTTTGTTTCGTTTCGTTTTGTTTTTGTTTCTTTTTATGTCATCAAGCTTTAAGTTGCTGTTGGTGGTATTGTTGTTGTCATTATTATTATTATTATTATTATTATTATTATTATTATTATTATTATTATTATTATTATTGTTGTTGTTGATGATATTATTATTATTGTTTTGGTGTTCTCTATAATTATAAAAAGTATCAAAATAGGCGCAACGATATCAACGAAACATTATATAAACCGAGACTATTATTGAAAGCGAAAGAAAAGGCTCAGCAGCTTATAAAGTAGCGCATGAGGAAAAAAAAAAGCAAACAAACAGAAAAAAAGTAAGAAAATGATATTCGAATGGGACCGAATCCTTTACACTCACCATCTTTATCTAAAAAAAAAAAAAAAATAAAAAAACAAACAAACAAAACTAAATTCCGATACTCTATAATCTATTGGGCGTGTAGGCACAATCTATGTCATTTTTTTGCGTGGCGTTTATGGATTTATGAGCAATAAGTACAAAAATTTAATTTTTTTTTTTTTTTTCTTCTTCATTATTACTGATAATAAATATTTTAATTAATATTTGAAATGTTACACTCAGTGCAAGAACTTGTGAAATTTAAAACCGAGTTCTTCATGGGCCGACGGACATACTCTGAAGGATTCCGAATTTGATGCCTAGAGATTTTTTCTGGTTCTGGTTTGATCTCTAGAGATTCTTTCTGGTTATTGCGAACACGTTTCGATTTCGCAGCCTTCAGTTACGGGTTTAAAACTTACATGAAAAACTTGCCATCGCAATAACCGCAGTTTTTCTTTTTCCCTTTTCTTGTTTTTAAAATATTGGTCTTCATGTCTTATACATGCGCTTAACATCATTTCCGAAGAGTGGTATATGGATCAAGATTCAGATATTTTTCGCCTTAAAAAATTCCATTGTTTTCACAAAGAAATATTCCGGCAGAAAACGATACCTTCTTGCTGTCTATTATTGTAGTGCATGTAAGTGTGGATCGTTCGAGCATATTTTTGAAAAAAACTGTTGTCAATTGTTGTTAAAATTCGAATAAAGTGCAAAAAGATGAGAACCTTAGGCTGATCAAGAACTTGCTTGCATTTTATGGGCTCTTCGATAGATGTTTCCCAGCGTGACAAATGGACGCGGTTTAGCGAATCCCGTTTATCTCAAGCAAATATAGCGAAAAATAGCGGAAATCTTTTTTCCAAATCTAATAAATAATTCCTTCAATTTTTCCAAAACCAAACAAAGATTATTCAGTGTTCGAAAAGTATTAAGGACAACATCTAGCAATTTTGATACATTTTCAGAACTTATTTAGTTGTTTCTCTTTTAACCTACTTTGTTCACTTTTAACGGCAAGTCCTGCTTCTGTCTGATCTGTGAAATTTTCTCGAAATGGAGACAGGGACGGATACTGCAATAGGCAGTTGTAGGTGTATTAAAATCAACTTGTGACTTGACTAATAAAGAAAATTTTATCTAGATATAGATAAGATGGACATTGGCACTTGTATGATATAAGTTTCAATTGTTTGCAAACTCTCGCTCAGTGTATACCGAAATTTAAAAAGGTTGTGATGTCTAAGTGCAGCATATATAGCGTTGTGCGAAAGAAATGCAGCTCAAGCGGCGCAAAAGGATTTAAGCCGGCTTGGAATGAAAATGCTATGCAAACACACTCACTCAGACAGTGGAATACAATCGAAGCTCTGCGATTTTCCGCGAAAGGTGTCTGATGAAGAAATTCAAAATTTACTAAACGAAAATCCCATACAGATAGAGTCAAGGGAACAAATCAAGACACGATTCCATTTCGATATGGAAGAGGAACAAAAATGGGTTCCTCATCATAAAAGGTAGAATTATCGTTATAAAATTATAGTCAGAGGCGATATCAAAAATAAGTTCTGTACGACAATCATACGCGAAAAAAAGGCTGAGTGACTTGACCTATGAAAAGCATGCACTGTGCGTTTGGTGGAATTACAAACGAAACATCTATCATGAGCTTTTAAAGCCTGATGAAACTGAACATACATCTGCACGATATTTAGTTGTGTTAGTCGAACGAAGTCACGCGATTGAGGCAAAGCAACAACTTAAAGCAAAGAGAATTGAAAGAACGAAGGTGTTGTTGCTTGAATTCCACACGCAGCAAAAGCAGCCCAAGAACTAATCTTCAGCTTAGACTGTGTGCTCTCCAGACCCAGACCCTTCCGATTATCTCTTGTTCAGATCGTATTTAGCTCATATTTAGTAGATCAGCTCTTCTCCAAAAGTGAAGATGTGCGACTATGGGTCAATAAATATTTTGCCTCGAAACTACGACGCAGCCACCCGATACGTGGCAAAAGACCATTGATTATCTTGATGCAACAAATAAATTTTAAATAAAATTTAATTTTATCAAAAAATACACAGAATTTATGCATACATCTAATGTATGTATAGATGTATATATGAGGATAATATGCGTTACACAGAAAATAGTAAAATTGGTATAACGCCAACGTTCACTGGTAGACAAGAAAATGCATTGCATAGCAAACTCGCTTTAAATAAAATGTACAGGCGGTCATCGTATAACACGGCATAAAATGTGCGGATATTATAGCACGGTTTCGATCTAACAGGATTCCAAAGAAGCGAATATGTATGCCGTTGATGTTTTTTTTCCAATTGCTTTTAAAAAGAGTTCCGACCGACTTTGCGCAAAAAAAACAATTTAGTTGTGATCGTAATTATTATTTTTTCAATATATTTTTTAAAATTTTTGTATTTCACCTTTAAGTTGAATTTCATATTTTTATGCGGATCGTCGAAGCATGAGGATTATATTCACTTTGTCGAAACGCTGGCAACACCCAGAAGGAAGCTACAGAAAACACATAAATCGATCAAAATCAAATTTTAAATTGAGTAAAGCACGTCCATCTGTCTGTTTAATGTCTGTGGCAAACATTCTCTGTGCTTGTTGCCTGCGTAAACTGTCTATTATAAATTCGCCTGCAACAGTTCTAAAGTTCTTGCACGTAGATTGGTATTAAAACTGCGCCAAATCGGTCGAAGATTACTCCTACTGTGCAATATAATCTGAGATTACCTCTGCTCGCAAAAGAAAAAAAAAAAAACACTTTTTTTTTTTTTGGTTAGTCCTATAGTATCTGTATCGGCCACGCCTACTTAATGTTATAGAATATTAAAGTTTCATGCGTTTCCCAAACCTCTGGAAACATTCAGAACGAAGCTTTAGAGACCGTATAGAGGCCAGTGTATGAATGATTAGTATCAAATCTGCATCATTCTAGACATGTTCGTAAGTCCGTCTGTCCATTTGCCTACTAATTGCTTTGTTAAACGAAATTTTACAACTTAAGACTTCGTTTCGATATAACACGGTACACATTGCCCCAATTTATACTATATGTAAGTTTAAAATATATTATCCTTAGGTTAAATAGATTAACAAACGCTTTCGATACAACACGGTACGGATTAATCGTGTTATATAAAGGAAATCTGTGTACAAAAGCATAAACAAAACAAGTACAATGGAATACCCCGAGGGATAGTACGTTGCTGGCGCATTCCGCGACGGGCCCCAATAAGTAGATAATTCTGGTTCAATTCTGGATTTTGCATAGGTTCAAAACATCTTTCAAGAGATCAGCATCCACAAAATTATTTTAATTATTGATCATCCATTCGTAGTTATATGTACAAACATAAATTTCTTATATACTTTTTTTTTTTTCTTTGTTATATTTTGAGCGAGCTTTGGATTATTGTTTCAAAAAAAATATCATCATTTTGGCGCAATTTTGATCTTCGCATTTTTCAAGGTAAAACGATTCTGCTATCGCTCTAGAATCTTTGAGATTTGTGAGCGAAATGATTTCCCAAAAACCTCTCTTGAAGTCTATTTTACCCCATTAAAAGGGTGCTGCAGAGAGCGGAGCAAACGATAGTCGGACGGAACGACGAGACTATACGGTGGATGTATATAAATTTCCCATCCAAGCTTTTGAAATTTTTGGGTATATCATGCAAAAAGTACGTTATATATGGAAGGCGACGCTTTTTCTATTTTGTCGTATGTGACCTGCGTTTCAGGATCGATTCGCAGATGGAAATTTGCTCTAATCAATTTTTCACTTAATTAATTCGTGGAATATCGAAATGATGATCTTTCTGAATTTTTTTCATCGTTGACTAGAGTGCAGGACGTTCTAAACATTCACATTTTCAAAATGGAACGGAGTAAACTTTTTCGGTCCTACCAATTTTATTGAAGCATCTTCACCATGAACACCACGAACATGACGATTTCTTTCGCAAACATCTTCTATGGTTTTCGATTTTAACTTTCCAAATGCGCTTTAATTATGGCTCGATAGGATTAGTATTGCCAAAGTTTCGTCACACTAAGTCTATCTATTTAGAAAAATGCCACGAACTTTTTTCTTTACCTTATCTCAGTTACGAATACAGTTATTAATAAAAGTTATACGTCCCGCCCGCAGATCGCTTTTTACCTTTTCTTTTAATCGAAAAAAGGGCTTATTTCAAGAGGAACGACAGAAAGTACTTTATTCAGCCATGTATTCTTCTCATCATTCTGAGAGAATACGAATTCGGAATCGATAGATCATTTACCTAAGCATTCAATTTTTAGAATAGAAGCCATTCACACACAAATCAATAAGTCGTCCATTGGAAACTGATATGTCTAGGGATTGTTGAAAAGGACGGCTTCCATGCTTGATGCGGGTCTATATCCGGTCATGATTACAATATAATTCACGCATGTGGGCGTAAGTTGCTAGATTTTGCTTGAACGCTTTGAACTGCGCAAAATGAAGAGCTTGAATGCTCACAGGTGACGATACCCTCTCGAATATCAGCCTATTATACACTGCGTTGCAGCTATTAAGCTAAAAAAAAAAAACGTCTAAAATAATTCTCTCATCATAAGGCCCTAAACCAAACCCTAAGCGCAAACGAGATTTGTCCGTTAAGCAATCGGGCTGCTCGTTCGCTCGCTTTTGAATTATTAGACGGCGATCACGACTGCGATCTGAAACTTTGTCAAAAAAAAAATTAACTCAATCAGAAATTTTTTTTTTTCTTCACTTGTGGAGGATAAAGTGCATCGGTCCGTGTGTCCAACCTGATTATTTTTGATTTCTATTGAAATCACAATTATCAAATTAAGACCTTGCCCTCTGAAACATCAAATTTTTTCAACTTTGTCAGATTAAAAAAAAAATCGCCGCAAATCAAATCATGTAGGCGGAGTATGCATAACTTCGCATCCTTCTTAGTTCAAATCAATCTACCCACAAACAGAAACAATAATGGAGCGAAGATTGCGTAGCAAATGCAGACCTGCAAGTATGTAATTAATTGTGTGTGTGTGTATGTGTGTGTGTGTGTGTGTGTGTGTGTGTGTGTGTGTGTGTGTGTGTGTGTGTGTGTGTGTGTGTGTGTGTGTGTGTGTGTGTGTGTGTGTGT
>KK499773.1:854212-894232 GCA_000688715.1 Glossina pallidipes | reverse complement strand
TGTGTGTGTGTGTGTGTGTGTGTGTGTGTGTGTGTGTGTGTGTGTGTGTGTGTGTGTGTGTGTGTGTGTGTGTGTGTGAAGTTGTGATAGATATCCAAAGGTTTTCTTTCGATATGTAGGTATGGATGTATGCAACACCCATAAGAACTTGAGATAGAGCTAATTTTTATTCTATCAATCAATTCAGAATTACTTTCTATACCGATTTAAGCTTGTCCGCCAGTCCGTCTGTTTGTCTTGCTCTTGTGTGTCTTATGCTCAGGTATTTTGATGAAATTCGGTACAAAGACGCGATCGAACCACTTTTTCGATCACTCTGAAAAGTCGTTACGTGAATAACTGTAATAAACGAAATCGTGTACAGCATTTAATGACAAGCCGTGCTCCAATGCAGTCATTCTCTTCTCACTTCTTAATAAATTTTTTTTTTTGTTTTCTAAAGAACAATGAAAAGATGAATCGAATAAATTGATTGATAAGCAAACTCTTCACATTTCTATGTGTCGTCGTCAAGTTTGATGAATCGCGATTTATACTAAATAAGTGTTAAATGTAAAATGATTTTCTTATCTAATTAAATCTTATGCTGCTTGCTTATATTAGGAAAATTTTCTGCATTGAATGCGACATCTATCTACCTACCTATCAACCTATCTATCTATCTATCTATCTATCTATGTATCTAGTCTGATAAAGTCGGGAGACGACGGTGTTTATATGCGCTTGTGGAAGAAACTCGTCTTACTAGTTAGTAAGATTAAGACCGAGACCAAGACTTATGAGACCGACATAGCACCAGCATAAATATTTCAATCTAAGTAACCATTGGAATTATGACAAGTTATGCGTTACACACACGCACGCGCACACGCATACACATGGACACGCACTCACATTCTTAGAATACAAAAACTTTCATCAAATCACTTGATTTAGATTTTAATTAGAAATTTATATTACGTGTACAAAACTATAAACATACTCGTGTACGTAAGCACGTACACACTCGCATGCACATGCACATGCAGAAACCTATTGGATATTGATGGAGAATCAATGAGTTAAAGAACATGTCGAGAATATTAAATAGATTGCGGCTACAGACAGCTCGTAATCATTGTACAAATTATAACTAGAATCCGCAACACTTTGATTATTAAAGATTCCTGGAATGTGTAGAGAAAGTTTTTAAAGTTTAACTTGAAAAAAAAAATTTTTTTTTTTTTTTTTCTTTATAAATAATTTCATTTAAACGACGACTTCTAAATGTATGGCTTGTTAAGTATTTTCACTGTAACAAACGTTTATAATTATTATTAACGAACATGTACAAACAGATTGTTTTGCATGTTAGAACAAGTTGCTGCAACTACCATTATACACGCATATCAATTACAATTATAATGCATGCATACTTGCATACTTGCATACATACGTATACATACATACATACATACGTATACATACGTATACATACATACATACATACATACGTATACATACATACATACATACATACATACATACATACATACATACATACATACATACGTATACATACATACATACGTATACATACATACATACGTATACATACATACATACATACATACATACATACGTATACATACNATACATACATACATACGTATACATACATACATACGTATACATACATACATACATACATACATACATACGTATACATACGTATACATACATACATACATACGTATTTATTAATAATCTTTTACCAGTAGTTATTACTGTTCTTGCTTGTGTTCCCTTCTCCATGTCATACACAAAACGTAGGGGCATGGATACGCATCGAAGACATTCAAGTATTTTTGATCACACATGGCGTATAACACGTAAGAGACAATTTGCCATTCTCTGCGCATTAAGATCATGATTGAGATCTTCAAGTTTTTTCGGGATTAACAAAATTTAATTGTTTCCTTCCTGAGTCGAACTGAAACCATAAGAAAATGCACCTTCAGTACAAAGATTGTTGCAAAAAAACAACCAACGTTTTTGCCAACGTCATTATGTTGCTTATATGCGCACAATGCAAACTATTGGACTAAGGAATTCAGATCGTTGATGCGGTGCTGACTATTACAACGATTTTTAATCGAAAGTTTCACATATGTACAGCAGTAAATGCATTGACACCACAACAACGAGATAAGTTTCGAGTTTCCTTTTTTCCCAAAATCACTATCTAGAACTTGTTAATCTTCTCAAGTCAAGTCAAGTCAAGTCAAATCGTTCGCACATTATTGTAAAACTGAAACAACATATATACACGATTCTTAGGTTTTGTGATAGCGGAGTCAAGGATGTTGCCCCTAGTTATCTTATCAGAATTTTTATAAAAGCTCGCAAGGACGAAATCAATTAATATTAAGATGTTAAAGATGACAGATCTTTCTGGTCATTAAATGTCGAATACAATTTTGATTCGACCGGTGTGATGTGTTACGCCAAACCGAAAAGAACGAGGAGCATCTTAAAGATGAAAATTTGAAATCAAAACTTTTGTCTCTGACGTCATTGTCAGCGTGACTAAGTTCAACGAAGCGAAGCAACGAAATACAACAGAGAATACATTCTTCTCCTTGTGCGAGTCCGGACAAATAGTTTTTTTAAAAATGTTGTCGCGCAAATCTCAAGGTTTTACTTACTTATCCGTACTGGTGGATGCTCAAAAGAGTGAGCGTGTACGTGCGAGCAACACGTGCAGCGAGGACGGCATGACTGCAGTAAACTTAAAGCGCCAATCAGTCTGATGTAAAGTTCACGTAGAACAAAACGCATCATATTCCTGATGTCTTCCTCACCTTCTATGCAACCCTGACCGCTGTTCCTTTTAATAAAGCGCAATAGATTATTAGCAACAAATAGGCAAAAAGGCGAAATATATCCGTTGTAAGAACAATAGAAGAAGAAATCCTTAAAGAATAAGATGCTTACTCTTGGAAAGCATGTTACATAAAAAGGTACCATATTTGGAGTCGAGCAGGTATTAAAAGATTCGAACTCAGCTGAATATAAACGGTTTTCCTCTTGCACTGCACCTTTTTGAATATTCTCGACAATCCTCCCAATCCGTTATATTATTTCTTCACATTCTCCTCATTCCATGCTTATCTGCCGCAAAAATGCTGTTGTGGTACATGATCTTAAACATGTTTATAGCCGATAGTTATGCATGCGTGTTCACATATCTATGCATACATATATATATATATATATATAAATATATATATATATATGTATGTATATATATATATATATACTGTGCATACTTGGAAGAGAAAAAAAAATTAATAGAAATAAATAAACAAAAGAGCCGTTAAACTTACAACAACATTATCAATTACAATAGAATGAACATGTAAGGCTTTGTGGTTTCCTTAAATGCTGATGACGGCGACGGCGACGACGACGACGGCAAAGACGACGTCGGCTACGGCGACGTTGGTTTTCATTTTGTATTTAGAAACAAAAAGCCTGTTAAACCATGAAAATTATGGTCTCGCTTTTTTTGTTAATCATTATACGATAGAACGAGTAATACCATTACAGCCGGGCAAGGCCGACTATTGGACATACTACACCACTACGCTTAATAAAAACATTGTCATGCATTATTTTCATATGAGGGCATAATTTTCACGAAATCTCTCCTATGCAAGGATGCTTAAAACATTAACCCACGTGGTACAAATTTAACAAAATCTACTAATTTTCACTTGCTTCCATTATAAAAAATACAAGTTGGACTTTGTCGCCACAAAAGTGTTTGCCTTTTTTCATTAGGGCCCCAAATTATTCTTACGAATCAATTTTCATTGGACCATGGACAAGGCTTTTTTTTTTTGTTAAGATCCTATTATATGAGGTGGGATCCAGAAAATAGACCTATGGACCTACGTTGTCTAAATTCAAAGAGATTGTTGTTTATGTCAAATTATTATTACGCACGAATTTTCATAAACAAATATTGAGGATTAGCCCTTTTTACCATAAAAAAATGCAGTTTCCCCGAAAAAACGGTTATTGGGCGGAAGGCTCAAAAAATATGGCTCCATCTGATCCTAATTTTTCACATCAATTATTGAATGCCAAAATATTATTGCTCAGCGATTTTTGTGCCGAAATTCTGAAAACTAGAATAATTTTTCATATAATGGCTAATGCAAGCAAGGCTTTAAATGGGGTCTGATCGAACCATTTTCAATAGTATATATGCTTAGACTTAGGCATGTTAGTAATTAGGCTAGAATTTCATGAAAATATCTGAAAAATTACGGCCCCTAGATTGAATATACGAAAAGAAGACAGACAGGCGGACAGAAGGACAGACAGACAGACAGACAATCTTAGATCGGTATAATGGAAGATAGGTCTATCTCAAATCCCTTTGGATGTTACACACTTCCGCACAAACTTAACACACTCTGGACAACAAGTGATCTGTAGGGTATAATGAAAAAAAAAAAATGAAAGAAAAAGAAAAGAAAGAAACTAAGAAAAGACATAAACACGATATTACATCTAAACGAATAGACAAAAAGTATGTTGATACGGTGATACTTTTGAAGATGAATCGAAACGTTCCAAGCACACAGAGCATTCCACCAATACGTCATTATTTCAAGTGTTTGCATCGTAGGATTTTCGAATTTTTTCTTCAAAATTCTCTCTGTGAACAGAAGAAATCTTGCAAAATTTGAACAGTGACTTTTTCAAATTTGAACAAGTGTTTTTGAGTTTCTTTCACTCTGATAACTTCAACAAAAGCACCTTAACGACAACTCGGTATTTTTTTTTAAATGCTGTTTATATTCACTTTCTTATCGTGAATCAAAAAAGAAGTTGCTTGCACGTGTGACGGAATGTACTTTGACTTTAAAAAGAACTTGAATGAATTATTGGAGTGAAGAAGAGAGGAAACCAGGAAGATATTGAAGAAACAAACAGAACGAAACATCCGTACGTTCTATTTTCAATGTTTTTCTTTTAGTTGATTTATTTACATATATCAAAAGAAGTAAAAACACTATTGTGGCACACGATCTACCATTGAATACAGTACAGTCAACCCTCCGGACCTATAAAGCGCTATACGATTTCATTAAGAATTTTTCAAAATAGAGCATTATTTGAGAAATGATCGAGAAAGTGGTCCGATTCGAATCATTTTCAATAGAATTCGTCCTTGGATCAAAGCACGTTAGTGTATCAAATCTCATCGAAATATCTCCAAAAATTGTGGCCTGTAAGATGAACACAAAAAAAAAAAAAAACAAGACGCACAGATGGACAGACAGACTGTTTCTGAATCGATATGATTGATTCTGATAAAAGGTGAATCTAATATATCTCTTTGCCACGAGTGGGTGTAGGGCATAATGACCTAATCATTAAATGAATTTATATTTGAATTTTTTATAAAACATATTTAACTAACCATTGGAATTGAAACATTGACTGTCACACACATTGACCTTAACGAAGCCCATACAGTATGGACTGAATTTTAGGCAACGAAGAGAATAATTCAAATCTCTGCTGATGACATTCATGGTGCTGGCAAGATCTTGTTCGAAGCACAACGCCTGACGGCGACGTTCAAGGAACATATCGCTTAACATCATTAAATCAGTTCCTCCATTCGATAACTTGACCGCAAAGGTTACGCTGAAGATGCGTTTAACGGTAGGTAAATCGATCAGCAATAAATAGTTTATGCTCCTACATACGGTGGATCGCATTCAAGGGCTGGCGGGGCAAACCGCAACAACTGTTTTTAAACGGATTCGATAGCGGTATTATAATACCGATAGAACGGGCATCAACGGACATCTAAATATATTCTAGGATTGGTCTAATAAGTCTAATGAGTGTACTGGGTCCATAAATTGTCACGACCAGCTTCTCACAAGCCTTAGAAGACTCTTCGCCTTACTGCCTATATTCTCCATTTGTAAATTAATCTTTTCAGGGACGATTTTTTTATGACAAGAAAGGATTATCTCAAAAAAAAAAAAAAAAAAAAAAACAAGAACATTATAATTAGGCAAGGCCGATCATTAAACACCCTACACCACATTGTCTGACATAAGTCTTACTTTTATTGTAGAGTGCAAAAATTATATCTTGTTTCTATATAAAGGCATATTTTTCATGTGCGTATTTATGGAAAAGCAAGTCCAATGCGCAACCTAATGTAGTACAAGTTTAATCTTTACATAGGACAGGATCCAAAAATAGGCATAGTTGGTCCAAATTTGGTAGAGCTCATTCTAGGTCAATTTTCATCACTTTTCTGCAAAGGATCAATTTTCAAGAAATTCTTGTTAGGGTAGGATCCAAAAAATAGGCCAAGATGGTCCAAATTTGGTGCAGTTAATTTTTTTATATTAAATTGATATAATTTTCGTCATGAAGCATTGAAGCTTATACCATTTTGTCATGTGAACTTCAATTTTCGTTATGCGAGGTTGTTCAAAAATTGTCCCAGCCGGTCCAAAGTTTCCATAACAATGCCAGAATGCCTGAATACTGCTACTTAGTCACTTTTGCTGAGAAATTTTACAAATTACAACTTTTTTCCATACCATGACATTTCAAAATACGGCGTTATATGGGGAGTGGTTGACAAAGTGAACCGATGCGAATCATTTTGAATAATGTTCGCCCTTGGACCAGAACACGTCACTGTAGCAAATTTCATCAAAATATCTCAAAAATTGCGACTTGTAGCTTGAGCGCGAATTTACGTGGACAGACAACCGACGGGCAGACAGGATTAGATCAATTCAGATTGTGATTCTGAAATGGTCGGTATAATAAAAGATGGGTATATCTTAAGCCGTTCTGCGTGTTACATACGGCTGCACTAACTTAATATACCCTGTACCACAAGTGATGTAGGGGGGGAAACAATAGAGAATTTCACAATTTTCATTTCCATATTTGTAACAGTTGAGACTTCCTGGTTTTAATACATTCCGAACGTACCGCCTCTTCACAGTTCTCATAAATGGAACGTATTCGTTTCTTTTAACACGAATTTTTTCATGACATTTTGGAAGGTTTATATGCCGTCCTGTTTGGTTTCAGGATCAATTTTCAGAGAAGCTTTTGAATTTTTTAAGTGGTTGCTTGCGGTACACATACAAGATTATCTCGTCTTTTGGCTCACTTGGTCCACTTATCTTTATGATCGTGAGTATACATACAATCAGACATTCTCCGACAATCCTCAATAAATTTATTAAATTCTTTTGCAGTAAAAGATCTTTATTACTGATATATATATGATTTCTATTTTTTTGTGGGTCCCATCTTTGTTCATTGTCGTTAAGATCCACATCGGCGTAAGAAGAAATCAGATGAACGATATTATTGTTATTCCACTTTAAAAGACAGACTGACAACAGAAATTGATTCTTGTTCAGGCTTTCGTAAATCCAATTGTGCAACAAGCTCACTAGAACCCTCAGTTATTCTACTCTTTCTTTTTCTTTATCGCACCCAAGACGATTGTTGTATTGTTTGTCTTTGGACGTTTTATTAACGGCATTGATTTGAATAGTTTATGGTTTTCGTTCTCTAAACCATCACACATAGTCACAGCACGGTATCCCCAATGATACCAAATTGTTTGTTAATAGTTGGGGACTGCAACTCAAGCTTAGAAACTCCATTTCTTTGGCTTCAATTTCGTGCACTGTTCCATATCCATGCTTGCCTATTATCTACTATCATTTGATCAAATGCCTGAAATTCGGTCGGTGTCGAGGCATTTGCAAAGCTTTCTCGATAGCATATCATAGCAATAGTGAACTTATACTTACTTCATAACAAATAAGAAAATTATATTCGGTCGTGACCGAATCTTTTACACCCACCTTCGTTATCCTAAAAAAGACAAAAACAAGAAAAAAAATACATTTTCTTAAAAATTTTTAACGCGTAGGCATGTGGGCGTTGTGGGCGTGTCCCATGAAAACTTTAGGTCCCTTCCAAATTCTTTTGTAGGGAATATAGTCATTTTCGCTAAGTTTAACGCAGGCAGTCAGATAGACAGACGGACATGTTTAGATGCATTCCAAATTTGAAACTGGCCAAGAAATTATATGTTTTTTGGGGTTTTTGAAGTTTGTGTCTGCACCTTACAAAAGTTATTGAAAAAGAATTAAAATTTGATACGCTATAATATTGAGTAGGCGTGGTCAATTTTTTTGCATTTTTGTAAAGGTGTTACAGCATCGCCCATAGAATATGCGTTCAAATTTTTGCACCTTTATCTGCTAATAGTTTATGAGTAAGAAACAAAAACCAATTTTTTATTCCTTATGAAAAAAAGAGGTGTCCTCAGTTTACATGATGATGTGGGCGTGTCATTCGACCGATTTAACCCATTTTCAATATCAACTTGCGTGCAAAGAAATTTAATATTTCGAGTAAGCGTGGCACATATATGCAAGCAGACTTGACCTTGTTCGAGAACAACTCGATTAAGTGGAGGGCTGCGTCACGAAAAGCTCGCACTCGATTACATGGGTTTGACTATGAAAAGTAGTCATATTTCGTCCAAATATTTACCAACGGCATTTTTAACCACACAGTACAAGTACACTAAGTTATAGATTTTATTGGCCTTTAGATGCTTCATCTGGGCAGGTGACGGCGGCCGCAGTCTGGTAGGTATATGGCCGTAGTAGACTCACGGACACTGACGTTGTAGCTACTCATCGGATACTCATGCGGATAATAGAGAAGCCACTGAAATCACTTCGGGAAAACGCTAACATTTTTGTTTTTATATCGCCGTCTATAACAATGCAGAGATTGAACCGTCCGCATATTTCCGAAAACCTGTAAGCCGATATTCGAGCACATCATTTTCGCATTCGGTCCAGAAACGGTTACGATCGATTTGCTAACACATCCGCAATTAATTTTAATTTTAATTCCATTTTTTAAGTTTATATTCTTAGTCGCGTAAGGACTAAGGGTGCTTGTGCCGAATCTCAGCTTCCTATTTCCCTCTAACCGGAGCGACTTCACAAAACTTAGGGGTCAAATGACCCCAGCCGATTTTTCATATAATAATAACCAAAGAATCGAAAAACCATCTAAATATAGCATGATGTACAGCTTCGCTTTGTCCGCTATGGTAGGCTACCAAAAGCTATTGGGAATATATTCACCCTGTCAGCGCGTTTGCATTGTATTGACATTAGTTCGCCCGTTCGCCTGTGTATCTTTCTCCGGTAAGCAAAAGCTAAGATATCGGATTCAATTTCAAAAATTGAATTTTTTTTCCTTATTATTCATAAATTAGAACACATACAAGCAAAGAAAAACTCAAATCCGAAAAGAAAAAAAAAACTAAGTGACCCTACTACACCAAGTGGTCAATAAAGGAAACAATCGTCCTAATTCAGCCAATAAAATAGAGTATCGCAATTTCATTTATTTCTTTTTTCTTTATTTTCGATTTTTATTCAAGATTCGGTCCAAATATAATTTTCTTACTTGTTTGCTTTTGTTTGTGTTTTTTATTATTCCCCTAAATTAAGCGCCCTCTATTATCGAAACTGTTAAATAATAATAAATATTTCACGGTTTGGCTGTTACTGTCCGAATTACAGTTTTAAGATTAACAGAAACCTTAACAGCGATCATTTCATATTTACTCTCTCTCTCTCTCTCCCTCGAATTATGAATCGAAAGTTTGCGGCAAAGTAATTCTATTTCGCTTTAAATATTTTCGTTCGTCAATTACCGGTCTCGACGTCTTTAATAACAAAAAATACACAGGCAGAGAGAGAGAGAGAGAGAAAGAGAGAGAAGTAGTGAAAATGAAAATTAATAATAAAGAGATAGAAGTTCTCTCCAATTTTTATTTCACAATTTAACAACATATATATGTATATACATATACAAATTCGCATCTATCGAAACTATTAGTCATTCAAGTTAGTGGCGGTTTTTTTTTCTAATAACGTTTTGCGTAAATATGGCTTTAATTAATTATATGTTATTAACTGGTTTTGAAACCTCCTCTTCTAGGTCTCTACATGAATATATGTACATGCACTAAGGCACACGTTATTGCGTGTTTTATTGTTATTTATTGACTGAATATTATCATACTTACTACTAATGGAAAGGTATTATAAGTTTTTTGTTCAAGTATTCACAAAGCATACACATCCATATTTGTTTTTTTTTTTTTTTTTTTTTTTTTTTTTTTTGATTAGCATGGAGTAACATGGGTTTCTGGTTAAGTCTATGTGCCAAAAATTCGGATAACGATTAAATTGCAAATTCGTATTCACCTTTCACCTTTCCTTCACTTCCTTCATTGATTCGTTAATTGTGATAAGTATCGTTATGATTAGCGAAAATTTTAAACATTTATATCTATCTCATAAGTGTTAGGACTACTGTTATTAGATCATTGTTGAGGGTATACTAGATAGTTATGTTCGTCCGTCCGTCGATAAGTTTTGTTAAAATCAACTACTTCGAGAGCAACTTTTGCAACTTGGAAACTATCTGTATCGATTCATAAATTTGGCCGCACAAACTTAAAAAAAAAACTGATAAATTTTAATCTTCTTTTTCTTCATAATGACCTTAACAGTGTATTCATATTGTTGAGGTTAATTCCACTGTAAATTTGTAAACAGATTAATTGAATCGAAGAGCTCGCCCATACTTACCAAAAATCCAAATATAAATAAAATGAATTATATTTGTTTCTTCTTCTTCTTTTTGTTTAGTTATAAGAGTTGTCGCTAATTCGCTGTTTAGAGCATATACTTTTACCATCTCTAAGGTATAACAGTTTTTAATGCATTTTGTAAAAGTATTCGATCCTCGGCTCAGTTGGCTCTTCGGTTTTTTTCGGTTTGTCTTGCAATCTACGTAGCAATTGACATATATATATATATATATATATATATATAGGTTGTTGTCATCAGAGCGAATGCATACGCTTTCAAAACATGTTACGTTTATACTAAAGTGTTGATAAGAGAGCAACCAAATGATAGGTATTCACTAATTCGTTCTAAGCTGCTCGTCATTTTTGTTGATTTTCTTGTTTTTTTTTTTGCTTTTTTTTTATGAACGGTTTTATAGCTAGTATGAGACCTTCCTCACGAGAGCCAGTTTTTATTTTTGAATACTTTAAAGGTCCACAACAAAGTTATATATGTATGCGAGTTTGTTCGTATGTATGCGAGGCATGCAATGCATAGTCAGCGCTCAGTTTAATTTTAGTTCATTTATACGTTTTGTTTAAAGTTGTTGGTTAACGGCGTGTTGACTGACGATTTTTTTTTTGTTTTGCTTTTATTAACGATCGGTTCGGTGTTACAACTCTCCTTTTCTTTTTTTTTCGTATATGTATATAAATATATTCATGTGCTTGTGTGTGTGTGTATGCGTGTGGTGCGCGATATATATTCATATATCGCTGTAAAAGTGTGTATGCGTTTTTTCTTGTGGTGCTGTTTTATACAAACTTTAAAATTTCATAAAATAATCTTAAGGAAATTTAAAATAAATTACGGAGAACGAGTTTTTATTCATTCAAGTACCATTAAAATGTCATTTTTATTAAAGGTTTCAATTCAATGCTTGCTTATGTGTGCTAATGCTGTCTGTTATGCATTTACTTTAATTAGTTAATTGATGCCTTTTGAGCGAAAGAGATAACGAAACGTAACGAGAAACGCGTAAAAGAACAGTGCAGGCAGACAACTTCGACTTGGATTGAAAATATATGTATAAAAAAAAAAAAAGCATTATTTAAATATTTACTCTCGTAACTTTCAATTCATTTAAATAAATGTTGGATTTTTTTTTTTTTTAACTTTATGTCGAAACAAACTGTGAAATTTTGTTTTTTTTTAATGAACTTCTCTACAAAGTTTAGTGAAATTTTTCTTTATTTTCTCTCTTACTTCTTTTCACTAAAAAAAAAAAAAAAAAAATAAACAAACAAACAAACAAACAACCAATATAAAAAAATAAAAGAAACCAGATAAACATATATACACAAATACGAAAGCATTTTCTATGTGTAACAATAAAGATAAATCAAACAACAGCAACAGTAGAAAATGAATAAAAATAACAACAACAAGTTTATGAGAAATTCAACAGATGACATCCATGCATACATGTTTACTGCATTTATGGTGTGTGTGCGTGTGCACGCATGTATGCGGATTCGTGTGTTTTCACAGCAGATTCTCTCTTTTCACGTACAAAACACACACACAACACACACAGATACAAAACAATATGAGTAATCATGATTTACTCTAACAATTCTTGGTGTAACAACAGATTTTATTTTGACATATGAAGAGAGAATTTCTTTTTTTAACTATAAAAAACTGTTAAGTTCGTCGTCTTTTTCTTGATACCTTTGCTTTCATTAACTTGAGAACAATTTAAAACATTAATATATGATAGATAAATACGTAGAAAATCTGCTTAATTTACTTAAAAAAGTAAAACGAAAATTTTCATTGCACTCACCGACTATAAGCCATTCCATCCATATTTGCAACATCCACTAATGCTCTTCTTCTTCTTCTTATTGTTAAATTCGAAAATTAAAATCTCAAAGCACAAGAGCATCTAGGACTATCGGCTTTTTCAGAAGCCTAAAAAAAAATTCTACGTACATATGTATGTATATATTTAATATAATTTTAAATGAAAATATTGCTCTTGAAATTTATGGGATTTTTGTTGAAGGCGTTCCCCATCAAATTCTTATTTTCTCGTAATCAGCGATACGTTCGCCAGCCATGTGTGGCATGTTGGCCTGTTTTATTTCGAAATCCAATTCGTACAAACTTTTGTGGAACTGCAGGCAAATTGATCGCTCAGAACTGTTAAAAGATAATCCGTATCGATAGTAATTATTGTATCAAGGTCTAAGCTACAAGGGATTCCTTAAGATGATTTTAATGAATCTCTCTCGTTGGTTAATCTCAAAGAAGTACTAAATTCCTGTACTTCTTAAAATTTCCTGCTATTAGAAAGTCGATAAATTCAAATCATAATTTTCATCGCTTTCGCGCACGCAACTTAAATTTCCACACATTTATCTTGTTAGGACAGGATTATGTGGATTATGGATTCCAATTTATGCGTAACACTTTTGTTATTCATTTATTTATTCATTTTTTTTTTTTTTTTTTTTTTTGTCTAAACCAGGTGTGGCCAACTTTTTTCATTAACGGGCCAATTTTAATTTTCATATCACGACGGGGGCCAGAACAAGGTCGGATTATATGCTATACCCGAGTAAATTGAATTATTTAAAATTTTGAAAGTAGGCCGAAAGTAGGCTTATCTATGCCTGATCTGAACGTTTCTAGCGATCTTCAATTAGCGCTAACCAACTTACTGTGAAAAATTATCCATAGTTTCAAGTCGTAGCCATACATTGATCTCAAAATCTCCCACAATCTGGGCTCTTCTAGACTCTTGTATGCAAAGCCGTAATATTCGTTGCATGGTTGCTTACTTAACCTACTTATGCACTTAATTCGATTTATAGACGGCTTGCGAAAAAGCTGAATAAAAGCGTTGAGGTGAATTAAAAAAAAAAAAAAAACAACAATTTCGATTAATTAACTTATAGGTCTTATTACGACTACTCAGATGGATAGAATGAATGTGGGTGGAGAGAATGACTATAAACTTCTTACTTCAACATAGTTTAATGAAAAATATTTAGCTACCTTTAGCTGTATTTTTATGTGCTTGAGGTTCGCACAAAATGGATTTATTGTCAATATACTCACTAAAATACTTAGACCATAACTTACTATGCATTAACAATTTTTTCCTGTTTTTACTACGGCGGGTATATACGCCTAATTCTTTTTTTACACGATAGATGCACTCCCAAGAAATTCGTGTAAAAAAAGATATTTGCTAAATGCAAAATATGCAACAAAACAATACCAAAAAAATTCTTGTTAGAATTCACTTAAGAATTTATTTCGTGCTTACACATTTTAATTCCTTAAATATATTATAAAAAATAAATTATACTTTGAAAAACCAAACCAAAATGTGTAAAATCTTTACTCTATGCATAATTCGAGGAATCCGACTCTTGTATGTATATGGTCGACATAATCTAAATGAATTTTGGAAAATTTAATGCGAACTTATGAGAATGAGAAAATTTATAAAAATATTAGAAACAAAGAAAAAAAAAAAATTCATCAGAAAAATTCATAGAATATTAAAAATCGTGTTAGCCCAAAACAATTCGTACAAAAAAAAGGGAATTATTTTTCCTTTTAACTCAAATTTCTCATAAATAAAACTCGTGTAAAAAGAGAATTGGGTGCATATTAATTTATTAGTACTAGGCGAATTTTAGTCAGAATTTATATACATATGTATATCGTTTTATTTTTTTATTCAAGGAATGTCTCCTATTCACTGATATAACACGGTCACGGTCGGGAAGAAATGAGGAAGGAGATAGGGAATTGTGTCCAGTCGGAAAGTGTTATATCTTTAGTGGCTATGAGTACTCACTATAGCTGCCGCCCTTACCTATACGGCTACTCATGCGGACATAGATTGGGAGGGAAAAAAAGAAATCTAATTTCCGTTATTTCTTTATTTTCCATTATTCAAAAATATTTGTAATTACAATTAAATATACATTTGTTTCGTCCCTATTTTAAAATGTTACGATTACCAACGAAAGTGTTATTATTTTTATTTTCGGAAAATGGCATTTGAACAATTGTTTTACGTAATTACTACTTGTGTGTTATTTTTTATCCTAGAAAAACACTCGGCATCATCTATTGATCCGAACTGACTGACTATATATATGTAAATTAGTTAACAGTTGCTTTCTTCTAATTACCGATCTGTTATTTTTTATCTCAAAAATGTAAAAAGCCAATAATCACCATAGAGTATTGATGGTATACTGGTCTGAATATCTCGAGATTTATATGAATCTCACGTCTATTGTTCTTTTACAAGCACACGCATGTATTTCTGTTATTTTTCACTAAGCGACATATTTGTTACGTACGGTACGTTATTTCTATGTTTACGAGAGGTTCACACGCTTACCTAGCATGTTGCGTTTACAGCGTTCTCGTATATTTTTTATATTAAAATGTATATTTTTGAAATCGGAATGTATTGAGAGAAAAACATTTTTTCTTCAAAGTGTTTAGATACTCGATGTGCCAACGATACGATACAGTTTTAGCTAATCGCGAGTCATTAAAAGTCTTGTAAAGAGAACAAAGGATCGTTACAGTACTTTCTTCCTCTCTCTTTCCCTCTCTCAATTTCCATCAGCCTCATTGGTTTGCTATTCATTTTGCTTAAGAGATTTATTAGCACACCGTTTATGTCGAAGCATTCTTGTGAAAACCTAAAATTACAAAATGAAAAAAAGTCAAACGGCAGTATATATATATATATATATATGTATGTATGTATGTATGAATATATGTATGTAAGCAAAACTTCTAGCAAAGAACAGATTTCATGGTTAACTTTATATTTGTATAAGAGATTTCTTCTCTTTCTTTTTAAACTTTGTAAGCGTTGCCTGCAGGTACGCTTGTGTGCGTGTGTTCGTGTATGTTCGTATACCTTTGCGAAAAATCAAAAGTAAACATATATCTGATGGTATTCACGTAGAGAATTGCAAAATGTTTGTTTATCAAATGATTTATGAAAGTATTTATATACATATATATGTATATGTATATATGTATGTATATACTATATTGTTTTTTTTTTTTTTTTCCTTAAAAGAATGTTTATAAAGCTCAACGAATATTATAAGACAACGACTTTTATAAATTTTCCATTATAAAAAGAAAATAACGACAATAAGATGATAATCAAACTAACTACAGAAATTTAGCAAAATTAAGAAAACAAAAACAAAACAAAAAAGAAAGAATTCCAAATCCTTGGAGAACTGTTTCATTGCATTTGTATTAAAAAGAAAATAAAAAAAAAAAAATAAAATAAAAAAACAAAGAAAAATACGAAAAACTAAAATATAAATATGATCAAATTGAAATCCTTGTTTCGTAGAGGTCAAACTCCTTCCCAGGGTTCCTCATCTAAACATTCCAGCAGTAATAACAATCGCAGCAAATCGCAGTCAACCCAGTCACTAAATGCAGCCGTAGAAAAAGAGGATCTAACGTCAATAGCCGCAACCGCCGCCAACAATAAACACATTACAACTAAATTATATCCTCCCGTTACTGAGCCCACTTCTATTCGTATCGATGGTTCGTCGGAAAGAGGAGTAGATGTGGGTGATCATCATTTATCCTCTAGCAGTCATAGTTTAGAAAGCGGCAAAAACAATTCTACACAAGCAGGCCAGCATACCGCTCATACATTACCGCATAAAAAGCAGAAAGGCTTGACACCCAAAAAAGGTCAAAAACAGCCTAAGGTGTCATCATCCGCAACGGTAACGGCGGCTTCAATTTCGGTACCTAAAGTTATTGTTAATAAACCCGCAGAAGTTGCAACATCATCTACGATCAGAACTGGCGCACAAGGGGGAGGAGATGTTATGTCTTCAATGGCTGCTTTAGCTCAAGGTACTCAACACTCTGCCATCTCTTCCTCTGTTCCGGCTAATAAAAATAACAACGCTTATAGTGCGGCGGTTGCCTTAACCGCAACCAATTCAAATTCTTCTTTATCCTCAGCCGCAACAGCTTCCACGAGCGCCGCCAATGCTTCAGCGAACGTTAGCAATGATTTATATAAGTTGAATCCGGCATTTGTGGCTGCTGCTGCCGCAGCCAGTTATCAGTTGATCAACAACGAACAACAACAATTTTTGGAAGTAATTATAAAAAAAAACACAAATCTTTCGTATTATTTTACATACATTTTACTGACGTCTTATTATATTCTAGGCTACCAATAACAAAATGCAAGAATTGCAGACACAATTAGATCGTGTCAGTCGTGAAAAATTATCAGCAGAATCACGTATAACGGAATTATTGCCATATCAGAGTGAAGTCAATAAACTGAAAGGAGAGCTTATCAAAATGCAGGTACTATTTATTAACTGAGATTGCTAAAGAAACATTTATAGAAAAAGATGTCAACAACTACTTACTTTTTACTACCATTTTTGGTGCTTGTTTGCCATGGTTCCGATAATTACAAATATTTATATACAAGTTTTTAGTATTCGCTTTCATTTATTTCGATTATTAAATTGCTATCAAAACTTTGAACGAATCCAGATCGCCTTCGCACTCTCCCGGTCAGTTTCTCCCTGATCGAAGACAAGACAGTTCGTACAGCTTGTTAGGCTTCCATTAAAGCCTGGAATAATAAATGCGCTCTTAAGGCGCAGCAATACTTTAACCAACAGCAGTGCTTTGATATCTTTTCCTAACTTGCAAAAGCGTCAAACGGAGATTTTGCTTTCGGGATAGGCATATCCTTGTATTGATTGCGAAGCCTTGAAAGAAAACGAGTCACTCAGTTGCTTAATTTGCTGCTAACTTGCCATTGCGACAAGGCAATATAGAGCTCTAGGAGAAACGTTGCTGCACTACACCGTTCTTTTAAAGTCTTGACCTGAGCTAGTGCTCTTGATTACAGCAGGCAATGAATTGTTTAATGATCAAAATTTACGCATTCAACATATCTCAGGTTAATTTAGTCTTGCTCTAGGTGAACTCCCGCGTTGAGGTAGAAGACATTTATTGTTTATACAAGTGCCCGACAAGCGCGTTGGCCTTACAATAAGGCATATTTATTTAATTCTCTTACCAAGATTCTGGCGTAATACTTATGTGCCGCCTACAATTGTGTATAGTTAGCTACTTCCTAAAAAAGGATTCGAAATGTTATTAGTAGGTATTCAACGTACACAGACACTTTAAGAATGATTTTGCCATAATGTGCTGGTACGATGCGATTGAACAGCTGTCCAGTAGATGGGGGGAAAGCAAGAGAACAAACCATTGCGAGTTTACAACAATGCATCGGTTTTCCAGTTCGTATTCATTTCTAGGTTATTTTTTGTGTATGTGGAATGAACTTCATGTGCTGGAAACGGGCGTCTACATATACATATATATAAAGTATACCGTTATTATTTAAAGTTTGCGAGCAAATATGTAGTAAAGGTAGGTAACATTTTTTTCATATATATGTATGTAGAGGTTTTAAAGTCGGACCTATGGGTTCCTGGCAAGAACATTTGTTTATACTTTACTTGTTAGAACCGAATAGATTCTTGCGACAATCAGACACTCTTTCATTATATTGTTTATATATACATATAGCATATGTTGTTTGCGAATTTATGCAGCCATTATCGTATCTAAGAATAAATGAAGTCGTCTGACTTTCTGTCAGTGCGAGTTTGCGACGCAATCTGTCAATATCATATTCATGCTTCAATATAAATTCCGTTGTTCCTTTGGTACATCAGTTTAATTTGGCCATCTTTTTTAGCCTTGGGTAAGTTTTGGTAGAGAAATAACTTGATACCTTGATTACCTTTCCAACAATGTCTGATTTGATTTCGGTGTGCATTTCTAAACCGAGTATATGACAGAATTTTCACAATCTTGCCGTCATATAAAGACGCCCCGTTCACAAGGTCTTCACGCTATTTCTCGCCATTATTCACTATTAAATCTAAAATTATATCCATATTATATATATATATGTATATATGTATGACTTGCATACATGGACATATTCACTGAATATCTATCTAAAGAATCTGCGAATCTGCGCTTAATAGTGAAAGATCGGGAAACATGCAAAGTAATTTATGATTTCTTTTCGCCTTAACTTTATGTTCAATTTAATATGAAAGCCTGCTTCTCGATTTCCATTGAGAAACGCTTCCTTAGTATCATAGTGTTGAAGAGCATCATGCTGCGATCATCAAAACTGTAATGAATTCAGTTTTTTCAGTCATAGCGACTCCATTGCTCCTCTGGTTTCCTTACTTTTAAGCATCACTTTTTGCTTCTTAGAAGATAAACTGTTCACTGTTGACTAAAATTATCAATAACGGAAACCACGGGTAGAAGTCTCATTCAGCACATCAATATTAGTGCGCACAAAATTTAATGTATGAATGAACTGCTTATCTTATCGATTTGGAGACGCCTTACGCACCATCTTATCAATGACACGCATGATTCATAGTGTGCCCCGTTATCATATTGTCGTATTATTTTACTCTACGATCTTATAGCATCTTCTTCGCAAGATAAAAATGTCGATGATGCAACCTCCTGAACAATTCATGTTTATTACCATTACGATTATTGATTTTTTGCGAGACCCTCATCATTAGTCTTAGATCGTAACTTATGCAGATTGTGTTTGTCAAATCGCCATACGCTCGAACTATGTTATTTTTAACTGATAAGGAATGGATTACTTTTTATATAGGTACGATCAAGTCATCCTTCAATGATATTTTTCTATCCATGAGCGAAGGATGAGTGCTATATTGATTTCGTCGGAACGTTTGTGAACACCCAGATGAAAGCTTCCGCGAGAACCCTCAAAGTACACTGATCAGCATCAAATTTTAAACCGATTAAAGCATGCCAGTCTGTCTGTTTATATTTGCAATGTCTGTGGTAAACATTCTCCGCATTACAAACATTGAAAATTCTTTCCCGCAGGGCAAAAGATACGCCCTTAGTATATATATATGTATAGTATAACCTGGTTTTGGTTGGTGTTTATTTTGTTCGTTACATTTAAATCACAACAGATACAAGAATAAAAATTGTATATTCAATAAGTGGTTGTACAGTATCTGTATAAAAATGGGAAAAATCGGCCACACCTACTTTTTATTTTAGTATAGTGAAATTTCATTCCTTTGTCAGAACATTTGCAGCACCCACAACTAAGCTTGAGAGATCCTATAAAATCTACATATTGTTGACAAGTACGGATTCTGAAGCATTTTAGATATGTTTATCAGTCCGTCTGTCCACATGTCTGCTAATTGCTGCTGTGATAAACGTACTCATGGATCGCAATAGTAGAGTTATCTGCTTCAGGCACGCAATATAAATGTCGAAAACCAGCCACGCCCATCTAACATTATAGAGTACGAAAGTTTAGTATTTCCCTTTTTCTGAGTCTTTATTTTAGATTAGTGGTGATAGGCACGAAAGATTCCATCGCCGTTACATTTAATTTTACGAACGATTTTCTGTCTAACGTCAACGTCAGGCACAATTTCAATTTACGCGTAGAGTTTATATTTGATTTGGCAACCATTGGAAGCGTCGAAAAAGTGTCTTTAATTTAATATATGATATGCAATTTCAGAGTCTGCGAACAAGTCTTGTTTTGAGAAAAATTCGGTCTACCAAGACTCATCGTCTGTTTTCTTTTATTATAATGCTTTAATATTCGTCAAGTTGAACTTCTTCTTCTACTTTGACTTTGACCCTGTTCAGAATTTACAGTTGTCCTTAATAAGGCCGACCTTCCATCACTAAAACCGTTTCCCACTTCGTGAACAGTTGTCGATTGTTTTCACTTCTTTATTGCGTTATTCAAATCGTTCCTCTCATGAACACTTTGTGTAGAATCCTCAATCAATTTACTTTTGACAAAATGCGATTTTAACCTCTTGTCATTGCTGCTAGTTCATGAGCGTAGAAATACGCTTGTCATTATGTTGTGTGTTTATTTTCCGGAACGAATATATATATATATATATTATAAATATATATAGTTTGTAGTAAAGCCATTGTTGACAAATTACATTTATTCCAAGAAAGATCGACCATCGAGCTGAACTTCACTATAGGGTAGGAATCCTGTGTAGGCGTTAGTAACAAAGATTTAAACAAAACCTAACTGCTAGGCTACCTTAACCTAACACTCAAGAAAACATTATGAAGCCGACAGCGAGGAATGGCTTTCGACCTTTAGGATATCATATCATATCATATATATGTATATGTCAAATCTATGAATATATGCATACATACATAGATGCTGCATGTGTAGTATACATTGTTATTAAATGTTATTGGTTTTTCTAATAGGCAGCGTAAATGGTATCAGGAAATAATTTTTCAGCAAAATGACGCTCTATTTTGTCCTGCGAAATCCGTCCAGAGAATATTAGCAGCGATCAAATGGAGTGTGCTGTCACGTTCGCTGCGCCTACCAACCACTAGTGCTTCTGATTAACATCCCTTTAGTCGATGGCTTTTTTTCTGTGGGAGCGGCGCGCTGACACTCCTGATGATACCTAAAAAAGTAGATGATTGCGTAGATAACCTCAAAGTACCATATGCATGGAATGGGCAGAAATATGGGAAACATGAAATGTATACTTAACGATGGACAAATGCTATATTATCTTATCTTATATATTTTTTGTCAGCCTCGTGAAAAAGTCGCCTTCTTTCACAAAAAAGAAAATTATGTTCGGTCGTGACCGAATCCTATACCCATCATCGGTCTCCTAAATAAGACAAAAAGTAAAAGAATTAAATTTTCATGCGCTATAATATGAAGTGCGCGAGGCTGTTTCTATTTATTTTCAAAAGAAATAGTCGCATAGGCGCTTGGACGTTGAAGGCGTGTCCTTTGGAATGTTTAAGTCCCTTCCAAATGCTTTTGTAGCTTTGTAGGGGATATCTTCACATTTGGGGAAGAGAAATTGTTTACGACAGAGACTGCATATTTGGGCAGGTGAACAGACGGACATTCTTAGATGCATTCCAAATTTGAAATTGCCCAAGAATTTATATACTTTACGGTGTTTTTGAAACTAGTTTTTACGCCTTATAAAGGTGTTAGAAAAAAAATTAAATTTTAGTATGCTACAATATTGGGCAGGCGTGGTTAATTTTTTCCATTTTTGTACAGGTCCGCAGAATATGCGTTCAAATTTTTGTGCATTTATCTGCTTTAGTTTTTATTCTTTTTGAAAAACAGAGGTGTCTTCAGTTTGCATGGAACTGTAGGCGTGTCCTTCGACCGATTTTCACTATTTCCAATACAAACCTACAAGAACATCCATTGTTTCTGCCAAATTTGAAATCGATAGCTTCATTTTTACAGCCAGGCGAATGTTTACAACAGATATTACATAGACGGACAGATGGACATGCTTAAATCGATTCAGAATTTGATGCTGATCAAGAATATGTATACTTCATGGAGTCTCTGATGCTTCCTTCGGGGCGTTGTAAGCGTTTTGACAAAATGAGTATACCCCTCATCCTTCGGTGATGGGTATAAAAACTGGTTATGACTTATTTTTATGCCTAGTATTTGAAACCTAAATACATATAGCAACCGCAAAAAAGACGAAATCTATTGTAATTTCAAAACACAAAAAAAAAAAAAAGCCAACAAAAAAACAAAAAAAAAAACGAAACGAAAGCGTTCAGCTGACAATCAATCAAAAGAATCAATTAATATATAAATACTTTGATGAAATTTGAAACAGGGAAGGTTACCTATATATAGAATATGATTGAGCATGAGACTGTACGAAATTTATTCTATTTAGAATGGTGCATGCATAAAAGTCTGATTCTGGCTCCTCAAAATCATATTTTTACCATGCAATTTCATGCATGGGCTTTGGCAAGATAAGTAAGAAAAAGATCAAGACAAACATTACGTTTCATTTGAGAAATTTAATTTATCAATAGTAGTGAGGGGAGGGTATTAGATTGCAGTCTTCGTATACTTCCCATTATTTATTCGGAATTTAATTACAAAATTTCTGCGATATAAGTTTTTAATATATATATAAAACTATAGATATTATTGCATTTTGTTATTATTCATTATAACAGAGCCTTCAAGAGAAGCATCAGTTGGAAATAGCTAACCTTAAATATGAGAATGAATCATTGCGAAACCGTTTGCGTGACGTTGTCAATTCTCCGTTGTCCGATGCGGAAAAACATCAAATCATACAAGACTCGCAACGTTTGCACAGTTCAGCTCCAGCTTCTATAGCATTGCCTAGTGTAAGTGTGTCGTTGGCAAGTGTAAGCTAAGTAAAAAATTAAAGAAATTAATTATAATTTTTTACGCCTCATTTCAGACCGCAGATAATGATGTTGGAGGAGTGGCTACTCCTTGTCTTACACCCGATTGGGATAAACATTCGTCATCCAGTGAAATTTCTGTAGCTTGTCTACAGGATAAAATTATACAAATGGAAGAGACTCATTATTCGACCAACGAAGAATTACAGGCCACTCTTCAGGAGCTAGCCGATCTTCAAGCTCAATTAAGTGATGCTCAGGCGGAAAACGAACGTTTAGCTGAGGAGAAAGATGTTTTATTTCAATCTCTTTGCCGTCAAACTGAAAAGCTCAATGAAACCCGTTCACAAATCAGCAACTTACAGGAATTATTGCTACGGGATGTTAAACAGAATCCCACGCCCGAAGTGGAAGGCAGCTGCGAACGTGAGAAGAAACTTTTAGATTTAATAAAGGGAGCCCAAGATGAACGTGAGGCTGTGTTAGTGAAGCAAGAAGAACTTAATGCTGAATTACAAGAATTGCGGCAGAGCAATGAAGTGGCTGCTGGCGAGAATTCCCGTTTGCGAGAACGCATTTCCCTTTTAGAATCAACGGTAGATGCTGAACATGCTCAACGTAAACAAATGGAATCCCAAATATTGGCAGCGAAAGAAGAAATATCGCAGCGACTCATCGAAATTAATCGTTTATCGACTTTACTAGAAAATGCCAAAGCTAAAATTGAAGAACTAGAGCAAGATTTAGCTCGTGGGGATAAAACGGATCTCAGTCAGCTTTTAGATGCGGCACGCAAAGAGAAAGACTCTTTAGAAGAGAAATTAGCTGGACTACAAGAGCAATTATCCCGTAGCCAGGCCGAAATTCGTCGTCTAAAAGATCAATTGGCAGATGTCAGCGAAGAGCTAAAAGTTTCCAAAAATAATGCCAAATGTGCCGTTTCTCACCTTGAATATCGTTTAGAGCAATTACAACAAGACAAGGATAAACTTTCGGCTGAACATCAACAATTATGTGAAAGCACCGCCGAACTGCAGGTGCAATGTAAATGCCATCTCGAGGATAAAACGCAATTGCAAACCTTATTGGCGGAGACCCAGAAACATTTAAGTGATGCTGAACGTAAACTTGGTGAAACGCAAAAACAATTAGATGAAGTACAAGATTTACGCAAACAAGAAGCGGAAGAATGGCAACAATTTCAATCGGATCTATTAATGACGGTACGTGTAGCGAATGACTTTAAGACCGAAGCCCTAACTGCGCGGGAACAACTAATATTAGATAATAAAACGCAAAAGGAAAAGATACGTATGCTTGAACAACAAATTGATAAATTAACCAAACAACGTAAGTGAAATATTAGATACATATAATTATTATTATTATACCCACCACCACAGCTTGAAATTCTGACCTGATTTAACCATGTCTGTCCGTCGGCGTGGTGTGTGTTGTTGACACTCTCCTGCTCGTAAAAATGAAGATATCCACTTCAATTTTGGCAGAAACATTGGAAGTTTCTGCATGCAAGTTGGCATTGAAAATGGGCCAAATTGATTAGAGCAGAAGTGCCCATTGAAGCATAAACTGAACGCAACTCCGTTGTTCTTAACAAAAATTTCTGGTTTTTTGCCTTTTACTCAGAAATTACAAAAGTTGCAACGCCGAAATTTTCCACATTTACTTTGCGAAACACTATGCTCTTCAGATGCAAAATTGGAAAGAAATCGACTATGCCCACACAAAGTTACAATTGATTCAATTTTTTTTTTTCAATTTCGTGAGGTTTTATGCTAATTACGCATAACGCCGACAAGACAGAATGTTTAAAACTATTTTGTACATTCCTCAAATGAAGATATATTGTCTGCCTAAAAATGGATTAATCTTAAAATGAATATGATAGACAACGCGATTAATTTTTTCTTAATAATACCAACGATCTGGGTATCAAATAAAAGAACTTGGTTGTAGAAAATATCGTTTATCAATCGTTAAAGCCTTCAATCAATTAAAATTTAATTATCAGCTCTTTCTTTTTCTATTTATTCTATTTGCTTTTTATTTACTTTTAGAACAACAACAAAACGAAACTCAACAATCGGTCTTAAGTACGGTACAACAAGAAATGGCTTCTAGACGCAGCAAATTAGGCAGCTTTTCTAGGCAAGACTCCCGATTATCGGTGAAAACTTTAATCGAAAGCATAGAAAATAATAAACAGGTAAAGCGAAAACCAAAAAACATGTCATACAAAATACAAAAAAAATAAAAAATTAATAAATTCTCATAACATAGACTAAAACTGAAGAGCCAACGGAATCGCGTTATAGTTCATCCTCGAGCCTAAACAGCGGTACCCCAGATGTCACACCGGGCTCAATAACAACAAATAATAGCAGTAATAATACTAATGAATGGACCGAGAGTGTAAGTCTAATGTGAAGAATAATTTTATTTTTTTTTTTTTTTTTCAAATTTTGTGTAATGAAAGTGCTTTCAATATCAGGTCAACCGTCTGAATCCATTAATAGGCAGCTTAAATAATGCAACAACAGCAACAACGACAGCTACAACTAATACTACACAATCTCAAGCAGCTACGGCCACAAATTTAGTTAATCCATTACAAACCGCAACTAAAGGACCATTAAGAGAACAACAGCAGCAACAGTCGGCTTTAGTCACTAATATACATATAAGCAGTTTGAATAATGTTGTAACCAAATCTATGCTAAGCGGTAAGTAAGTCATCATCTCATAGTAAAATATAACTTATAATGATTGTCCATTTGCCTTATCTTCTGCTATTTACTAAAGGTGAACGTAAGGATCCCTTAAATATGTTAGCCAAAAATGGTGGCTCCAAACGTAATGCTTTGCTGAAGTGGTGTCAAAATAAAACCGTAGGTTATCGAAATATCGATATAACCAATTTCAGTTCATCGTGGAACGATGGTTTAGCATTTTGTGCAATTCTACATTCCTATCTGCCGGATCGCATTCCCTATGATACTTTAAGTCCGGCTAATAAAAGACGTAATTTCTCTTTGGCATTTGCAGCAGCGGAATCGGTGGGCATATCCACCACATTGGTAGGTCCTCTTCAGAATAAATATCTCAAATGAATTCATTAAACTTAATAATTTCTCATGCAGAATATTAATGACATGTGTCAAATTGAGCGTCCCGATTGGACACAGGTGATGTCATACGTGACAGCTATTTACAAGCATTTCGAAACTTAAAACTTTCTTTACTTTCTTAATATTTTTGTCTTTCATTTCTTTTTTTTTTTTATTATTTATTTGTTTTTAATTTTGCAAAGCCTTGCCTCTAATTATAATCAGACATACCCTACCAAAAAGCGAATAACTTGCAATCATTTCGTAAAATGTTGATATCTTTAGCACTATTTACAACCACTTTTAGATCGTAAGCAATACCTATTAAAAATAGACTTTGACTGATTCGACTATGTGCTCGTTACACCATGTTCGACACGCTGTTTTTAATTATGTGAACGGCTTGAAGAGCTGAATGAAATGGAGTCTCGGTTCAAAATGCAGTTTTTAGAAAAATTAATCAACCAACTAATTGGCTTGCTTCTGTCTCAAGGCAATATATTCTGCTTCTGATGATAGTGTAAGAACAGTTTATTATAAATTTTTCAAGCATATCCCCAAACACATTCTCTGCCTAGAGTATCTGATGCCCAATCTGTTAGAGCTCCGTAGCTACGTCTTTAATAAATTTCAACTCCAGCATTTTCGATGATTTTAAATATCGGAAATGGAAATGTTATGATATTGGTTTGCATGGATAGGCCCTTACCCTTTCGATAACCCGATAAGATGATATCATTCCATTATAATATCCTTAAAAATTGTTGTTAGGTTTAATTTTTGTGACAGACTTTGACCTAATAAACTCCATAGAATTTTTCGTCCCAGCAAATGGGCTCTTGGGCCATCTATGACAACACGTAACGCTGTATAAATAACGTCTCTTAAGTTCACCATGTAAAAGGGTTGTTTTTAAGTCAAACTTATAAAGTGGATATGCTCCTGTACTCCTATCGGAATCGCTTTAGCTGCCGGTGTATTCGTGTGTGTACGTCGTCTCCCAGTAGTCAACACCTTATCTTTATAAAAATCCTTTTAACTACTAATCAGTCGTTATGTATGTGGGAAGAATTTCGTATAAAAAGGGAAATTTTCATAACACGTATTTTCTCACTTAAACAAACAAAAAAAACTGAAGAATTATAGAAAAAGAAGATAAAAAATAACGAAAGAATAAATAATGAAAAATAATTTTAAAGTTAAAGTAGAAAACTAAATTGTAAATGAAGTGACAAACAGCTGCATCAAGTTTTGGGCAAAAATTTTTTTTAACTCAATTGCTGCAATCATCAGTAAAAACTTGCATTCAAGTTAATAGTGTCAAATATACCGGAATTCATGGCCGGATATACGAATTCGGCTTGAAAATCTATAATAGAACTTTCTCGATAGTTCAAGTATGCAGTGATTTCTTCTTCTTTTTTGCGAATGTTCCTCTTCATCTTCATAAGTAGATTCAGTAACTAATTCGAAATTTGTAATTCCCCTAACGCAGAATCTCTAACATCCCCCGTGTGTTGCTCGTGTCTGATTGGTAGGTAGTATAGTGACGCTTATGGGTTCTAACAGTCTATATATTTTTCCGTTTCGTAAGGAAAAGAATATGCACCAAAGTAAACATCGATTGTTACTATGATAATCGTATTCTAAACCGTGTCGGAGAGACATCAGTGAGTCAAGGTAGTTTTTTCTTTGTTGTTTGCGGGAGTTAACAAGCTTATTGTTAAATCGATACAAACTCAAGAAAACCCATAACAAGAAAACAAACTATTGTCTTTTGTCATGACTAGTGAATGATCGGTCACGCCACTAGAATACATTTCTTAATGTCCCATAAAGTTAACCAATTATTATCGCTTTAATGCTTCTAGTATCTAACCTTTTTCTTCTTCTTGTCGACAAAGAAAAAAAAGGGAACTCTTCAACTAATAGTATGATGACATTCTAAAATGATATGAAAAATGTAAATCGGATTGGTCGGCGTTTTGAACTCTCTTTTTTATCCAACCGTTCTTGTGAAAGTTAAGCCTTTAAATAGCAAAAAGGTCAAATTTTTATCATTTCACTTTCACTTTGGACCATGTAGGTGTATTTATAGTCAGCTAATGCTAATAATAATGTTTTATTAGCGGCAAGTGCAAAATATTTTTTAGGTTTCAAGTGAATAAGATTCTCCCTGTGCGTTTATCCATTAATGCATCACTTTTTTTTTATTGCTTTTTAATTTATCTTATTTTTCTTATACATTTCAGTTTTCAATATTTAATTTCTTTCATTACTGGATCGTGGAGTCCGTCGTTTTTGCGAGACGATAGCACAATTATCTCTTAAATCTAAATCACTCAAACATTTGCCAGTCATTAACCTCTACAATATATTCTGCACAAAGTGACTCAATTCTTTTCAATATTCAAATCACTGTTCAGTGTCATCATATGCTGCAGAAACTAATTTGAAAGTGATTTGCTTTCTTTTGCCTGTACATGCTTTCACCAAGAAATTAAGGGCTGTCCACGGGGGTCAGGTTGCCCAAAGTAGGATTGCTCCAGCAGCGAGATGCACACTACCCATCGGAATGCCGGACGAATGCCTTCTTGTCTAATAGCTGGGTACGGCCCTTCGGGGAATATTCGTGGTGGCTTTGGTTGCCCCAAAGTTTCGCGGGGAGCTATCTAAGAGGTGCTTAGATAGGCCTCGATGTAAACCACTAAATGAGAAATTGGCTTACACCCATTTCCTATTACGGGACTTGAGGGTAGCGACGCCCCCTCCATTGGGGATTCTCTCTCCCTCTCAATCAACTAATTGACGGCCAATGGTTGTAGGCAACCCGTCTGATTAAGACACATGCCACGTGCAGACGTTAAAACACATACAGATATCTGTACGTGCTTCACCCTGACACCAATTACTTACTTTTTACTTTTTTAATTTTTCTTACTCGAAAATGTCCTTTTGCTTGTTTACTGGTTTAATTGGTTTCTTCGGAAGTTGAAAGCTTCTTGATATTATTTGAAGAGCCCTTAAGAGGATTAAGAGTATTGAGTAGAAGTATATAAGGCTTGTCTGATCTTCCTCACATTAATACATAGTGGATGTAGTGACGTAATTATTGGTTCTCTGACTTTTGAACTGACTTTTTCATATGAATACCTTTCTCCACATTTCTCTTGCTGTTTCTTCTTATCCCGAACAATTTGCAAACAATCGGAATATACAATTTTATCCTTAGCTTGTTTTCTTGTTCTTCAAGAAAATATATATACCTTTTCCCCATCATTTTCCAGACGATCGTTAGAGGTTAAAATGCACATCAAAGTCAGTGAAAGTAGATACTCACCTGCTAGTGTCATTCATTAAATCGTTCTCCATTAAATTTGAGGGGAATTTCATGAGCCTCACTATCGCTTATATAAATTGTAATGAAGAAGTGAAAACACTATCAACACTATAATATATTGAATACCTTACACCATCCTAAAGCTATTATTATTCATATCGTGAATTTTGAAAATAATAAATAAATAATGGGTTGAAAGAGTGATGCTGTCCAAACGAATTTCAAGAGCGTTTGTGCTTCGGTCGAAACACGTAAGTGTATCAAATTTCATCAAAATATCTCAAAAATTTGCGGCTTGTAGGTTGAATCCACAAAACCAGGACAGACAGACAGACAGACAGACAGAATCACTTTCTGATACGATCAGTGTAATAAAAGGTGGGCCTATTTCAAGTCTTTGTGGGTGTTGCATACATTCGCACAAACTTAGTATAGCATTGTACAATAAATGGTGTAGGGTATAACAAGTTCAGAAGAAAAGTCCTTGATTGAATGATTAGAAAAATTTAGGAGAGAAAGCACTAATGAACAATGTCTTTTCCAAATTATAAAAAAATATTTTGCACGGAATCTAAAATTGAACGTGAAACGTTCGTAAATTCGTTTAGTTGAAAATTTTCTTTTTCATAAATTTGCAGCCACATGTCGGATGTTCCCGAAACGATGAGTGATTTCGAATTCCGAATTTCAAATTTCGAATTTTCCGTATAAAGAAAGATTTCTAAAAAATTACCTTCAAATCAAAAGATTTCCTAACTCGAATTTCTTTTTTTTTTTTGAGTTTTTAAACTGTTTTTCTTCCAAAACTCGCCAATTGAAAATTTTTAATAAATTTGAGTAAAATCCTGACTTCTTTCTCCCTTTACTTACAAATTTTTTGTTTTTAATTTTTTTTTTTTTTTTTTGCGAAGAACATTTCATGAAAACTTCTGCCAAGCGTCAGATTTTAAGCGTTAAGTACAAAATAGATAGCGATTTATCGTAAAATGCAATATTTTCTAAATGTAGTTCAGATAATTGGAATCGAAAGCAACGACTTCAATGAAAGACGAACTTATTAATTAGGTTGTGGTGGCGTATTAGAAGTTAACTTTTTGAGTCAATTAACCAATATTCTATTGGATCGTATTATTATTATTATTTTTTTATGGCTTATGTGCGCAGAGGAGAAAATTCATGTTAAGAGTGTGTAAGGAGGATCAGCTTCCATTTTCGTATCGGATTGAAGGGATTATATTAAATTTACCAAAAATTTTTCCACAAAGAATCGGGCTATGATTTGATTAGTGGAATCGATTTGACCATTTCACCTATCGATCTACTTGTTTTGTTTGTCTATTAAACAGCTAGATTCTCTATTACGAAGTATAGCCTAATTTCGAAAATTAATCATTATGTTGTTACTAGAAAAAGTGATGATCATCTTTTTTTCTTCTCCCCATATTAAGGAGGCGGACTCAAAATTGTTGAAATGGAATTTTTATTTAAGAATTTTAAGTTGAATCTCATATATAGTCTTTATCTAATAATTTCATTGTGCAAAACTTGGAAATTACCTAGAACCCGCGTTCGAGCATCAAAGTGAATGGATCTCCGCCGTATCTTGAAATGAAAAATCGTATACAAACTAATTAATATACCAGATCCATTTTCATCTTTTTATACTATTCTACACCCACTTGCGGTTTGATAGAGAAATGTTTAATAAAAAGGACATTTTTCATTTTTTTCATGTAACGAACGTTTTTTTTTTTTGACGAAACGTTATATGGGTAGTTGTAAAAATGGTCTGAAACAACTCAATTTCCTTGATTCAAAATATGCCAATGCATCAAATTTTGTTAAAATATCTCGAAAATTTCCGACACACAAAAATACATTAGCAAACTTCAGAACGCAAGGATGGACGTCCTTGCCATTTAATATATAATTTTTCGACAAAGATACGCGTAGTATTAGATGTTGCCGTAGGGAGTTTTGTTTCTCTGTAAAATAATTCTGTAGAAGAGAGGCGAACGTGATGGCGAAGAATGTAAGTTAATTTTTTTAATTGCCCTGATAAAAATTCGTTCTCGCTTTTGTTCTTCGCGATTGCGTTCTTTTACCTACGTCGGATTTTTACGGTATTATGTAAATGGTCGATTCTAGTCGACTAAAAAGAAACACTTTTGTATATTGTTGCTTTAAATTTAATTTATTTTTTATATTTTTTTATTTTTCATAATTCTAAACCAAAAAATACATTTATAAACTGTTTCCCACTAATATTTGCTTACATTATTTTCTTTCATTTTTCAAATTGTTTTTAAATATTTTACTATTGTCATTTATTATTTTACAATAAGAAAAGAAGAAAAAAAAATTCAAAACTTATTAGAAAGTGTACATAGATGATTACTTTTTAATCGTAAAATTATACATATTATAAAAACGGAATAAAAAACAAATTAATTTATTTTTTATATAAAAAAAATAATAAAACAAATTCAATGTCTCCTCTTCCTCTTCGCACTTTCAAACAAAATATAAAAACAAAAACCAAATAAATAAAAAATAAAATAAAAATTAAAATGTTAACATTTTGTTGGCCTACAGTTCATTCGATTAAACCAGGTTAGTGTTCTGTGTCAGATTACAACGAACATATATGTTTACTTTACAATTTCCATTGCGATGGGGTGAGAATAATATTTTTGATTTAACGAAAAATTGTTCACATAAAACTTTATGGGACACACATTTTTTAATCGGGCAAATATTATATTTTTACTTAAAGATTAAATACAGTTTTTAATGTAGATATTTGTTGTTTTTTAAGTCGATTTTTTAAATAAATTTATTCTAAATATGTCTCTTTAGTCTACTTTACTTTTAAAATTATGAGGAATTCATAGTTTTTTAAAATAAATTTTATCATCGAATATATCTCATGCTATGTGCTCATGGATGTCATATTATTATTAAGAATGCGTATCTCCTTTCATAAGGCATCTGGCAATACCAGCCATATGATTTTGAGCTGATAAGTAGCAGTTTTCTCGGTTACTCACGCTATAAAATTTAACCTATGCTGTTCTATTCTATTTGGCGGGTGGGTAGTATGCAAACAAAAATATAAAAAAAAAACGTCACGAAACAGGACATTAATCAAATACAGTTTAAATACGAAATACCAAAAAATAATAAAATAAATAAATAATATTTGTTATATACCAAAACCATCCCTCGAATTTTTTAAGATTCAAACAAATTTAATTTTTCGAAGACTCCCGAATATGCGATAACAAAAGGTGTAGCCACATAGGACGTCATCGCTTAAGGCTGCAACCTTACGGAACAGTGAGGACCTTACAGCCTTCAGCTCTTTAGCAAAGCTCTCTCAGACACCAGCAGTTCGCCAGAGGTGACTCGCAAAATGTGAGCTGGGGGCAAAATGTGGCGAGAATGAGACCGAATGTCTACTTTCAAAAGTTTGAATTTTTTGGCTATATGCCCAGGAAGGTTTCATATTATAGAGTGTGTGAATTCTGGTTTCGATCAAAGAATTTGTAGATCAAGAGAGCTTTTCTTGTGGATAAGCTTGCATGTTTATTGGTGAGTAGCTTGATTACGTTCGCATGGATCAACCAATTTGTAGATTTATTTTTTTTGATATGCAAAATGGGATGATATTGTAGGCATAAATTAAGGAAGCGGTCTTTCTGTGACCATAAGGCTCGCGAATTTTAAAACTGAAATGTGAACGATTGGTCTAAAATTGCCAGTATTACCGTGGCTTTTGCCAGATTTGCGGATCGGATGTTAGCCGTCCAGCAATGATTAATGGCATTAAGCAAGGCCAGTCGAAGTTTCACCGAAAGCACCCTGACAATATCGTCTTTTAGTCAGCTGCAGAGGGTTTTTTTTTTACAAAACCCTTGAGAAGTCCTTGTATAAGAAAGGTATAATACTGTAAGAACATTGAGGCGTTCGTCAGGATTAGAAAGCCGCACTGAGCCACTCGTTTTGTAAGACGATGACCATTTATGAAATTCGAAAAAGGTCAAGAATTACATCCAATACAAAGTTCGCCAATAGTGCGAACACGATGCTTTCATGTTGAAATAGGGGATAACATTAAAGTGATATGCGACTCGATCCCCTGGAGAGCATCATAAGACATGACAAATAAGTTCATTTTGTCGTGGAAAGTGTTTGATTGTTGCAATGATTTTGAAGACTTAAAACCCTGAAGAATATGATAAAG
This sequence comes from Glossina pallidipes, assembly GCA_000688715.1. Classification (NCBI taxonomy): domain Eukaryota; kingdom Metazoa; phylum Arthropoda; class Insecta; order Diptera; family Glossinidae; genus Glossina; species Glossina pallidipes. Next base: position 860,395 of record KK499773.1, on the reverse strand, counting down.
GAGTTTTTCGAAATGAGATGTCCATTGGTTGTTAACATAAACTTTCGTCTGTTGAGGCGAATTTGGTGGCCGCCTTTTTGTGAGCTGAGGGATGTTCCATTTTGCATTAGGTACTTTGTTGTATCTTTGTTTAGTGAGGATTTTATTATCGTCTTTATTTACGTCCCTGACATTCTCACCAAAGGAAAAAGTGAGAAGTGAAGGTAAATTTTTATATTCAAAGTTCGATATTTACTTGGCACCTGGCAATAAAAACACAATCGCATTCCACGTTTACTTTATTTGATTCAAATCAACAATTCTAGCATAATCAAACACAGCATAATAAACACTGTAAGAGCCCACGTCGCCAGAATTGTTTTGGTCCTACATGTAGATTAAGTTGTGATTTTATGTATTGTTATTTCATTCCATATATATTACTAATTAAGGGAAATTTAAGTCATGTTCAGATATTGTTAACTTTTCGTATATATATTATTAGTTAAGAATGACGGACACGGGGTTCTTTATTTGTTTCAACCCCAACTAAATAATGAAGAGGACACACGAAACTTTAGCGAAGAATTCTCGCAACAAACTTTAATTCCGGATTCTCAAGATTTAGTTCCTTTTAAGGCAACGCAATTTCTTTTCAGAGGTTACTCGTACGTAGCTTCTCAATATTTACATGAAACTGCGTACGATACGGTAAACGTTTGCGTTACGCAAACTTATTTTTACTATATTTCCTTTCAATATCGAATTCACTTTCGTTCAAGTGGTCATCAACGTCCAGACATACTTCGAATACGATGAGTTAGGCGATTGGTAACGCCAATCAAATTCGCACAGAGATATCAACCAGAGAAAGAATAGACATCCTCTTCCTTCTGGATCGAGCCGCCGACTGAGTAACACACCATCGTCCGAAATAAAATCCGTCATCATGTCCTGGGATTACAAGTTATAGGTGCCAAATTTGGGACATTATTATAGAAAGTCATCCGTTTTGATCGATGACGTCATTTGAATTAGATTTAGGCATTGAAATTTTTATTTTTTAGCGTCTTCTTTTTCATAAGTTAACTAATAAAATGAAATTGAATAATAACTTTAAGAGACATTAGAATTTTTACTTAGGTGAGGGATATAAATATCACGTGTAACGACGGCTGACCCTGGCAACAAATAGGATAAATTACAATCCTCACATGGGACGTTCAAGTAGAGGAACAATGCCTAATCGGTGCGTCTACTGGCAATTCATTTACGAATGGCTATGGGTTATCTACCCTATGTATCGGTGATGGGTTTCAGAGAACATAAAAAAGGGGACAAGAGCGAACTCCAAAGGTAAGGGCGGCCGGAATAGCCGCCGAGGCATATCCTGGCAGTAGACTTAAATTATTTTTCCGAACAAGAAACATATACCGAGAGTGGTAAGCTTGGCAATAGCTCTGCGTATAATTTTGCGGGTCTTTAATTTTTTGCAAATTTTCGATTTATCTCGTAAAAAGTGCTGTGAAAAAGTGAAATTGCATATGAGAAGTTATTAAACGCACGGAAATCGAAAAAACAAGTTTATATAACAGAAGAGCGATCCACCCAAAATCTTTTTTTGTTGGGTCAAATTGTCACAATTTTTGAAAAGGTCAGTCGCGGAATAAAAACTTATCCTCGCGCTATAATCCGTGTTCTGAAACAATTTGTGAAACACGGTTTAGCTACAGGATCGTACCATTTTACTTGATAACAACATACTTAAAATCCTCAGGTTCAAGTATTACACGCACACACTCTATATTTGATGCAATGCAGAGAAAATGCTTCTGCTACACAAATTGAATTTGGAAACAATTTGAGTCACAAGTTTCCTAACGTTGAGATCTTTTTCATCTCTAATAAGCTCATGAGGCGTTTACGACAAATTCCATGGCCGCGACTCATCTTGCAAGAATTCTTTTTCTTCCTATCTCCGCGCAAATCAGCGAGCAAACTGCTGCGAAAATTCCATAAACTTTTAATAGCAGTATTATTTTGTAGTGTTATTTACTATTAAAATAAAAGTAATGCATGGAAATAAATGAAGAAGTAAGGTAGAGCGGTAGAGCCATAAGATTACAACGTCGTAAATAAGTAAATATTACTTATATTATCGTAAGCAGAATTTGTAGAGGAAAATGAACGAATTCTGCCAATGTAAAATAAAATAAAACGGCATTACACGGTTCCAATTCGTAGTTATCGACAGTGGCCCTGCAACGCTGAGCAATTTTTTCATATTGCAATGAGGCAGAATTGAACCAAGAAATAAAGATATATGAATACGACGAAAGTATTTGATCTCCAAAACTTCTTTTAACATTAGAAGGCATTAAAAGGTCACGAAACGCAGCCTAAAAAAAGGCTAAAAAGGGCGATTCCCACAATTGTAGAACTCGAGCCGTGAGCCCGTAGGACGAAATCAATGTCCGAATAATATAAATAAACGGACAACCTGGCGAGGTTTCGGGAAGAACCGCTACGCTGCATTATGGCAAGCTTTCAATATGACGCACTTACACCGTATTACTCTCCAAAATACGGTTCAGGACATATAGGCAAGCAGAAACATAAAACGGAATTAGGCAACAACGGTCATAACCGTGTAATATGATTGTGATCTCTCGAGGATGTCTAAATTTTGTGTGCACGTGTTCATTTTAATTTATTAGGGGTGTTCAAAGCTAAGTTTATTTTGGCAAATTTCGAGTTGTTTTGAGTCTTGAGAAAAACAGCCAAGCAGCTCAAACTCACGAATCTTGGAAATTCATTTTTTTATTTTCCATAAGAGAATACACCTAATACAACAAACAATACATAAATTATGGCCACACTTAACAAAAAGAACAAAAAACATCAAAAGAAATCCCTAAAATACCTAATACACAACTCAATTTCATTTAAAACACAATGAAACACTCTGTAATATAAACTATATAAAACATTAAAACATTATCCCTAATAATATCCAAAAACATATTAAAAATTATATGAGAAATTAACAAAATCATCATATATTTACAAACATCCCATTCCATTCCATCCCATCCTCACAAATAAATAACAACTACAATCTTGTGCTGTCGCTCTTTTACACTAAAACACTTAAAAGTATAGTGAATAGTTTAAAAGTAACTGTCAGAAAGTACTGACAAATAAAGCGAAAGAAAATGAGACTTTCGCGGGCTCCAATTACAATTGCCACAACATCAGAAATGGAATTCGGGCCCACGAATACATAGCAATCTGTGGCAACGAATGTGAAATTTACATCAAGGTAAACTAAATACGTAAAATAACAAAAATCAAAAAGAAGGAAAAAAGAATTGCAACGTATGCATGGCGTGTAAATGGCGTGTATCCACAAACTAAAGAAAAATAAGAAGAGGAAAAATGAAAACAAAAATAACGAAAATGCTGCTTCTACGATTGCATCATTTCATCCTGCGAATGATGCTCCTGTTACAACGCTTCCACTACATCGTCTATACAAAATCAATTCGTCACGACTAATACATTACCAACACCGAACTAGAACTCCCTTCGAATTCGAACAAGCTCACCTACTATTTTTTGGTGACAATATGGAGACCGTTGATTACCATGGCCATATCATAAAAGGAAGCAGATACAATACAGCAAGTCAATAAACCAGACAAGAAAACTTTATCAACCGGAATTTTTATTGTGCTTCACTACAATAGAAAGCAATTTGTGCGTCAATCAAGCGAGAAACGCTAAACGAATAAACAACGATTCTGACTAATTGAAAAATAGCTATGCAATTCTTCAAGTAATGGGTTTCATCGCGGTGAAATCTCTGATATAGTGTATAGATTCGGAAGACGCTTTAACCCTACTAGGGTAAACAAAATTTAACAACTACGTTCGTATACAACTTAAAAACTGAACTAAATAACGGCAGGTGGGCAAGCTTTTCAAGCGCCAAATTGCATTCCTATAATCCACATTCCATGTGGCGCAAAACGAAGAGGAATGCAATTGTGCAAGGGCCCTTGTATATAACACGATCTTGTTTACGTTTAGGTATCTATATATAATTTCATCTAACTTACACATAATGTTGGATTTAAAAATAGTATATAACCTGTTTAGCGCTTTAGATTTACTTCAATAAATCATCATTTTGCATTAATGATCCTTACGCGACAAAGATCTGCGTCTTATTTGATTGGTTTCAATCAATGAGATGCTGTAAGCATAAATATCATAATAATTTCACACGAACGTTTACACTTGAAAATTATATAGGGAATCACGCGTTAAATTAGATACCTAGGCGATCATACGTTTACTACACCAACCGATCGTCATATTTCTTTACATGGCGATTCTGCCAGATCTTTCATCAAATTTTCTCTCGTTCTTACCACTCTGATATTGCACATATGTTCTAATGATAGACCATTCCAATTGAATGTGCTGAGAATACAGACACTAGAGTGTTTACAAAGCGATACTGACAAACCTTGACATAAGTGTCTTTGTCTAAATAATTAATGAAATGTCCAAAACACTTAACGATTGAAGAATGTAGATGTAGCCTAGTAGCGCAAAGGGGTAAGAGCAACGCCCGGCCATCTCGGACATAAAAACGCGTCGCGAAAAACTGATAAATTCGTTGATTGCTTGTACACTCAATTTGTTCCTTGTAGATGTATACGCGACTGGAGGACGGGAGGACTGAACAAAAAAAGAAAAAAAAGTTTTAAAAAGAAATCACACTTTCACACACAAGTGATTGGCGTCTCCACTTGCGAGAATGTAGCAATGAAATGAAGCAGTAATCCCCAATAAAATAAAAATCTCTCTCTGCGGAAATTGTGTACAACGTGTGCTATGTATTGAATTTTTTGAGGGGCTGTTTCGCCATCCGTAATTTCGATTTAAAAGGCGGTGGTTAGTTGGAGAAATCAAGGAGAAGATCAAATATTCTAATATAAATTAAGGTAATTATGGAGTTCTATGCATAGCACTACATGGGAATTAGTTTATGGGTTGAATAAAGCTGAAAAATTGAGGCAAAAATTAGACGAGTGAAGAGGCAAATTTCGCGTAATCGGAAAAGATGCTTTTCTACGAGCTGGGAGCCAGAGTTAGGGATGCTTCCTACAATGAACGGCCATTGGCCGATGGTGTTATACTGCCTGCATCAACTCTGTTTGGACTACAAAAACACTTTGAGCAAACTAACTGCTTAAAAAGATATGAAGTGAAGCCGAAGAGTAGGATAAAGGGGCAGCCCAAACGTCGATTCGAGGGTGTGTGTAAAATACGACAAAATACAATTTCACTCCTATCAACAATCGATGAATGCGAGTACCTTGATTACTTCACTCACGAGAGATGTCGTTATAAAATAGAAGCTCATAATGATATCTAGCGCAAACTTCTAAGATTAATAAAGGTGCTCTTGAAACCACAGTAACGTTTGCACGTGCTACGAATTGTTATTATTCCTCATAAACTCAGTCAGGCTACGCAAGGATGACCCGCTTAAATGAAGCAGACAGAATTACTCGGTCATACGCCAGAAGACGACCAGCGTTAGCAGACAACTTTTTCAAATTCATTAATTAATATTTACATCATCACATAATTGAAAAGGACCACGCAACCGCAATTGCTAGCCACACTAGATGTCAAATACCCAAAATCATGCGAATTTGTCATAAGGCTTCACCCGCCAGAATGAAGACAAATAATAGATTGGCGTTATACGAGTCTGCTAAATAGAAAAGTCAAGACTAGACGGTGTTCAAAGTAATAATAAATAAAAATAAAATACAATACTTCCGGAGAAAAACAACAAGACAGCGATATTTCAGTTACTGTGATGATAAGCTATAGGTTTTCACCACACTTTTTATTTTTCTATTATATACAACTTCGACCTTGTTTGCACTCGAAGAAAATCAAGCAATTGTATGAGAAATAGTATCTGATGCCAACTGTTTAGACAGGAGCGTACAACAAAAAAAAAAGACTTGATAATAATCAAAAACGGCTGATTCGCCTCGTCGTACGTGCTATTCTTCTAGGTGTAAACGTCTAAGGAGTGTTCGAGAGACAAAATATTAAACCGCCCCACATCTTCCGAACTAGCTAACTCAGCAAAGGCACGTACGTTAGTCTACT
>KK499773.1:841712-853107 GCA_000688715.1 Glossina pallidipes | reverse complement strand
GTAAACGTCTAAGGAGTGTTCGAGAGACAAAATATTAAACCGCCCCACATCTTCCGAACTAGCTAACTCAGCAAAGGCACGTACGTTAGTCTACTCAGCATTTGAATTTGTGGAGTCACCAGCACTAACGTGCGCAGATTTTGCAGTATCGATTGAAAAGATGGATGGGACCATTGCGGATGCGGTCGGTTGAATTCAGCCGAACAAAATTATTCCGTAACATAGAAGGACTATTTACCAATTTTGTATGAGATAAAGAGATCAAGCCGTATTTAAAAGGGTACAAGTTTGTTGTGATTACGGAGCGCCTGTCGCCAATGTGGCTAAATGCCATAGATAATCCATCGGGAAGAATAATGCGCTGGATATTGCAATTGCAACAATTCGTTTCACTGTAGAGTACTGTAAGATTGTAAAGAACGTAGCAGCCGATGCCCCAGTATTTGTTCAGATAATTAATTAACAATGGGTTAGCGGGTGCTCGCAGGAGTATAATAAAATTTGCGCTTTGCTCAGTAGATACTGTATGAAGAGAGAAATGTTGTTTACGTCGATACCAGTTGGAAGTGTAGTTATATCATAGCTGGATGTGCTCTTGCGGAATCAATGGACTTAAAAAAAGAATATTTAAAAAGGAACAGACGCTAAGGGTTTTAGAATTAATTTCTTTAGCCATAGTTATTTTAAAAAGGAATATCGCTAGCATACAGCGTTAATGCCTTTGTTAATAACAGAAAGCCCTTCAGCTACGAAAAAACTGCAGAGCATAATCTTTTCCTTGAAATGTAAAAAAAAAACCCTTAAAATATTAACGAAGAAGAAGTTCGTTTTGTTGCTACGTAAGGCGACCATATACCGTCAATTTTGTCTTTGTTTTTGCTCATTATTTATGATTATTCGAATGTGAGAAAGACGTAAAATTCATTACGAAAAAGAATTAAGAATAAAAGCAAAATTTAACATTTAGCCGACCGATCTGGTAGATCTACGCTTTTACCTAAAAAGTTTTTTGTTTCTCTATAAATCCAAACCTATTCCATGTATATACATTTTTACAAGCATATTACTATACCTAAATTTATATTTTTATTCCCTGTCTGCTTTTCCGCTGATCGTTTTCATCCGCCTGCAGCTGCATGACACGCCGCGAATATGCACTTGGGTTTTTCCTCTCTATGGAATTTATTATTTGGGAAAATTACTTAGCTGGAATGAACTAGATTTGGGATTTGCGTAACAATATAATAAAATGCTCACGAACACTACATACATTAGAAATCGAAATGCTATTTACGCCCTATTCTCATGACCTTTTCTAATATATAAGATTCCGCTTAATTTGCAAATATTTTTGTAGAAGGCAAGATCCTTGGTGTGACTCTCAACAAGCGAATTGTAAAAAATATTCCCAAAAATGGCCAGAAACTTTTGATCGTTTTTCAGAAATCCACGAAGAAAGAAGAGCGGCTTATAACAGTCGGAAGACACCAAATAAAATCTTTACAGAGGCAGGCGAATGTTTAACAGTGCGAAAAATTAAGCAAGATCCAAATTTAAGCTACGACGAAAGAGAATATGCATGCAGGGAGCAATTGAAAATTCTCAGGCAATTAAGAAAAAAGAAAACACACTCCAACTCCTCACGATGTGACTCTTCAAGCGAGTGAGGAATGCGAACAACGAATTCGTAAAAAAAGGCCATTCTATAAAGAGGTTTAGAAATTATGTGTCGTGTTAAACACAAGTTAGACAAGTTAACTCTGAAAGTTGGAAATAAATTTTTTAGCAAACATTTTGCAAATAAGCGAAGAGATCACACACTTCCATATCATAAAAGAATCCGGCAGAAGGTTATTTCGCCAAGATCAAAAATGTTGTTGTTGACGACCAAAGAAATATTCTGGTAAGCGATTACATACGAAACTCTTGTAAGTACGTAAGACAAAGTTTAAGCCAACAAAACTGTTAGAAAACAAATGGCGTCGCACGCTTAAAAAAGAGAAACAGAACTGATACAGAACAGTCAATTTTGTTTGAGTCAAAAAATATTTAAAAAATACGGTGAAAAAAGCTTTCCAAACCTGTAAGGTGCTATGAAGGACAAACAGTTTCATTATTGAAATATACAAGAGTTTTGGCCTTTTTTCTTTTTTCTTTTAAAAATTAAAAGAATTTCAAAGCTTAGACGATAGAAAGGAGATACATATATAATATTGTAGTGGAATCGATATATCTATATTTTAATCGACTTTAGTTTTGTAGAGGTCCTTCAAATATTTGACGAGAACAGTCCGCAGTGTGACAGGAAATAGAACGCATTAAATTTAAAGCACATTAAAATAATAATTGATTTTTTCGGGGAGACGGAAGAAAGTGTCTCAAGTTTTTTCTTTATACTTAAAGATATATTAGAAGATAGCACACAAAATGGGGAGGAAAATGTAGGAAGAAAGTTGATCATTACATCCAAGTTGATTCTTTCAATTATGGAGACCATATTCGTCAATTTGTTGAAGCATTGCTCCAATCTACAGATTTGACAAAAGTGGAAAGTCCTTCCTATCCTAATGCTTCAGAAAAACCACCAAGCAAAAATTGATGGATCCTACTGATAATTTGGATAATATATGTCTGCATTATGAAAGCGTATGTAATGATAACAGTGTTAAATGTGAAGATTGCGGTGGATCCATAGATAAAAGTTGTCAAAGTTTTCACTATAACAATACTAACGAACCACGTGCCGTCTACGACGTTAAACCCACAATTCCTTTCGTTTATTCAATGTGGTTTTGTCTATCGATATAGCCGTCTATTTTATCTAAATGATACTCATTCACAGACCCTACACAATAAATTACGATGTATATCGAGAAAACGTCTTTTCGCAATCAATTGTCAATTGCGTAGCCGCTGTGCCTGTACAAATGACACAATTACATGAATATGCGGATATGGGATGGCAGGCTTAGCGTAGCCGCCTTCTACCTCCTGAATGTGGCGGTTAGACGGAGTAGAATTGACGAAAGAGCTGACATTTAGTGACTAATAATAACTGACCGCACTAACCCACAATGTTGGCTGCCGTAACATAAAGTGTGTTTTGCAGAATCGGAGAAAGGGCGCAGCGCGCGAAATTAAATTTAATAAAGTGAAATTACGCAGAAATAAATTTGTAACAGTAATAATCGGTTCGCGAGTCACCGCATCATTGTGTTGATTTTAATTACAATCGTAATTGTTTATCGATATTTCCGGGAAATGTTAATAAATAACTGAATTAAACAACAACAACACGAAGGTCCAAGTCTTTTATTTATCTAAAAATTTCTTGGAAACGGATCATCTGGAAAGCCCTGAGTAAGTCGCCCAGCTAAGTGAACACATTATTGCAAAATCTTATATAAATCTTGAGAAAACCTCTACTGAAATTATATATAAAGATCACCAAACAAAATAATATTATAACACAATCCGAAGGTCCGAGAATTTCAATAAATTTTCTTGAAAAGAGTCGCGGGTAGGCTGAGCATACCCCGCTAAGGAGACTCTCTCTCTCTCTCTCTCTCTCTCTCTCTCTCTCTCTCTTTCTCGCTCTCTTTTCTATTAAAAGGCACTAAATGTTTATCGAGATGACACATTGTCGAGTGGACCTTCAACGTCAAACTGAATATCAAAAATGACTTCTCTAGCCAAGTACGCCATTCCATTGTCGGAATCCGTGTTATTTGCAAGACCTCGCATTACGTAAATTACGTCTGAAGCTTACTAAGAAGAAGAGCAACACAAGGTAATTTTCTGCACACAGTTACAGTATAATTGTAAACAAATTGGAAAATAAGCAAAATATATATGAGTGACAGACAAACAGATACCTCTAAGCAGTCGCGATAAGACCAAAAATGGTATATAAATGACAGTTCGACAGTAAAATATTATCATTTTTTTTCCTTTTGATAGTTTAGTAATTTTTATTACTGCAATTAAAGTAATTAATAAATAGTTTATTACTAAAATTGTAATTAAATTTGTGGGAAAATTATATAATTTATTAACTGATAAAGAATTTTCTATTATGTAAGTTGAAATCAGATAATGAAATAAAAAGATTTCGAAAGTCGGCAGAGTTGAAGTTGGGAAAGCTGAAAAAAGTACCTCGGCAGATGGGCCAAATCATGATTTGAAGTTATTTCGTTTATTGTGAAAAGATTGTTATTTCATACGAAGTAAGATTAGCTTTAATTTGATTTTTTTAAATTATATTTCCTGTGTCTGTAGTGTAATTTAGAATTTCATTTGTTGAAACTAATCGAACTTAATTTATCTGCCCTATTGGCACACTTGCTGCAATAGCTGCTCTGACTCCTGTATCTGCATTAGTACATTCTTCTACTTTAGTAACTGCAGGTGTGTATTTATTAATTCGATTTAATCTAGTTTTAGTTAGTAATTGAGTAGCACTTTATTATTATTATTATTATTATTATTATCAGGTTTATTAACTATATTTGTGGCTGGGTTAGGGGTCAATTATGAATTTGCGTGGACGTGGGCAATGTTTTCGAGTTTTATGGAGATTTTATGAACATTTTATGAGGAATATATGTGGAAATTTGTATTATGGCGCCTGCTATTCATAAGTAATAAGCGAAAAAATTTAAAAGTTTTAAGTTTAAAATAAATCGTTTGCTTTAAAGGGAACCTTCAGAGGTTGATGATAGCTCTGAAGTGTTCCGTTCGAACAGGCAGGGGAAATAGTGATGGAAACTTTCGAGAAAATTATTGACGAACGGATACGGGAAATAGTGAGGGAAACTTTCGGGGGAACTAGTGGTACACAAAGCCCTGCAAATGTATATGAAAGTGATAATTTAAATAGAATAATAGATCGTCATAATATATACGACGAGGAACCATCAACCTCCGCCGACACAACGCTAAGATTAAGAAAATGACGGTATGAACTCCAGCTCGAACCAGAACATCAAGTCCAGGGACAAGGACAGACTGTACGGATGCGGCTACGACGACATAGGAAACGCGAAAAGGTTCCAGAAAGCCATCATATTCGGAGTGCGTAGCATGTTCATGGCGTTCAACATACTACTCAGCACACATCTATTCATCAATTACCGTGGAGCCAAAGAATTGCTGGACGAAAATATCAACCTGGTTGAAGAAATTGGACTAAACTTAAAAGCCGTCGAATGCGATAGAGCCGCAGCAAACCGAAAAACACTCCGAGGATTCAAAAACGGAGTGTACGTAAAAAAAGGAAAAGAAAGAAAACGGCATAAAATACGCCACTTATATGATTATATCCATATAGTTGCCGCACATTATAAAAGGACGACAAGAGACCCCCGCTGATGAAACGTGTCACTCATTGGTATGCTTGGCAGGTTATGCAAGGTGTTTGGTGCGATCAAACTGTCACAGTATTTAATAATACATGACTTGCACGCACACCAAGCAAAGGAAACTCATATGCTTGTATTTAGAACAATAACGAACAAAAAGAGGAAAACAAAATTTCCTATGGTAGCATATCATCAAAAAGTTTGTGACTGGTGAGAATATAAATAGCTTCGTACGATCGTTGAATTTCGAAAACAAAACAAGAGGTTACTTTACATTTCATTACAATTCTATTTTAAAATTCTTACATCACTGTTGACTTTTAACACATTTACTAGCACTGCTCTTGAAAGATCTACATCTCTAGTTAGGAATATTATGCTGAAGAATAATTATTTTATAACAAACTGTTTCCTTGTAGCGTACTATCAAATCGCGACGAATCAACCTATTTGCTTTGACCAGATAGGTGAACGGGAAACACCTATAGGAAACGTAAAAACAAAGTGAACAGTGAAAATTAATGATAAAAAATAAAGAAAATATCTGGAGAGCATTACTTACGCTACGGCGCAATTGCCTGTAACGTGACCATCCGTATCAAACAAAGTGTGTTCAAGTTACAAAGTCCTAAGTAAAAAATGATGTCTAAATACTAACTTTTGTTTCTGCTTAGGGGATCACATACACACAACTGTACATCGATTTTTAAGATTTAGAATAACAAAGCACCACAGCACCGTTTGCAATGAACAATTACGTAAAATTTCTTTTTAATTATACATTTGTAGTCATGTAGTCTCTACGTATCACAATATATTGCATCGAAGTTTATATACATTTAACATGAACGCATTATAATAACTCCAATCATCAACCAATATAATCAATTGTGAAATCAAAATCTTAAACATCATCGGTGAAAACTCAATCACCTACACAAATAGCAATTCGACAAAGACAATACAACAGACCGAAGGAAAGCCATGTAGTGAATATATATAGTAGTGTGCACATGATGATACTGATATGTTAAATAAAATGTCACGAAAAAAAAAAAAAACAAAACCATAAATGTACAAAACAGTAGTAATAAAACCTGTAACCTGTTTGTTACAAATACAGATAAAGATAAAGATGCAGATAAAGATACCGATACAATCCTTTCGAAAAATAAATAAAAATGGTAAACAAATCTTAAAGAGATAAATTCGAAAGCACTTGGGTAAAAAGTCAACCCATACATTCAAAGATTGTAATAAAAAAACATTGTAATTTCACGTGAACGTATTCCATTTAGTGAAGAACAAATGTTCATCCAAAATTAAGTGTATAGCATAATGGTATAATAAACTGTCTCCATACAATTCTTTTCATATAAACACATCTCGTAGCCATGTAAAGCGATTACACGTGCGCCCGTCTCTACAGTCTCCGATCGTCTTTGAATGACACCTAAGAGTAGTTCCAAAAATAATGAAGCCCTTAGTCAATATTTGGACAGACCTTTGGGGACATACAGACATTAACGTTATAGACCTGGCTTTGAATTAGTTGCGAAGAAGACATATAGGGAACTTTACAATCGAATCAAGAATTCACGTGAACGTAGTCCATTTAGTGAAGAACAAAGGTTCATCCAAAATTAAGTGTATAGCATAATGGTATAATAAACTGTCTCCGTACAATTCTTTTTATATAAACACATCTCGTAGCCATTTAAAGCGATTAGCAATTAGATACCTACTATTACATACATACATCTAATAATAGAAAAATCTATAGCTTCGTGACATCTTTAGTGAGTTACACACCACCTTCTTCGTCAGTCCACCATACCATTTGAACAGCGTATTCTGCCGTACATCGCACTTTTATGTAACGCTTTTTTTTATCTTATTATATTTATTGTTCGATATATATTAAGTTTGATTAATATATGTATATATATATATATAAACACATATGTACAGTTGCAAGTTAGTTAATTATTACGCTCACTCTCATTATTAAAGTGGGCATTAACCATTTTTTTTTGTGTATTACCAAAAACCGATATGAATTAAATTCGATTACCGATAAAAGCAAAATATAACATTTACTGAAGTTCTTGGTTCTATTGTGAGAGGGAGATAGAGTGGGAAAGGTCAATAGACCTAACTTCGGGGTTTCCCATTGCAAATCGTGGGCTGAAGGAAGGTACGATAGAGTATAGAATTGGCCCAAGACCTATGATGTACCAGTTCGGTAAGTAGGGGTTTCGTCTGTCCGTTTATCCCTATAACGATATATCACGTGGATGTCTTTTAGACGTAACTGTCTGTGGAGTGGCCGTGAAGCCAAAATTTGAAACCCTCCCATAACTCCCGAACTAGCTAGCTCGGCAATGACTCCTTATTTCTTTCTCTTTGTTCCTTTCGATTGATAAAAAAAAAAAAAAAAAAAAAAGATTAACTAAGTAGCATACTCCACCGCTGGGATGGTGCACGTGTGAAGGGCGATGAGGGGACATTAGACAGCTACCGACGGACAAAGGAGGGACCAACGGAGGACGTATTGGGCAAAGGACTGCAAAGGAAAAGTTTATATGGAAGAGTCAATCCGTCTGTACGTTTAACTCAATGAGTATTTTTTCAAATTACTTTCAAAATTTTTGCATAAAAACACTCCGAACGAACTATCACAATATAAAAATGTGATCAAGTTGTAAAAAGTATTTAAGCTAACAACATCTAGCTAATATAAAGTTTGTAAGAACACTCATCTTCTGTAAAATCATTTCGTTTTCATTCCGTACCAAGTATACAGAAAAGCTTGTATGCTTCCTTTAACACATTCAAATATGGATTACCGGTCAAATCCCAACTAGGGGTACTTCTTAATAGTAATTTTTTCTTACAAGCAAACCATTTTCTAGAACGAAAAGATTATTTTTTAAGAACAGAGAACTTGGAATAGAAAGAGATAGTTTACGGCATATATTACATGGATTTTATGGCGATCCCTCAACGGGGTTATGTTAGTTCTGAGGGCGCAAAATCGTCCTCCATTTTGAGTTCAAATGTTTACCTTTCGGGCAGAAAGCGCTTAGATAAGTCAATACAAATTATATGCAATCCAATGTCAATTTAGAAGTAAGAGAACGGAAAACCAACCACAAAGTACTAATTATTTACCCTTGAAAATTAAACATAATTTGTAAAAAAAAGTTGATGAATTTTGGTAGGATTAGACAGTGTATTGTAGGATAGATGCAAAATCGCTATTGCCAATAATAGTATAAGTATTACGATTCAGACAGCTTATGCAATTGAGTTGAACTTGAAAGCCTTCGAAGAAACGCACATCGTTGCTTGTAGTTTTACTTAAACGCTGAACGATCGATATGGAATCTTCAACTTCAATTTATAATACGCTATATATATTATACTGAATATTTATGATGCTGTAAGTTTATTACACAGTCCGAGAATTTCAATAAATTTTCTTGGATAGAGTCCTGGCTAGGGTGAGCATACCCCGCTATGGAGGCTCATTACAAGTGTATGACCGTTATTTGCTTGATTGTTTCTATGAATTGTTTATACGCACGAATGTTTACAACGTTAATACATAATAATAAAAAATATAAATGTTTATATGTTTATTAATAAGTAATAACAAATTAACATTGTATGCCTAGTGTTGTATCGATGGCCTTGTGTTTTGGAGGATTGGCCAAAATATGCCAACCCCTTAGCATTAATTATGTATAAAAGCTCGACAATCGAAATACTCAGGTCACATATAGCAGACATAACAGAGATATCGTAAAAGCGATCGGGCTCACAAGTTAGCTCTTGCTAAAGAAAATAAGTGAACTGCTTTTATATACAAATAAAGATAAGTTTTTTCATACACAATCACTAGCGTATTTATTTCAGCATATGTCGATCATATTTGGAAACATGTGAATCATAATTTTGTGGTTCATGTATACGATAATAAGACGCATATTAAATTTCTTAGCCAGCAGCTTAACAGCTAGTCTTACTTAGCACCTCCACGCTGTACAACTTGGCAATGAGAAAATGAAAGCTCAAATATTTCTCACTTAACAATCACTTAACAAATTTGTGTGTCCACAAAATAACGAAAAATAAAAGCAAAAACAAATTATATTAATTATAAAAAAGAACTTATAGAAGTTATGTGTACCAAGGACGCGGATTAGCCAATAAAATCCAAGTAAATTTAATGTGAGGCGACCGAATTAAAATGCAAGTCGAAACTTAAAATGCAAGTCGAAACTAAACTTATTACCAAACAAAACTTAAAGGCTTTTTGCGACCTTATGGAGCCCCAGCTTCATATTTGTTACAACTACCACAGTTTCCCCATAGTATCCAGTACTATGAAGATAGGTGCAACGTGATCGTTGATGCGCTGCCATGCCAACCATAGGACATAACAGGGGAATAGTAGTGGTAGACACAAAGCTAAATAAACAAGAACCTTCGTAACGCACTTATCCCATTGGGACGAAGAGAAAGAGACGAGAGCTTATACAAGTTGTGTGTACCTAGGACGCGAATTAGCCAATGAAATCCAAGTAAATTTAATGTGAGGCGACCGAATTAAAATGCAAGTCGAAGTTGATTATTACCACACAAAACTTAGACGTTTTTTTGCGACCTTGTGGAGCCCCATATATATATTTTTGATAATTTTTTTTTTGTTTTTTTAAAAATAGAAAACCAGCCTTGAAAAAAAAACTATTAACTATGAAGAAGTGAGAATAAAACGGTGGAGGGATTGCAACTTCGGAACATGATGTGCTGCTACCATCGCATCGAAGTATTTGCACGCAGAACGTCGTATTATATATGATTCCGAAATCGGAGCAAGAAAACATATGTACGCCATCAACAGCTCAATTTCAATTCAAAAGCTGCATCCAGCAACTTGATTGGATGAAGGAGAGAATTATGAAAAGAGAACAGACGTTCTTAATTGGTTTTTTTTATTAGGTGTTTTCAAAAATGTTGAGCACTTTTTTACTTGAAAAAGGCACTTATTGTAGACAATTGGAGATACTCCACCATTTTCTACAACCTAGACTTCCCATTCCAACTTCCCATTCCAACTGTAACAGTGTATCCTGGGCAACTGTTGCCACAAGCGGCCAAAAAAAGGCATTTTCAGGCAACTTGTTTCGCCACTTTTCATCCGTTGAACTCAAAACCGACAATTGGGATATGATGGAGCAGCATCACCATAGGTGTTTGGCTTGGTGCACGGCTTCGGCATTAGATTTCTTCAAATAACCGACAAAAGTAATGAATTTAGAAAAAAAATTTTGTGCGCTCGATGATTAGCGCCGGTGTACGCTGAATAAATCAAAAATATTAAGTGGTAAACTGTTATTGTATGTAGAGGAAGGTCAAAACAATCGAATTCAACTGATATTTCCCATTTCTCTATCATTTTTACCTGTGGAATTCGCTGGTCGAAATTTTTGTCAAATATCTAAAATTTCAATATTTATTTGAAAGGCTTGGAACGGGGGAAAGAATAAAAAAATTAATTCAAATTTAAATGCTATCGAAGATCTTTTATTCTGCTCAAAGCATCAGGAAGTCGAGTTCTATTTTGCAGATTAATATGTAGAATGAATGAGTCCGTCTGAATAGTATACGAATGGGTTTTACTTATGCAATTAGCATACTCTGCGTTACGAGGGCAAACAACAAGATTGACAAGAGAGACAAAGGCAAGGCATTCGGGAACAGAATCGCGATGAAATGAAGCGAGTGAAGGTGCACGGAAGTATCAGAAATTTCTTACCTTTCAAAAACAGAATTTGAAAAAAAACGTTCAAGAAAGACAATAAGAAACATTCAAAAGTACAATAAATATGCGAAAGTATTATTTAAAATGAAGGCTTAAAAACGCAATGGATACATTACCGAGAAAAGTTTAAAAGTTTATAAACATAAGTTAAAAAAAGAAAAGAAGTTAAAAACGTTAAGACTCAACGTAAAAGGAAGAGTAATTA